>PVHT020000047.1:41268-86667 GCA_004024745.2 Catagonus wagneri
CCCTCCCACCAAGAACTCTGACTCCTGAGCACACACACAGGACCCGCAGAGCCTCTCCGACACGTGCGCCATGGCCCACACCGGGCACCTCCCTCTGCTCTGGACGACAGGGGGCGAACCCCTCTCTCTGCCTCTTACTCCATTTCTGAGCTGAAATCAGGACGAAGCAGGGGCTCGACGCTTCCTGTGATTCCCCGAAGCGGCGCTCTGAAGCCTGCCAGGGCCCAGCCCCCCGGGGCGCGTGCTCGCCCGGCTCCAGCACCCTGGTGTGAAACCCCAGGGCTGGACACTCTTAAGCCTTTGGCCAGCCGAGCACCTGGCCCGCTGGGAGCCCCTCCGCCAGACCCACCCCGTCCATCCAGGACACGAGGCCAGCGGGCAGCACCTCCCCCAGCCGGCAGGCCTCGCCCTCGGGCTTGGCCGGGAAAGCTCTCAGGGGCCGCCCTGCAGCCCGGCATCGAAACCCGCGCTTGGTGCCAACAAGATCCCACAGCTGTGGGCTCGGACAGATAGGCGGGCGGGTGTGGGTGAGCACGGGGGGCACAGGCGGCTGCCCGGCACCCAGGCCAGGGCCACGTTACAGGTCCCCTTCACGGCCCACGTCACACCTCTGGCTGGCGGACCCGACTGCCCCCGGCCCCTGAGATGAAGCCACATCTGCTCAGCAGCCCTGCAAGGCCACCCCGGGGTGCGCCTGGCCCATGGGAAAGGCCAGCAAAGCAGCGCTGGAAGAACGCTTGCTGAGGAAGGAAAACTAAACAGCAATGATTCTTTCGTTTGCGATCTGGATTTGAGTCTAAGTTCTATGTTTCCTGCTAAAAGTCCCCCTCCAGCTCCCTGGCAGCCACAAGGGGCAGAAATGAGCCTGGTGCTGGGAGTGTTAGAATCCAAGAGGCCAGAGCGGGCCAGCGAGGCCAGCTTCCACTCTACACACAGGGACCCAGGCCAGGGAGGAGGGTGTACCCTCCTGCAGCGTCCAGGGGCCAGGCCACACGCAGATGCCCGGAGGGACAAGAGCCCACCCCACCCCCGGGGCACCGGGCAAAGCTCCTCGGCCAGCGGGCACCTCCTTGTCACGCCTCCCCTCCAGGCACAGAGGCCTGAACAGAAGCCCTGCGTCCCCCCACCCCGCCCCCGCCTGCTCCTGTCCCCACCTACTCTTCCTGATTTCAGGAATCCCCACCAGCCACCCATCCCCTGGACCAGACCCTGGGGGCCTCCCCTCACCTGGACCCACAGTCGGCCTCTGCTCCCCCCGCCCGGGCTCTGTTCTCCTGCCCTGGCCTGGCATCGCCCTGACCACCAGCCTGGCCCCGACAGGAGCCACCAAGGCTGCCTGACTTCCAGCCTCGGCCCTCGGGAGCCTGCTCCCCGTCCAGATCCACACCCGACAGAGGTGAACACTCCACAGAGGTGCCGTGAGCAGGGCCCCTGGATAACCCCTGGCCCTGCCAACCGGATCCCGGCTGACCCAGCCCCCCGGCGTGCTGGACCCCGGCTTGTCCCACCGGCTCCCCGTGCTGGACGCCGCCCCACCCGGACCCACCCCAGGTCTGCGCACAGTGTCCACGGCAACTGTGCAGGTCCTCGGAGCCCCCGCCCCCGTCACCGCCTTTCCACACGGGCAGCCGAGCCCCAGCACAGGCCCGGGCACAGCGGGTTCCGTGATGCGCGGCCGATGAACGGATGAGTGAGTGAGTCAGTGACGAGTGAACCCAGGCAGGGCGCCTGGACCGCCCCTGCCCCATTCGAGTCCCCAGGCCCCTTGCCGGGGTCCTACCCTCACTCTCCCACTTGTGACACCAGGGATCCCCAGCAGGCCTGGTGGGGGGGTGGAGGAGGAAATGGGCAGAACTGGCGCGGTCCCAGTGGCAAACACACCTGACCAAAATCCCAGGCAGCCCCTGCACCTGCGTGGCCCACTCGTTACCACCAGGGGGCGCCAGTTCCTTCCCCCGCGAGGGCGCAGGAAGGAAAGACAGGTGGGCCCTTCCAGGAGGGGTCTGGGGCCCCTCCTGCCCTGTGGCCGTCCTCACAGCACCTCCCTGCAGCCTGGGGGAGCTCTGGGAGGAGGGAGGGCAGCTACGGCCGGTGTCCAGCATGGAAAAGGGCAGGGGACACATGGCTGGCCCCGCCTGCCTCGCATGGGGTGAAGACCCCGGGGGACACTACTCAGTGCACAGGGCCAGCCGCCCACCTCCCATCCCACCAGGCTCGTGCCCACATCACACAGGTGGCATCTTCCTGGAGCTCAACCCCACCCCTCCCTTGGGGCCTCCACCACCTCCCAGGCTCCCAGGGGAGCTGCCTGCCCAAGAGGGTCTGGAGGAAAAGAACAGGCAGGTGTGCGAGTGAGCCTGGTCACAGACCCCCAGCCTGGTCACCCATCCACCCTCCATCCTCCATCCACCATCCACCATCCATCCATCCCCCGGCTGCAGGGACAGAGGGACATGTTCAAGACAACTGGCCCCACCCACAAGCTCCAGGTCTCACCCTGCAGCCGGCTGGCCCCTCAAGCCATAGGCGCTGCCCTCAGAGACCCCTCCCCCCACAGCCCATCCAGGAAGGCGAGGGAGCGGGTGGGGAGAGTGATGGGCTGGGGCCCAAGTTCAGGTCCTCCATCCTGGAGGCCCAAGGCACTTTGGCGCTCCTCCCACTGGTTCTGGTCTGTGGCTCCAACAGGTATTCCCAGGTCTGGCCGAGCTGCACAGCTACAGGAAGAGCCAGAAGCCCTGGCACCTTCTCCCTCATGTGGGAATTCAGAGGCTCGGGCAGTTCTGAGTGTGCTCCTGGGAGACGGGAGACGGAGGGCCCAGGGGACTGTGAGCAGGGTGGCCGCCATGGCCTGCAGCCCACCCTATGCCCACACCTGCAACCGCAGCTCAACTAAGCAGCAAAAAGGCGGCCCGGCTCAGCCATGACCCCCAGGGGAGATCCAAGGTCCACAGTGCCGGGGCCAGAGTCCCCAGGAATGGCAGAAAGGCCCAGCAGACTCGAGGGTCCTATGGGACACAGGCCAGGCCCTCGAGGCCCAGCCAGAAGCTGCAGAACTGTCTGCCCTGCACACCTGCCAGGATGCAAGTGGAGCACAAAAAAAAATCCAGGGAACGTGTGGCCGCAGGCTCTCTGTGTGCAATGGTGACTGCTGGGGACCCAGTGGGGTGTGCTGGCCGGAGAGGAGCAAGCCCTTCCCGGGGAACAAGTCAGGTGTGCTGTCGGGACGCACCCTTCCCGCCCCTAAGCAGAAAGGGCACTGCCAGCCTCCGGAAGGGAGTCCCCAGACCACAAGCACAAAGCCAGCCCATCGGAGCGCCCAGACCACACCCTGGGAGCTGGGATGAGCAGAAGGCACCACTTCTGCCTGGGGGGGCACTGAGCCCGGGCGGGGGAGGGGGTTCCGGCTCCAACAGAGGGGCCTCTGCTGTCCCAGAATGTTCCGGATTGACCTGTGGGACTGAGCGGTCTCTTTTCCCTGCCTGAGGGCTCGCGATCCGCACACCCCAACATGCACTGTGGCTTCCTGGGGGGGGGTGGGCCCCCAAGTCAGCGCGGCCACGTCCCCAAGGGGGGAGCAGGGGCGAGCACCGTGCACGGACTTGCGGGTCGCCTGCGCCCCCTTCTGGCCTCAAGGCCGGCCCTACAGAGCCTGACGCGGAGCGGGACAGGCAGCAGCCCAGGGTGACGGGACACGGCCTCCACCCTCCTGAGACCTCTGACCACAGGGTGGCACTGGAGGCCCCGCCGCGGAAGGCTGGCCAGGCTTGCCTGGCCCTGACCCTGCACGGTGAGGGGACCCCCCAGCCGCTCCCAGCAGAACAGACGCTGGCCGGACCGGCAGCCGGCACCAGTTGGGCCGGCACCCTGGGCGCCACCCCCGCCTCCCGCGGGAAAGGCCGTAATCAGCCGGCCTGGCTCCGGTGATGCCGCCCAGGACGCAATCCGACCTGGGCGCAGAGGCCAGGCCCTGCGCTGGAATGCCCGGAACGCCAGGACCCGAGGGCAGATCCCAGGCTGCTCCCTGCGCTCACAGACCCCTCATTAATTATCCTGCCGGGACAGGAGGCAGGCAGGGCCCCAGGAATCTTGAACAGGGGCAGGCGGGCTTCCTTGGAATTTGCCCCCCAAACAGCTCTGGCTCTGCCGGCGGGCGCTCGACGGGCAGGGCAGACACCAGGCTGGGACGCCAGGTCAGGAGCCCAGGAAGCAGCCAGGGGCGCTGGGCTCACGGGGCCCACTGCCCCAGGCCGCCCGCTCCGCCAGGTCTCAGGGCACTGCCAGGCTGGGGGACAGGGTCCAGGCAGTGCCCTGAGACCCAGCAGGGCCCCCACTGCTGGGGGTAGGGGCACAACCCGCCCCCAATGGCTTCTGAGCACAGGATCGCCCCAGGCACCCCCAGAACTGGGACCCACAGCTCAGCTCAGCAGCTGCGTGTGTGCGCGTATTGACGCATTAAAGTGCCAGGGGGAGGAAGCAGTTTCCTGATGAGAAGAGGCCCCAGCGGGGGTGTCGGCGGTGGTGCTGGTACCCCTTTCACCAGAGCCAGACGGCGTGTCCCCACGAGGCTGGAGGGAAGGCGCAGGGGGCTCCGTGCTGAGCTCCCCCCCACACCCCATCCCGGGGGCAGGGTCTCTCTCCAGGGCCCAGCCCAAGAGCCTCCCCTCCCCGACACCCAGGAGCTCCCTCTGCTGCCCCCGTGCCCACCCTCGACACTGGTGCTCAGCCCCTCCTGGTGTGGGCGCCCGCCCAGCCCGCCGCGCAGGGCTGGGGGCACTTATCCAGGCCTCCGGCCCGGGCTTCTCTGCCCGCCTCCCCTGCGGAGAAAGCCTGAGCCAGTCAGGGTGCAGGGGGCCCCCCCGCAAGAGGCCTCCAAAGGGTGCAGGTCTCAGGGCCGGCACCCCCGCCCCACTCGGCCTGGCCCGGCGCTCCTGTGCCCAGAATAGAAAGCGCCCAGCCACCCACCACGGCTGGCCAGGGGCTGGGAAACCAGGCTCCTCGCGAGTGGGCAGCTTCCTGGCTTCACCAGCCCCGCAGCTGCCAGGAGAGGTCAGCCAGAGGCCCGGGCACGGCCCCCCCCACCCCAAACGCACCCGGGGAGCTCCTGTGCCCCGATTCTTCTCAGTCCCAGTGCGGAGATGATCCGGGGCCCGCACGGGGGCAGACCCAGAGGCCGTCTGCCAGCACGGAGCCACCACAGACCTCGGCAACTCCGCAAGAGCCAGGGCTCAGCGGCCTCATCCGTAAAATGGGACAGACAAGCACCCAGCCCACCCAGGACACGCCCAGGATGCGCTCAGGACTGCCCGTGCAGCCCAGAGAAGGGCATTTCACTGGAAGAGTCTGGGCCGGCTTCCCTGGGTGTGGACAGGGCAGCGGGGCCAGCGGGGAGGGGCAGAGGGCAATTTCACAGGGTCCTTTCAGGAGACCACCCAGGAGGATGGGCAGGGCTGTGGCCTAGGGCAGCCCCGGGAGGCCTGCGAAGGCCCAGCCTGCACCCCGCCGGACAGCAGACCCCTGGGCAGAGGTACTTGAGAGGCCCACTCACCAAATGGCCCCGTGGGGGCAGGCAGGCGAGTTCACAGAACCCCCACTCCCCAGAGGGCCTGTCGCCATAGTGGGACACTGCTGTAATCAGGCCTTAGAAGCCGGCCCTGGGAGGGGCCCAGCCCCATTGTGCCTGGACCAGGCCTGGAGGACACAGTCACCCTGAAAGACAGAGGCCCTTTGTGGGTGGGGGGACTGGGGTGGGGGGACAGACCTGGCGATTAACCGACTCAGATGCAGGGAGCCAGCTCCCAGAGTCAGCCACTCTGAAGGCGCTGGGAGCCGGCGTATGGGGAGGGGGCGTCCCCAGGCTGTCCTGGAGCGGGCGGTGTGCAGTCCCGCCGCCCTGCAGGGACGCGACCCCAAGGCCAGGCCAGCAGGGCCAGGCCAGAGGGCAGGGTCAAGCCCCCCACCTCCCCCGCCCAACCCAGCAGCCCCCCTCCCACCTAAGGCAGAGACGGCCCCCACCCCAGGCCACAGGAGGCCCTGCGGGCCCAGCGCCAGACCCTGCAGGGGCTTCTGGAGATTTCGGGAACTGTCCTCAAAGGAGGGCTTTAGTGCAGCTAAATGGAGTGTGTGCGGGGGGGCCAGAGGCCACACTGCCCACAGGGTGGGGCAGGGGGCTGGCCGGGAGCTCAGCGCGGCGGTGTCTGGACTTCAGGCCGGGGGTCCGACGCCCGCCCTCAGACCCAGTGGGCAGCTGTGAAGGGCGGCCTGGGAGGGCCTGCTTCCTCTCCACGCATCAATTATCCCCGTTTAGAAACAAAGTCACCCCTGAGCCTCGGCCAGGACCCCAGGACCCGGGCCTGCATCCAGCCCCCACGCCCGCGGGGGCAGCCGCCTGCTTCCTGGCAGAGCCCGGGGCCCCCACCATTCCCACAGCCCCCGCTGCCCGCTCCCGGACCCCACCTACCAACTCCCCGGACCCCACCTACCAACTCCCCGCTTCCCGGGGGCGGGCCTGGGCGTGGAGGCTCCAGACAGGACCCCTGCGGGCTCCCCCTGCAGAGCGGGGCGGTAGGGGCTGGGGCGGTCCACACCCGGTCCCCAGGGCAGCCCTCCCGGTTCCAGGCCACTCCAGCCGGCTCCGCGGGGCCACTAAGGCCCCTCAGATTCCAGGGGAACCTCACCCCCAGCCCCTCCGGGCCAGGCTGACTCCCTCCCTCCCTCCACCCCTCGCCCCTGCCTTTCTCCCATCTGCGTCCTCAGCCCACGGGCCCACCTCCTCCAGGGAGGCCTCCGGACCACTCGGCCCTCCGCTGGGCGTCGCACCGGGGCCCTGAGAGCTCAGTGGACCCGGGAGCGAGTCCCAGAACTGGGCCCACCTGCCCATTTTACAGGTGAGGAAACTGAGGCCCAGACGGAACCACGGCCAAAGCTTCTTGGACCAAGAAGTACCCAGAGGCGACCCCGGCCTCAGAGTCCGCACTTGGTCCTCGAGATCGGCTGAGTCCGGGTCAGGAGAAACGACCAGCGGGCGTCGTCACCACGGATGCCACAAAGGGAGGTGAGTTAAGACACCGTATTTTCCCCAAGCACATTTCTGGCCTGTTTTTCCTGAAAGCCTGGAGGCCAGGCGGCCAGGAAAGGCACGGCCCGGCAGGTGTGGGGGCTCCGTGCTCGCTCACCCCTGGCAGCGCCCGGCCGGGCCCCGGCGCAGAGGGAGGACGAGCGCATCTTCAGATGCTGCAAAGTGTTCCCGCTCCGTCCAATGGGGCTGAGGCTGCGCCCGGACCCCCGGAACCCACCAAGGGCGGGGTCCCCAGGATCGGCAGGGAGGCCAGCGGTCCTGGGGTGTCCCGAGCCCAGGCCACCCCGAGGGAGAGGCTTCGTGGGAGCTGCGCCCCGCAGAAGCTCGCACGCCGTGCCTGCCAGGCCCCGGGAACAAGGCACAACCGCTGCCAGGCCACATCCGCTACGTCCTCCCGCCCAGCAGGCCAGGCCTCTGGGGAGGGAAGGTGGCCATGCCGTCCCCCGGTTTTCCACCCACTGGGGTGCTCTGCTTACCTGCCTCTGTGACCTGCACAAAGCGCCCCCAACTTCATCCCCACCAACCAGAGCCGGGAGCTGGCGCGTCCCCTGAGGCCCACAGGCGCCTCTGGACCACAACCGGGGTGGGTGGGGGCTCTGCTGGGAGGAAGCGCCCAGGAACCAACCCCACCCCCACCCCAGCCCCAGGAGAGGGGGGATCCAGGTGGGGGAGGGGCTCCCCCGAGGACCCCCTCCCCCTCTGCTCGTAGCCACCTCAGTCCTGCGAGCTCCTCCCTCCCTCCCCCCGTCTTTTGTTCAAAGGAAAGAACCGCGGGGACCAGAAGAAAATATGGCTTTTATTTTCAAAACTGGAATCAATTATAACTGGGGGGTGAGATATAAATGCCCGACTCCGCTGCTGGCTCTCAGGTCTGTCGGCTCCAAACCCAGCATGGAGGGACCGGAAGGGGACAGGGGCTGGCCTTGCACGGGACACAGCCCTCACAGCAGCCCTGCACACTAGCCCTGCACGTCAGCCTGTACGCCTGACCTCACACCCAGATCTCACACCCAGCCCTCACACCACGCCCTACAGACCCAGACCTCACACCAGCCCTGCACACCAGCCCTGCACACCCAGCCCTGCACACCCAGCCCTCACACCAGCCTTTACACCTGACCTCACACCAGCCCTGCACACCTGCCCTCACGGCAGCCTCGCTTCCAGAAGCCAGGGCCCTAGAAGAGGCTCAGTGGTCCCCCTCCAGCTCTGTTTACTACCCCCGAAGGCCACCTCCGCCAGAAGCCCCCACCCTGGAGGGCCACGGCCTGGCACTGCGCCAGAGCTGGCGTGCGCTCCCGGGGCCGGCCCACGCTTCCAGCCCCGGCTCTACTGAGTGGTCAGCAGCCGCCAGGCCGCTCTGCCCCCGGCTTCCCTCTTCCACAGAGGAGGTGAGGAATCGGGGGTGACGTGGGGCAAGGGACACTGCCTCCCGGAGAGGCCGTCGCCAAATGACGGGAGCGGGGCTGCCCTGGAGGAAAGCCAAGCCTGGACCCCAGGCCCCAGGAGGCTGGTAAGCCTGAGCCCGGGGTCGCGGCCCCACCCCACCAGGTCTCTGAGCCCACACGCTGGTGCTGCCCCAGGCCCCTCTGCAGGATGCCCAGCCCTCCCACCGCACCCCTGCACGCCCTCGAACCCTCTGGGGCCCAGGAGGCTGAGTGCTGGGCTCTCACAGAGGGGGTTCCGCTCAGTATAAAGGGAGCGCCTGCCAGGGGAGCTCGGAGCTGGACGCCTGAAAGAGGTCGAGTCGGGGCTGGTGGACGAAAGCAGGATGGAGGGGCGGGAACACAAGAGCGAGGCTGGCCCCGAGGGGGCAGGGGTCCTGGCTTCTTCCCGGAGGACAAGACAGGACAGGCCACTTGCTGTCAACTCCCCCCCTCCCCCCAGGCTGCAGGGACCCAGCGCAGGAAGTCCCGCCCACCCCTGCCCACAAGCTCAATAGCTCTCTTTCTTTTTAGGGCCGCACCCACGGCACATGGAGGTTCCCAGGATAGGGGTCAAATCGGAGCTGCAGCTGCCGGCCTGCACCGCAGCCACAGCAACGCAGAACCTGAGTCACATCTGCGACCTAGGCCACAGATCACGGCAACACCGGATCCTTAAGCCACTGAGCGAGGCCAGGGATCGAACACACGTCTTCATGGATTCTACTCGGGTTTGTTTCTGCTGAGCCCCAATCCAACGGGAACTCCATAGCCCAGTATTTCTGTGCCAAAGTGAAGTCCAGCCTTTCTCCCACCCACGTGCATCATCAAAGACCCTTGGGAAGAGGCAAAGCCTGGCAGCCAGGTCCTGTACCCCGGCCTGGCCCCCAGCCTGCGTCGACCTGGCTGGGGTCACCTCAGTCCAGCCCGCAGAGGGGTTGGGATCTAAAGCCACAAGGAGACCTGGCTGAGACTTGGAGCCTAGACAGTACCAGGCATGGGCCAGGACCCCCAGCACCTGGAGTCTTCACTCTGTGGTCCAGGCAGCAGCTCCCCTGGCACCCAGAGCGCAGGAAGCACAGAACCTTCTGGATCCCAGGGGGCTTCGATGAGCGCTCAGGGCAGCCGGACCCTTCCCAACGCCATCAGCACCCCGAGTGCCAGGGCCCAGCTCAGAACCCGGGCACCCGGCCACGCTCAGGGGTGGGGCACACATGCGAAAGCACAGGGAAGAGCAGGAGGGCTGGGGTCCCCTCCGCAGTCGGGGCCCCGATTCCCCACAATTTGCTGGTTTTCCTCCGGCCGCCTGCCGGGCATCGGACCCGAACGCGGAGGGCAGGACGTGCGTCCTGAGTCCACCTGGAAGAGGCCGCGGTGCCTCACCAGAGGCAAGTTCAAAGCACCAGAAACCGCCCAGAGTGTTTCATTTCGACGGAGGCCATGGCCCTGTGCCTGGTTCCAGCAGGACCCGCGAGCTCGGTGCTGGGAGGAGGCACTCCGGGCAAAGCAGAGAAAACTCCCAGTGGGGAAAGCTCGCGCCTTCCCTCACGCGGAGAAATGAGGAGGACCGCCCGCTGGCCCTCTGTGATGGCTTTTCATGCGTTTGTCTGTGCTTTTTTCCTTCCTTTTTAGGCTCGCACGGCATATGTACGTTCCCAGGCTAGGGGTCCAGGCGGAGCTATAGCGGCTGGCCTACACCACAGCTCACGGCAACGCCGGATCCTTAACCCACTGAGCAAGGCCAGGGATTGAACCCGCATCCTTATGGATACTAGTCAGGTTCATTACTGCTGAGCCACAACGGGAACTCCTATCTGCACTTTTCTTTATAAAATTCTCTTTTTTTTCTTTTGTCTTTTCAGGGCCACACTCGCGGCATATGGAAGTTCCCAGGCTAGGGGTCTAACCGGAGCTACAGCCGCCGGCCTTCGCCACAGCCACAGCAACGCGAGATCCCAGCCGCGTCTGCGACCTACACCACAGCTCATGGCAATGCCGGATCCTTAACCCACTGAGCAAGGCCAGGGATCGAACCCACATCCTCATGGTTCCATTAACCACTAAGCCACGACGGGAACTCCTCCCTGTAAAATTCTTATCATCCTCCCCAGCACAGGCTTCCAGCCCGTCCGCCCCCCCAGCACCCGCACACAACGGCGTCCGAGGCTGGGACCCCCAATGTCCCCCAACTTTCAACACAGAGGACGCAGGAGCCTCCAGCAGGGTGGCAGTGCAGTTCGGAGACCCCGGGGACGGGTAGGTCCCCTCCACCCAGGGACCCCGGCCCATCCCTGCCCGGCTCTGCCCGCCCCCCCCCCCCCCCCCCCCCCCCCCCCCCCCCCCCCCCGCCGAGGGTGCTGTTGGACCGGGCAGGCTTTGAGATGACAAGGCGCAGACGCCACTGAAAAAGGGGCTCACGGGGTGGAGCGCTTCTTCCTACAGCCTCAGCCGGGCCGCAGGGAGCGAGCTGAGGGCTCCCAGACCCCCAAACGACGAAGACCCCTCTGCGGGGCCAGGGGCCACTCACCGTGCTGACAGCGGGGACCCTGGAAGCCTCGGGCACAGTGGCACGGCTGGGCTGGCTCGGGCGCGCAGCGGCCGCCGTTAAGGCAGAGGCTGGAGCTGCATTCGGCTATTAAGGAGAGAGAGGCGGGTGAGAGGCAGCAGGGACGGGGCACCCCCAGCCCACCGCCAGGACACAAAGCCCCTGAGGACCGCCCCCCGCCCCATCCTCAGGCCTGGACGGGACCCGGACCCTCAATAGACAGAAGAGCCCCCCGCCACTGCAGCCCTGGACCCGCTCTGGGGTTCCCTGGAGAGGGCGCCACAGGCCAGCAGCTCGCTGACCCCAGCTCCGCTCCGCCCTGAGTCCCACGCTGCCCGACCCGCGCCGGGGCCTGGGGCCTGGGCCTTCCCCTCACCTCCAGGGTCTGGGTTCAGCGAAACCCCTCTGCGTGGGACAAAAACCCCAACGCACCCCCGTGGGTGTGAAGGAGTCTCAGGGCATTTTGGGGGGCAGGCGGGGAGGGGGAGTGCAGGGGGAAGAGCCCGCAGCCAAACCGGGGCTGAGAGCCTGGCTGAGGCCCTCCCTTCTCCCAAGACCCCAGCAGTGGAAATGACCAGACTGGTGTCACCCACAAGGAAGGGCGGTGACAGCCCCGGCCCAGAGGCCGCGGGAGGGAAGGAAGCGGGGTCCGGGCAGGGGGCAGGGCTGCGAGCTGCTGGCCTCCTCCACCTTCCGCAGAGGGGACTCCGCTGCCAGACCCTCTCCCCTCGCCCCACCCCTAGGTGGCCCAACAACACGCCTACCGGCCACCCCAGGTTACTCCTGGACCCCCTGCCTGGGGGCCCGAGGGCTCCTGAGCGCCCCCTCCCAGCACCAGGCCAGCGTGGAGGGAGGGGCCCAGGCCAGTCCCAGCCCGTCCCAGCGCGGTCCCCACCCCAAGCTGGGCTGCGTGCTTCCTGGGGGCTTCAGCACTAACTGCAGTCGCCGCCCTCACAAGGCCCCTGCCCCGGGGGGAGGGCAAGGCCAGGGCAGGCGGGCTGTGGCCCATCCCCCTGACCCCAAACGCCAGGCCGAGTCTTCAGGCTGCAAGGGTGCTCGCTGGGTGAGCGGACGCTCTGAACAGCGGCCTGCACGCCCAGAGCCCGGTGGGACCCAGGGTGTTGGCCAGCTTCTGTGTCACTGATGGCCTTCCTGCCAGAAGCGGGGAAGGAAGCTCAGAGGGGGGTAGAGCTGGAGGGGAGGGGTGCTGGCCGGGCACACGGGTCTCAGCAGCCCTCTCCGGACCAGGCGCTGCCCCTGATGGGAAACGGGGCTCAGAGACGTGTAGTATGTGGCTCCGGGTCACACAGCCAGTGAAGAGGGACCAGGCCCAGGACTTTCCGACTTAATGCCTGGAGTCAGGAGCTGGCGGGGGAGACACGGGTTCTTTACAGGAAGCTTCGTCCCCCTCCCAAGCCCACTAGGCCACTGTCCCAGTCTTGGAAGGATCTGTCCCCTCAGGCCCCCGTGCGGGAGGCCCAGCTGACGCTCTGTCACACCCTGAGGACATTTCTGAAATGCGGTGGGAGTGGGCGGCCGGGGCACAGAGCAGGTGCCGCGGGGGGGCGGCGAGGAAGCAGCGGTGACCCTGGAAGCCGCACAGGTAAGTCCGGGCGCAGGCCCAACCCACACCATCAGCACCGGGCTTCCAGCTGCTGAGGCCAGAGAGCTGTTAACTCGTGCAATTTTGTGGAGAAAGAGAAGCCGGCTGTGTTTATTTTTCACATCTTAAGGAGGATTTCATCATCGGGAAGACCTCCGGCCCCAAACCACCAAGAGAGCCGGCCGCCCAGCAGGAAGCAGGTGCCCAGGCGGAAACCTGCCCCCCAGGGGCCTCCAGCCCGCGTTAATGCCCAGCCCGGGGGCCCCGGCGGCCAGCACCCTGCCTGCGCCCACCTCTGCTGTCGGGTGCAGAGCTCAGGGGAAGGGAGCGACCCGCTGCCCGAGGCTGTGGCCCCTCCCTGTCCCTGCGGGTGCGCCCCAGCCCTCAGCATTGTCGGGTCCCCTCTCGGACCCAAGCTGACACCTTTGTCTGGCCCGCCAAGCCACCCACCCACAGGCTGGGAACACACACTGAGGTCACCCCACGTGCTTCTTGGAGCCGCAAGTTCCCAGGCGCTCAGAGGGCGGGCCAGCTCTGCTCAGGGTCTCATGGGTGGTGCCCGTCTTGATGGCCCAGGCGGCCCAAGGGCAGCGCTTCCCGAGCCCCACCCCAGCACTGATAAGGGCCGCCAGTGTTCGGGCGGGCGTGGGAGCCACGGTGCCACCCCAGGCCGGCTCCCAGCACCCACAGGTGGGTCCCAGGAGACGGAGGGCACACTCCCGCTGCCCAGAGTCAGGCCCAGCTCCAGGGCGCCTGCACGGAGGCAGGTCCGGGCACACGCAGGCCACACCAACTCCGGGAGACCATGTCTGGTCAACAGAGAAGCGGGAGGCCGAGAGGCCGCGGACCCTGACGACGACTGCAGAAGCCCACCGCCCCCTCCAGGCCCACCCTGGGCTGCAGGACCCCTGGAGAGCAGACTGGGCAGGGCAGCCTCCTTCCTGGGCCCACCTTCCCAAAGGCAGTCGGCAGGGAGGGGGCCGTGCACCCAGAACCTTCCAGAGGGGTCGGCCCTGGACCCGGCTCCGCCTGGCACTCGCTCCAGGCTCCAGGTGACAGTGGCACCTCTACGTCTCATCACCTGTGCCCCCCACCGCACTGCAGCCCCGGTGAGGGCCAAGGTGGGGGTGTCTGCGTACCTGTGGGAGTGTGAGCTGGCGCACACGTGTGTGTGTACATACGTGTGTGATTGGGAGCGTGTGTGACCACCTGCGGGAACACATGTGCGGGCGCACGTGCGGGCAGGCGCAGTGCGTGTGCACACGTGTGCATGAGGCTGTGTGTGATCAGCTCATCCGGGTGGGCTGCAGGTCCGGGGGCACAAGTGTGAGTGGGCACAGGGCCAGGCGGGTCTGGATGTGACTCGACAGCGCGCCCCTCCCCCAGCCACCTCGGGGGGCTCCCGGGGTTCCTGCAGCTCCCCACACATCCCTACCAGCCAGGCCCACCTCGCCGGACCTTGAGGAGGCCTGCTGAGCTGGACACAGGGACACGGGGTCCAGGCCTCACCCCGGGGCCCTGCTCTAGGTGCAGAGGCCGCAGGCACACGGTACCCAGATCCAGGGCTGCGTCCAGCGGCCTCGGCTCCTGGGTGGGGACACGGCTCAGCCTTTCCCAGTTCCCGTGGCCCCAAACCCCCATTTCCTCCTGCCCCGCAGTTCCCTTCCCAGCGGGACCCACTGCTAAGGTCACACAGGCCGCCCAACGCCCTGAACAGAGAGGCCTCTGGGACACCCGTCTGAGCCAGCAGCCCCCATCCTCAGCCTCTCCCTCCTCGTTTTTCTCTGCAGCACGTCCCACGCACGGCACGTCTGCTGCTCCCCCCTTCCCCACCCTCTGCCGCAGGAGGTGACAGCCACGGGGACAGGACGGGCCAGCCTCTGCTCACACCCCACCCCGTGCCTGAGCACAGCGCCGGGCACCCCGTCGGCCCTTCACAGGCGCGTGTCCAGTGGGGGGGGGGTCTCCATGCCTCCACCGCGCGCTGTATCATTTCGACGTTCTGGTTTATTTGTCTTTCTTTTTTTAGAAAGCATTGGTTTTTAAAGAAAGAATTGGTTTGGAAAACACTGCAGAGTTGGTGTGAGGGACCTGCAGGGCACGTTAGCATAATAAAGGCTCTGAGAAGTCCTGCAAAAACAGAACCTACTTAACCGTGCTTTACAGAGCTGCCTGAACCACAGCGGCCCTTTCCCAGCGTCCCACGGAGCCGGTGCAGCCCCCCGCCCCTCCTCGGGCCCTGTCGCTCCATCCTGCGGCCTCGGATAGACTGAGCCCAGACCACACACGCAGTCTGAGACGGTCTTGCCTGCACCCGTCCCGTCTCCGGGTCCTCACGCGGGGGCTCTGGGGTTAGACCTCATCTGCATAGCAGGACCCCCACTTCGATAACAGGGAGCCAGGACCCAGGTGACTACGGCTGCAACATTAAGAAGGTCCAGGCAGGAGTTCCCACCATGGCGCAACAGTAACGAATCCAACTAGGAACCATGAGGTTGCGGGTTCAATCTCTCGCATCGCTCAGTGGGTTAAGGATCCGGCGTTGCCGTGAGCCGTGGTGTAGGTCGCAGACGCGGCTCAGATCTGGCATTGCTGTGGCTGTGGTGTAGGCTGGCAGCTACAGCTCTGATTAGACCCCATATGCCATGGGTGTGGCCCTAAAAAGACCAAAAAAAAAAAAGGGAAGGTCCAGGCCAAACTTGCCACCTGACTGGGACAGACATGGATTCAGAAAGCCACTGACCAGGAGGACTGGCACCCCGACAGCAGAAGGGGCCGGAGCCCAGCTGCCCCCAGGGCACCTGCGAGCCGGCCGCACAGATCCGGGGAGGCCTTGCTTATCAGGCCCCCCCACAGCCAGCACTTTTTCTTTTCGGTCACTTCCTGGTCACACGGGCTGCCACGTGGGTCTTGGGGAAGTCCCAACACCCCGAGAGCTTCCTGCACAGGCGTTCCGCATTCTCCTCACTCCTACATACACCGCGAGGGCTGACATTGCCCCAGGTCACAGCCAAGTGACATTGCACCACCGCCAGGGGAGAGGGGCAGGGCCAGCGGGGTCGCCGTTCACGGGCCCTGCCCCAGCCTGGCCCCTGGCTGCAGAGACCCTGGACTGGCTGGGGAGGAGGGAGGGTGCTGGGGTGGACTCAGGGGACAGAGGGGACGTGAGGACAAGGGGCAGAGGAGCGCGGAGGCGAAGCCAGGAGCCGACCCGCGGGCGCTCTTTAGGAACCATGCTCTCCGATGGTTCAGGATCTCGCAGGACACTGACCCCGTCTGCAGGCCTGTCGCCTGTTGGCACGCAGCCGGGAGCGGGCCCAAGGCGGCCACCCAGACTCTCGCCCCACCACCAGAGGCAGGAGCTCCCAGGGGCCAGGGGCTCCAGCACCTGCTGGGACCTGAGACCCCTGCCCCAACACAGGGGCCTGATGCAACCTGCATCTGCCCAGTTCACCTGCAAGAGGCCCGGGGTCCGAATGCACGAAGGAGCCAGAGCCACCTTCCGGAAGGTTCTGGTTCCTCAGGAGCTGGGAAACCAGCTGCGCGGCGACAGGCAGAGTGACCCCAGGGGCTCGGCAGGGGCAGCGCTGGAGGGACCCCTGGCCGCCACTTCTCTTCCTCCCCCAGCACCCCCCTTCCTCCCGCTCAGGCTCCAGCCAGCTCCCGGCAACCCCAGCCCCACCTGGCCGGCCTGGCCTGGCCGTCCTCACTCACACCCTCACACCAACGGCCCTTGGCTCTGGGCTCCTGGTCACACCCTCCTCACGTCAGGGTCACTTCAGCAACTGTTGGCACCCGGCCTCCCGAGAGACCTGAGCTCCCCACAGGCAGGTACTGCCCCCCGCCCCCACAGAATCCCCAGCACTCGGGGTCAGCAGAGCGAAAACAAACAAATGAATGAGTGAAAACATGAATGAATGAACCAACGAGCCAGTGCTGGCACCCCGCCCGCCCCTGGGGGCAGGGTCCCGGGCTCACGCCCAGCCCTGTGCGAACTCCCCACCCTCCCCTTCACATGCCGGTGACCCAGACTCTGGGGGGACGAGTGAGTGTTCCCAGAGACCAGATCACAGGGCTTGTCTGGATAATGGAAACAAACAGATAAAAGCCAGGTACGTAAATCCTGCCCTAAAAACAAACAACCAAGAAAGCCAAAGCCTCGAGTTCAGGATACACGTGGGGGCCGTGTCCTGTGTCTCCCAGCGGATGCGACAACCTGGACCCCCAGGGCCTGGCCCAGCAGCGAGCACCCCCCCTTTTCCCTCAGCTGCAAGACCCAGGCTGCCCGGGGAGGGTCCCAGCCGAGACCCCTTCCCGCACTGAGAAACCCCGGAGCCGGTTCTGAGGTCCCGGTCTGGCTCGGGCTCTGCCCGCCGAGTGCTGCAGCCGATCCCCGCTCCTGCCGGCCGGCCAGGCCAGGGCAGAGCCCCTGGACCGTCCTGGCTCAGGCACAGGCAGAACCAGAGGACAGGCCCGCCAGCCTAGAAAGGGGACCATCGGACCCCGGGGCCATGGTGCCGCCACCGCGCTGGGCCCCCGCTCCGGAAAAGCCAGCCCTTGGACTCGTCTCCCCCCGTGGGCCTCTGGCCGGTCCTTGGCCCTCCTGCGCCCCCACCACCCAATTCCGGGAGGTCACTCTAAGACACAGGTGACACCGAGGGTCCCCGGGCCGCCGTCCAGGGCTACGGCGAGGACGATCATCACGGGGACACCGCACCTGTCCCCCCCAGGGCAGGAGGCGCCTCACTCTCCACCGCAACCCCAGGGGGACGCAGGCCCAGGCCCCGCTTCCTCTCCACGAGGCTCAGTGCTCTGACCGCAGAGGGGGCGGCGGCGGAGCTGGACGTGCCCTGCCGCGGCCCCAGCCCAGGCCCGGCTGGCCGGCAGTGTCCCTCCCGAGGCAAGCCGTCGTCCTCCCCTCCACCCCCCTCCTGGGGAGAGTTACTCACTTCCTCTGCCGGACAAACCTCCCATCGCCACAGCCCCCACCTTTCCCCCTTTCCCGCCGAAGCCAACAAAGGGGGTCTGTGGCCCGTTTATCGGCCCCCCGCCCGGGGCCAGAGGACAGGCTGGGATCGAGCCCTGAAGCCCAGTGGACAGCCCGGTCACAGAACGGCCCACCTGCGGCTAACCCCGAGGCGGGAGCTGTGACCACCCCACCACCACCAGCGGCCGCCCCACCTCGCACTGTCACGCGGTGCACTGATCGCACTGGTCAGGGAGGCGTGACCTCTGCGCCGACCTCCCCGGGCGGGTTGTGGGGGGTGCTGCCTCCTCCTGCGCAGCCTGGCCTGCAGACCCAGCTGTGCCCATGCCCAGCTGTGCCCACGCCCAGCTGTGTCCATGCCCAAACGCCAGGAACCCTTCCCAAACCCCCCACAGCTGGACTCCAAGCCGTGCCCCATTCCCTTTACAAAGCAAAGGCTTCCACTGGCTGCTAGGGTCAGACCCGACTCCACCCCCACCTTCGCAGCCCCAGTCTGTCTGGAACAGAGGCTGCCGCCACCTGCCCGTGGCCTGTGCCAGTGCTGGGCCTGCCCTTCCTCCCCGTGCCACCATCAGGACCTCCCTCTCTGAAGGAGGCAGTGGCTGACGTTCCATTCAGCAGACGGGGAGACTGAGGCCAAGGTGCCAGCGAGAGGGAGGCTAGATGGAGCAGGAACGAAGAGAAGGACCCGGAGAGCAGGGGCCGCGGGCATGCGGGGCAGGCGGGCAGGGGTTCCGCTCCACAACACTAACCGCAAACCAAGCGCAGGGTGTCTGAGCCTGCCAGCACCCACGCGTGGCCCCCAGGCCCCTCCCCAGCTCCAGGCGCTCCGGCATCGGCAGGCGCCCCCCCAACTCCGGCACCGGCCTCGGCTCAGCGCCCCCACCAGCCCCAATGCTCTCTGTCCCAGGCTCCCACCAGTGTCACGGGGGAGGGCTCGCGGTTCCTTCTCCTTCATTGATTAAGCAGCCTCTGGCGGGCGAGCCGGCTGGTGAGCGGCCGCCCCAGGCCGTCAGGCTGTGAGCCCCAGGAGCACCGTCAGACCAGGCGGGAGGGTGAGGGGCAGGCGGGCACTCACGGGAGAGGCAGCCCTGGTCCCCGGGCTGCTGGCTCCACCCCGGGCAGCACCTGAACACGGTCCGGGCCTCCACAGCGTACACCTGGCGGTAGCCTGAGTAATAGACGGTTCTAGGAGAGAAGGAGACGGAAGCGTTACCATCGAGGGACCAGGCTCAAGGCGTTTTCAGCAGCTGCGCTCCGCTCTCCAGACACCCGGTCCCCGGACCGACTCCCCAGCCACCGGCCCCGTTTCACAAGGCGGGGAGGCGGACGAGGTCCTGCACCCTGAGGCCGCAGTGTCGGGCGGGGGCAGCGCAGCCAGCAGCAGCCGGGCACATGCCACCCGTCCCCTCTCCAGCCCCACAGTGACCCCGGCTCTGAGCTGGCGCAGGACCAGCCTCAGCTCTCCTCACCAGGCCGGTCTGCAAGGGTCAGGGGTCAGGCTCAGAGTGCCCAGCCTGGGAGCGAGGGTGGTGGCTGGTGTGAGCCCCATGGGCCGAGCTGCCCAGCGCTGGGCAGGCCGGGCCCCGGGCTCTTAGCCCACCAATGCCCCAAGGAGGCGGGCCGCGGGCCTGTCCCGAGCGTCCGCAAGGAGGGGCCCCTTCCCCCAGGGAGGGCCGCGGGACTCAGTGGGGAGGGGGAGACAGGCTGATGGGGGGAAGCATCTGCGGCTGTACCAGGACGGCCGGGGTGTGCTCAGCACTCGGCAGTAAGGTCAGAAGGGAGCAGGCAGGAGGGCTTCCTGGAGGAGGGTGACCTGGAGACCAGGGTGGTCTGGGTCCAAGGCTGATTCTGGCTCTGGTGGGACAGGCATGGCCTCACCAGGGCTGGAAGCAGGAAGCCAGCTGCGAGGGGCCTGGCACAGGGAGTGGCCCCAGCAAGGTGGTGCCCACGCCAGAGAGAGACCAGCCTCACTCGAAGGGGAAAGGGCCTCCTGTCTGTCCCCCCCGCCAGATCCACAGACTGCCCCTCACCGCCACCTGTACCTCAAGGCGCCTGGAAGCCCAGCCACGCAGGCCACCCTCTGCCTGGCCAGCCCCAGCCTCCCCTGGCATCACCAGCCCCCAGGGTGGGCAGTCTTGGTGGAGCTGTCAGCGGGGGGTCACCCCCCCAGTCCCGGACTCGCCCGCAACCAGGAACCTGGAGCAGGAGCCCGGTGGCGGGCACGGGGTCCTCGGTCCTCGGCCCCATCGGACTGCGCCCACCCGCTCCAGCTGCACCCCGACCCCAGGGCTCCCGCAGCCCTTCCAGAACAGACAGCCCCGTCTCTGCTTCTTCAGGGAGACGGTGACGAGAGCCCGGCACCCCTGCCCACCCTCCCTGGGAGCCACCCCAACGCCCCCTCCCCGCTCAGCCCGGACAACCTCCACCCCGTCTGGTCCGGTGACGGTCAGGAAGGGGACGGCTAGCCGCCCCGCCCGCCCGACCCCCGGTCTCCGGCCGCTCACGCTGGCCGGGCAGCGTCCCCCAGTCCATGCCCGCCCCGACCCTGCGAACGCGGCCTCGCTTGGGGATGGGGTCTTGGCAGAGGCCGTCGAGGTCGTTCAGAAATGAGGTCGTTTGTTCGTACTGGGTTAGTGGGCCCCAGTCAGGGACCGGTGACCTTATAAGAGGGAGCCAGGGACACAGACAGGGCGAGGCCACCCAGAGGCAGAGGGTGGGGTAGTGGGCGGCCCCGGCTCCGACCACCAGGCACCGCCACTCGTCACAGGAAGTGGGCGTGGGGGAGGGGGAGGCCTGGAGCCGCCCGGGGGCCTCCACGCGGAAGCCCCTGCCCACACCGGACCTCAGCCTCCGGCCTCCGGGCTGGGAGCACGAAGCCTGCTCCTGCTGTCCGGAGCTGCCTGGCGTGCCAGCACTGGTCAGAGCAGCAACAGGAAGCTCACGCGGGACCGCGCTCAGCGCAGGCCTCGGGTGGTTCAGTCACTGGCCTGGTCATGGGCATGCTGGGGGCGGGAGGGACGCAGAGGGACCGGGAGGCCGGAGCACAGCGGGGGAGGAGGCGCGGCCCGAGCCCCGAGCCCCCGCCGCTGTCGGCCGCACCGGTGGCCCGGGGCCTGGCCAGCAGCGGTGGGGTCAAGTGTCCTTGAGGTCCCAGGAGCCACAGGAGCGCCTGCTGGAGGGGACCTGGGTCCCACCGCCCCGCCAGGGCCACTTCCCGAAGCCTGAGCGCGTGCGCAGGTGCACCGCGTCCTCGCAACCGGGAGGAGAGGGCTGCGGGCTGCCCCCTTGGCAGGACAGGAAACCACTTGCCTGGAGAGCGGCCGACCACAGCGGCGGACAATGTCTGGCAGAGCAGACCGTGCTTGGGCCCGTCCTCGTAAATATTTACCTCGCCCCGGGCTACGTGCTGCGCTGCCCGGTCACCAGGAGGACGGGGCCCGCTAGGCCCACCTGCCACCCTCCCCAGTGTCCCCTGAAGTTAGTGACCGCTTGTCTTCAAAGACAGCTGGTCAGCCTGCAGCCTCCTCTGCCCCCAAGAGCCGGCTCTCACCCCCTGCAGCTCATATGGCACACCCCGCGAGGGGCAGGGCACGCGGGCCCGGCCGCGGCCAGGATCTGGCCAGGGTGGACACGACCGGACTAGCGCCCCCTCCTCCAGCCGGGGCAGCCCCCTTGGAGCCCAGGCGGGACGAGGGCGGGGCTGGTGGGGGGGCCCGGGGGGGCAGTGTGTGCTGGCCGGTGTGTTGGGGAGATGCCAGCTGCGGGGAGACTGGCGGAAAGACCCCTGGACGCCCTCGTCAGGAATCATCACAGCCTCGCCTGTTCTGGGCCAGGAGCGCCCCGGCGTCACCCCACAACCCCACCAGGGCCACCAGCCCGAAAACAGAAACAGGAGTCACCGTGGCTGCAGAGGAAACGGCGGCCACCACCTCATAACCACGCATGTGGCCTGGCCCATGGTTGGTCACTTCATCCTCCCCCAGCTGCAACCCAGGCCCGATTCACCCGCCGTGCAGATGAGGAAACTGAGGCTCAGATGGGTTCTCACCCCTGATTAAGCCTTGGCCAGAGCCTGTGCGCCCCAGCCTGCTGGCCACCCCTGGGAGCTCAAGAGAGAGGAGGGGCTCCTGTGTGTCCTGGGGAAGGAGGGTGGCCCTGAGCTAGCGTGAGCTGGGGGTGGTCGGGTCATGGGGCGCAGAGCTTGCTGCCTGTCACCCGCAGCTCCTCGGCCAACAGGCCCTCAGCCAGTGCATCCACATGAGCTGGTGTGGGCGAGTGGACGGCTGGCCTCTCCAGACATGCATCGGCGGCAGGTGTGGGCGATGGGGGGCGGGCTGGGCACGGTGCACCTGCGTTTCCCAGAGCCTGCAGGACGCTGGGGCCTCGCCAGTCGCACTTGCTCACAGGCAGACACAGCCCCGAGGCTTCAGTCGGGAGGGTAGACACGCCTCTGACAGGCCGGGAGGAGGGAGGTGCCCAAGGGGGCTGGAAATGGACTGGCAGAGGGAGGGCGGGGGCTCTGGCATGGCTCCGCAGGGAGGCCAGAGCGATGAACAGGAGCGAGTCAGCAACGGAGACCCCCTCGGGGCCAGCTGCAGCGTCAACAGCCACCGGAGGGCTGGTGGCACGAGGCATTTGGGAAGCCTTCCACGTGGGTGGGGACACGACACATTAACAAGGCCGGGAGCCCACCAGAAGGGAAAGGAGGCTGGGACCCTCACACGCGCTTGGCACCGATCCTGGGAGGCCCCGCGGGACACTGACCGCCGTGGGCACCGAGGTGATGAGCGGACCTCGCTCGCCCACAGCCGAGCAAGGGGGCCCTGGCTCCAGCCAGGAACAGGGACCCAAACTGTACCCTGGGGACCCGGAGGCAGCACTGCTGCTGTGGGAGGGAGGGCCCCAGACTCCCAAGCCGGGCGCGGCGAGGAGAGCCCCTGCTTCGCCTGAGCCTTCCGGGGGGACCGAGACCCGGAGCGCAGGCCCCCGGCGTGGCCGCACACGCCGTCCCCCCCGATGGCCTTTCCCCACCAGCGTCGCCAGGAAGCGGGGGGCCCCGCCCTGCCCAGGCCGGTCCCGGGGCTCTGGGCACACCGCACCCTCCTCTCCTGCCCAGGGACAGGGCTTCTGGCCGCTTCCAAAGCAGCGTCGTTTGACGGCAAGCTGACCCCCAGCCCCTCCTGCAGACCCGCCTTCTGCGGCTGTCAGAGGCCGGGAGGGCAGCCTGCAAGGCACAGGGCTCCGGGAAACGAGGGCAGACCCCTCTTCCCGTCCCCAAGCCGGGCCTCGCCCTACAGACACGCTCATGGTCAAGGGACTGTCTTGCCGCCCCCTGCTCGCTCCGGAGCCCGGCCCTCGGCTCTGCGTCCACAGCCCAAGCCCTCCAGACGCCGCGAGTCCCGGGGGGTGGGGGGGAGACGAATCCCCGGGCTGAGACTTAGCCCCAACCCAACCCCAATCCTAACTGCCCCTTCTCTCTACTCTGGACACGTGCGACTCGGACAACAGACGACCATTTAAAACAAAGGCCGAAGTTCCCGTTGAGACGCAGCAGAAAGGAATCCGACTAGGAACCATGAGGTTGCGGGTTCAATCCCTGGCCTTGCTCAGTGGGTTAAGGATACGGCGTTGCTGTGAGCTGGGGTGTAGGTCGCAGACGTGGCTCGGATCTGGCGTTGCTGTGGCTGTGGTGTAGGCCAGTGGCTACAGCTCCGACTCGACCCCTAGCCTGGGAACCTCCGTATGCTGCGGGTGTGGCCCTAAAATGACAAAAAGCCAAAAATAAATAAATAAAAATTTAAAAAAAATAAAAAGGAAGCCACCCCTGCTCCCCGGGGCAGACCCACCAGGGCCATGCCCTGAAGACCTGAGGGGCTGGACACCCAGCCCGGCCCCATCAGAGACTCGGCCCCCCCGCTCCCACCGCCAGGCACCCCCCCCCGCCCGGGAGCTCCCCCACCCCAGCTTTGCAATCAGGCAGATTCCCAACCCTGAGTCTACAAAAGGAGGAAGGTATGCAGAGGCACTCCCTGCCTCCAATTTGGAAACACACTCTTGAGCAACACAGGCTCCCGGGGGCCCGGGGTCAGGCCGCAGCGTCTCCAGCCAGGACCACGGCAGCCGAGGCATCGAGCTTCCCACCCTCCCGTGGGCTGGCCTGGCTCCCGCAGGTCCCCCCACGCTCCGCCATGGCGTCCCCTCCTCCCGCTCGGAGTCCTCTCCCCCCATCAAGGCCCCGGGTGGCGCCGGGTGGGAGGGTTCAGTCTGGAAAGATCTCCCGGCGGCCACACCCCAGGGCGCTGTCAGAAGCCTTGACCTCAGATGAGGGGCTTCAGTGGGGACCTGCCAGTGGCCCTGAGACCAGGACAGCCCCCACCCGGCCACCCCGCCCCGGCGGTCAGTGCTGCTCTGGGCGTGAGCTGAGCCCCGACTCCCACACGGGCCTGGGGACCCAGGCACGTACCTGCGCTCGCGGCCGACGCACCAGGCCTGCTGCCCGCAGCCCGGCTTCCACACCGGCACGGTGCGGCTGAAGACCCGCACGCAGGGCTGGTGGCGGCCCACCAGGCTCAGCTCCTGCTCGGCACACACGTGCGGCCTGGGACAGAGGACAGACGGTCAGCGCCCCGCCACCAACACAAGCCCTCCCTCCCGCAGGCTCGCCCGCCGGAGTCCAGCCACCCAGGCCCCACCACAGGGAGCCCAGCCCGGTGCCCAGCCCAGGTCTGCAGCAGGCCTGGGCTCGGGGGCACGGGTTCCCAGGGGGAAAGGATGGCTGCGCCGGGCCGGTCTAAGCCACATAGGGCGTCCCTACTGCTGGTCCACAACATAGAGGCTCCTCGAACCAGGGCGGCGGGGGCGGGAAGAGTGACCCCCGACCTCCCGTCCGTGTGGCTCTGACCCTGGGGTTCTCCGGCCCCGGCCCTCCCTGCGTCAGAGGCGCCCCGAGCTGGGCACAAGCATGAGACGCGGGAAGGGGACGCCCCCGCAGCACTGGCCTCGAAGGTCATGCGGAGAGCTCACTGAGCATGCTCAGAAAAGGCTCCCACGGGCCAGGCAGGTGAGTTTGTGGCCGCCCCGGCAGGAAGAGGCCCGGGAGAAAATGCCATTTGCAAACCGAGCTCGGGCCCAAGTGACCCGCTGCAGGTGCTGCGTCCTTTCTGCTCCAAACTCTTGCCCCCCACCCCCGGGCCCAGCAGCCCCCAGTCTCGGCCCTCCTCCCGCCACAGAGACAGGCAGGGCTTAGGCCCGACCGCCTCCAGTCTCCGCAGCTGCAGGGCCCAGCCTGACCCTGAAACAGCCCCCGCGCCGTGGGTGGCCTGCGAGGGCTCTGTCAGCATCTGAGCATGGAGGCGAAGCACTCAGAAGGCAGGTACCAGCACAGGCTCTGGAGCCGACAACCCAGGCCTGCGGCCCGCTTTGCGGCCTGAGAAAGTCACCGGCCTCTCTGAGCCACCGCTTAGCCTCTGCAAAGGGAGCGGCGGGTCCCCCAGGGCCCCTGACCTGAGATCACGAGTGTCCGGAACCTGGCACATCCCCGGCTCGGAGAAAGCCCCCACCTTTCCGGGTCGTGGGGCCCCACATCCCCGGGGACATCACCAGCATTCCTGCGGCCGACTGGCCCCGCGCACGGAGGCCGCGTCAGGGCCGCGGGGAGGGACGGCGCAGGGCGGCTGGGCAGCAGCCTGGCCACTGGGTCAGTAGGAGGAGAAAGGCCTCACGCGGAGCTTGGGAAGTCGGGGAGTGGCAGAAAACCGGGAGTGGGGGGACGGGTGCCCTCCCCGAAGGGCCCCCCTTCCGTTCCAGCCCCCCACAAACCTCCGATGACCAGCACCGTGACAACGGTGAGGCCCCACAGCGCCTTCGGCCCCTCTGCTCTGGTCACTGTCCCCTGCATGACTCTGGCCCCGGAGGACACCCCCCCCGCCCCCAAGCCCCAGGGCCACCTGGCTCCCAGACAGCAGGTTTTCCTGTGGCTGAAACGCTCTCTGCACATCCCTGCAAACCGCCCCTAAGCCCCAGACCGGAGCGCTTAAAGCAAGGAGGGGCGGGCGCTGGGGGGAGTTTCCGGCAGGCACCTCCAGCGCGAGCTGGCTTTTCCATTCGGAGGGACGGAGGAAGTGGGGTGGGGGCGGGAAGGCCAGACGAACAATGAGCAGAGGCCTTGGCAGGAGCAGCGGCCTCAGTAAAGGCTCCTGCCACCGGGCTGCAAGCTCCTCCGTTCCCGAGGCCGGACCTGCGGCCCATCTGGGGTGAAGGAAGGTGGTCCCCCAACCACGAAGGGAACACAGCCCGGGCAGAGGGGTACCTGCTCCCCCCGCAGAGCGGGGTTCCTGGAGCCGGGGGGCCTCTGTCTGGAGCCGGGGGCGACGGTGGCCGTGAGATGCACCCCTCCAGGGTGGGCACCTCCAGGGTGAGGACGGGGGAGCCCGGGCAGCGGATCCAGGACAGGGGTTGGGAGCTGAGAATCACCCCGGGCACGTCTGCTTTCACAGGCCCCGTTTGAGCGGTGAGCTCTGGGCGGGGCGAGATGCCATGACTAGGGCAGGTCACTCCTGGACACCTGGGTCCCCATACCAGGCAATGCGACAAGTGATCACAGTGCCAGGCACGGGTACAGCACCAAAGGCAGGGCCCGCCATGAGGCAGGTGGCCACAGGCACCCTCTTCCCCGTCCCGCAAGCTGCTGGAAGTCCACTTTCGCTCTCAGCCTCCCGGACTGGCGAGCAGGGACCTCACAAACGGCCAGAGAAGCCTCAGCCTCAGCCTCAGGGAACGGGGACCGCTCCAGCCCTCAGGGCCAGCGGGTCCACAAGTCGCATGCAAGACAGGTCCTGGGCCTGGCGGGCCTGTCCCTCTCCCAGCACTGGGCATCAGCCCAACAGAGCTGCCCAGAGGGGACCCCAGGAAAAGCAGTGCTGTGACAGCGCTGGCCCCTCCGAACCGTGCAGCTTCGGAATGAGGCTGGTGGGAGCTCCCCGTCCCCAGACACCGTTCCCTCAGCCAGCCAGCAGCCCTGACCAGCCCCGCACGCGGCCAGCAGGCAGTCCGGGCAGCAGCAAGAACGGGCAGCAAACGCTCCCTTCAGGGATAAAGTAAGCTGATCAGTGTTTGCTGGTTTGGAATCTGGACACGTCGGCCAGCAGGAGCCGGAGGACAGGCCACATCGCTCCAGCGGGTCCAACAGGCCCCCAGACCCCCGGGGCTGGCAGTCTGCGGGGGAGAGGGGTGGCCTTAGGGCACCTCCCTCTCTGCCTCCCCAGAGGCCCCACGGAGGTTTTCAACCAGGCTGTGAAGGGAAGAGTGGCACAGGGTGCCGGGCCTTCGAGGACAATGCACTTTCTGGGACCCTCACTGCTCTTGGGCGCCCCCCCACCACCACCACCATGCGCCTCTCCGAGGCAGGGGGCAAAACCCAAATCCGGCCCCTCCAGAAGCCCGCCAGCTCCCACCTCCTTTCAGAATAAGCTGCGGGCAGCCGGAGGGAAAGGTTTCTCCCGGGTCCAGCAGCACGTCGGCGGCGACCACTGCAGGTGCTGGCAGGTGCCAGGTGCCCAAGACAGGACCGACTGTGCGCGCGCAGGCAGCAGGGAACTCAACCCAAAGGGGACATCTGAGAGTGGAGTGGCTGTGCCTCTGAGGGAGAAAGAGGGGCACGGGCCCCCTGGGGGGCGGAGGGATCCCCAGGAGGAGGCGCGGTGGGTGGGGCCTTGAAGGACTTAAAGCGCCCGGGGTGGGGGGGCTGGGAAGACCGACCTCCACCAGTGGCTTGCGCGGGGGTGGGGGTGGGGCGAAGACTTCCCCAGGCTGCCTGGGGGCCTTCCAGAGCCCAAGGTGAGGAGCAGACCTCACAAAACAGGCTCACTCCCCGGGGCCAGGGAAGGGCGACCAGCGGGCTCCCCAAGGGCAAAGGGCAGAAGCCCCCACGTTAGAGCAGAGCCCTCGGTCACCACCATCTGATCCGCTGAGCAGCTCTCCGCGCTGACCAGCACCCTGGGCTTGCCGGGGCCTGGGCCTCTGCAAGTCCCCAGCCAACCATGTGAAAAGCCAACCGGCTGAGCAGCCGACGCCACCGCAATAATCCCTTCTGAGGCCACAGCTTCCCTCAGACAAACTAACTCACTGGGACCACAGCAAAGAGCAACATCCAGAAGTCACAGAGAGGCGGGACGGGGGCCCCGGACTGCGCTCCTTCAAAAAGACCACAAGGAAATCCTCCTTCTTGGAGTAAAGCAGGAGAGTGAGGCCCCTGGGGGTGTGGGCTCGCCCCTCCCAGCTCTGCCAGGAGCCCGTCCTTTCCAGCTGTATGGCCAGGTGCACCCGGCCCCCTGGAGGGGCCCTGCAGAGGAAGCCCCAACCGGGTCTGGGCCCCTCACCGCCCCCTGCAGCCCCTCTGCTGCCCTTCCAAGCTCTGCAGGCCCGGGCCCAGCACCCTGCCGGCAGGCTCTCCCCGCCCCTCCTGCCCAGCCCGGCTCACTTCGCACCAGTTTTCCTCTGAGACCAACACAGGATCCATTTGCTGTTTAAGAGAGACCGCTAAGCTGCCCGTGGGGGAATCAACTTTCAAAACTAAATTCATCTCGGCTGGCTCCCTGGCGCTCTTCCTGCCCACTGCGGTACGGAATTCCTCCTATCTCCGGCCCCCAAAGCCCACTGCTTACACAGAATCCAACCGCAAGCAGCCCGGGTCTGCGCCAGGCCCCCAGGCCCCAGGAGACCGGCTTTGCGAGGAAGTGGGCACGGGCTGCCTGCTTTCTGCCGTCTCCAAGCCCTCGGGCCAGACCCTGCCGACTCCCTCACCTCCGCGAGTGCAGACTCCGCCTCACCGTGCAGACCCACGATGCGGAGTCAAGGCGGAGGAGGAGAGGAAGAGGGGAGGCTGGGCGGCCCCGCCACGGAAGCGCCCCCAGACCCAGCCCCGACCCTGGTCTCTCAATCTCCCCGTGCCAGTTAAGGCAAAGAGCCAGCTGTTCTCAGGGCCCCCGGGGAAAAAGCCGCCCAGGGTTCCGGGTCTCGCTCCCGCTACTCACATGTTGGGCTGCAGGCGGATCCGGGCGCCGGCGCCCGCTGGCACGGCGGGGAGCAGCAGCACCAGGGCCAGGGCCACCGCGCGCCCCGCCGCCCCCGCCTCCGGAAGGAAAGGCATCGCGCCCGCGGCGCCGCGCCGGGACCCTCCTCCGGTCCCCCGCTCACAGGCCGCCCAGGCGGGCTCTCGGAGCCGCCGCCTCCACGTGCGCCATGGCCCGAGGAGCGCACGGAGCGCAGCCGCAGGTGCCGCGCCGGGTCCTGCCGAGCCCAACGCGGCCGCAGGTGCTGGAGGTCCGGCCAGCGCCGAGCCCTGCGAGTCCGGGTGCGCCCGCCAGACACTCGCCGCTGCGCGCCGAGCCCCGCGCGGGAGAGGCCGGCCCGTCTTCGCCACGCCCCCTGCCCCGACCCCAGCCCCGACTCCGCCCACAGCCGGGACTCGGGTCCCGCCCAGACCCCGCCCACAGCCCGGACCGCCCCGGCCTCGCCCCGCCCTCCCGACACGCCCCCGGGCCGGGGCCCCCCCCCCCCCCGCCCACAGCAGGTCCCTCCCAGACTCTCCGCTCCCAGCCCCGCCCCCAGGACGGCCACAATTGGGCTGTCCCCGACCCCAACCACAGCTACAGTTGGGTCCTCCCCCCTAGGCGCCCCCAGCCCCCGGCTGCCCGTTCACGCACCCCGCTCCTCTCAGGTTCCGTGCGACCCGAGTGACCAAGGGGCAGGGCACCAGAAATCACGCCCCTCCCCGACCTCGGCAACTCCAGGCCCCGCCGTCCTAATGCGGGGAATGCGGGTGGCGGGAGGGTCTCTGTCAGGCAGGCCCTGCTGCCACCCTGCTGCACAGATGGGGACTTGAAGTCGTAGGGGGAGCAGCACCCCAAGTCTGCAGATCTGTAAACTGTCGATCTGGGAACTGAACACGGCGATCTGACTCTGGGGACCTTCCCTAAACGTCCTCGCAGCTGCCTGTAAATCTGAGAAAACCTCTGGATGGAGAACAGCAGTCGGAGGCCCAGCAAGTCTGATGGCACCTCAGGGGGGTCTCTGGGTCTGCAGACGCCAGACATTGGCTTCCCACAGTTCTGGAGCCAGCATCAAAGGTCAGTGCTGACCAGGGATCCTGGCGAGCCCTCCTCCTGGCCTGCAGACCCGCCTCCTGCCGTGCAAGGGAGGAGGGCCGCTGGGGGGGGCGCGGGGGGATGGAGACAGCCGAGGAGCTCTGGGGCCTCCTTCTCTGTGAAGCACCAGACCGGCAGGGTCAGGGCCCCACCTTACGACCTCTTTAAACCTCGATCACCCCCTTCAGGGCCCATCTCCAAATACACACATCGGGGGTCACGAATAGTCACATTTGGGGTAGGGCTTCCATGGATGAACTTGGGGGAGCAGTCCACAGCAGGGTGATTTCACTGCCTTCTGAAACCCCAGTGGTTTCAGAACGCTATCCACTCGAACCTGTGCCTCCCGGCTCGGTCTTGTCCCTGGGCCCCTGGCCAGGCCCCCCTGCTCCCCACGCCTGGTCTCCCAAGAGCCCGCCTTAAGAGAGCCCGTGAGAGTGCCCGCGAGTACGGGCATGGCCTGGGTTCGAGTCCTCCCCACACACAGAGCTCCCCACCGGTCTTTACACCTGACCTGACCCTGACCCCTTTCCCTCCAGAGCTGGCACCGAATGGAATGGGTGCCGGACACATGTGTGCCAGTGAGTGAGGGGAACCCTGAAATGCTCACCAGCTCCTCCAGGGACTCCCGCCTGGCCCCCCACCTGGGCTGAGGGGCTGCGTCCTTTTAGAACATTCTCCAGCCTCAGAGGAAGAAGGAAAGAATTTGGGCGGGTCCCATGGGATGGAACGGAGGCTGCTGGGGAGGGGGAGGAGATCCAGGTTTGGGGGGGCTTAAACCACAAAAAATGAGGGCCCACCTTAAGAAAAGTGACATAAAAATAAGCTATTCTGCTCATTTGGAAAAAAGAAAAAAAAAGGACCTGGGCACACATTCCAGCCTGCCCCTAACTTGGAAGGGCCCCTGAAGCATAAACAGTGTTGACGGCCTCACAGTAAGAGAATTCCAGCCACCTCACTGCCCCGGCACCAAGCTCACCTTTCAGGTGACCGGTTCTAAGCCAGGTGCCAGGTAGGCAGGTGGGAAGAGGGTGGGCCAAGACCCCTGCCAGACCCCCACACGCTTGGGTGGGCTCAGGCTCAGGCGTGGACAAATGTCCGGCAGCTCGGAAGTCACCTCTCCAAGCAAAGCCCCGCCCCCCAGAGGGGGAGGGTCCGCTGCCCCTAGCGGTCCCCTGGCCACGCCCACCCGCTCCTCCCCAGCCTGAGCCCTGGGACATGGCATCCGGCAAGCATCCACCCTTTAAATTCTAGCGTGTTCCTGCACAAGTGACCAACATGCCGTGGGATGGGGTGCTTGGATTTTTACTTTTTTTTTCCCTTTTTTTTTTTTTTTTTTTTGCTTTTTAGGGCTGCTCCCACAGCATATGGAGGTTCCCAGGCTAGGGGTCTAATCAGAGTTACAGCCACCAGCCTACGCCACAGCCATAGCAACGCAGGATCCAAGTTGCGTCTATGACCTACATCACAGCTCACAGCAACACCGGATCCTTAACCCACTGAGCAAGGCCAGGGATCCAACCAGCCACCTCATGGTTTCTAGTCGGATTCGTTTCCGCTGCGCCACGACGAGATCTCCTCAAACACCTTTTTTTCTCTTTGGCCAAGCCCACAGCATGTAGAACTTCCTAGCCAGGGATCGAACCGGTGCAAATCTGTTCTTTTTCTTTTATGACATCTTGGCATGCAAACGTCATTCATATGGAGTTTGCCGGCTGTGCGCTAGGAGGGGACACTCGAGCCGGTGAGTGGACCAGCTGCCCCGGTGTCCGGAGCTGACTAACGTACTTCCTCTGATGTGACACAGCGTCTTCAACCCCAGTGAGCTGCAAGGGGTTTCCACTGACTCCTGCTGCAGCCCCAGTGCTTCCGCTGTCTGCCCGGCACCTCCCGGATGAGACAGGCGTGGCGCGGACGCTCCCGAGAGGCCTGCCGGTGACAGGGGCATCAGCTCCACCTCCCTCTTTCACTTCCCTGCAGACGAAGCTGGTAATTCCCACCCATCATGCTTCCAAATGGACTTTGGTGGCCCTTTATCCAGCACCCTCAAAGTTGCGTTGGACTTTTTCTTGGAATTGCAGACAACGTATTAATTCCTGAACCTTCGAGAAGGGCAAGAAGCGTGTGGGGGGCTTACTCCGACGGTGGAGAGGCGTGCAGCCCGCACCGTGGGGCCGCTTCCGTGTAGGACGCGGATTGGAGCCCTCGGGTCTCCACGCCGCACCCCCGGGACTCCGGATGTGAAAGTTCAGACGCCCTTTGAGCTGGAGCTTGGGAGGGGTGTTTCTCAGCCCAAGTTCGCACCCCAAGGCCTTTAGCCAAACCACAGCGAGGCCTCCCACTCCCCTCCAGGGTTCACTGGCTAGACGTCCGAGGTACAGGCGCAGTTTGTCATCGTGGTCTGAGCGCTTGTGGGGACGCTCAGGCCAGGAAGAGAGCCCTGCGGTTGAGCCGGTTATCAAAAGCTCATTTAAAAGACACTGCTTGGAGTGCCCATTGTGGTTCAGCAGGTTAAGAACCTGACCAGTATCCATGAGGATGCGGGTTCAATTCCTGGCCTCGCTTAGAGGGTGAAGGATCCGGCGTTGCCATGAGCTGTGGTGTAGGTCGCAGACGTGGCTCAGATCCTGCGTTGCTGTGGCTGTGGCTGTGGCCGGCAGCTGCAGCTCTGATTCAAACCTGAGGCTGGGAACCTCCACGTGCTGCAGGTTCGGCCCTAAAAATATTAATTAATTAATTAATTAATTAATTAAATGAAAGACGCTGCTCGTCGATGTTTTTGTCTTATTCTCTACCGGAAATAATAAAAATCAGCCTTTGGTCCTAGGAAAGTTAACCTGGGGAAGAGGAAGCCGTGTCCCACCAGCCTGGCTGGCCCCCGCACAGCACGCGGTCCCGGCCCCAGAGCGCTGCAGCCCCTCCTCCTGCTCAGTCCCGCCTTCGTCCTGCCTGAGGACTGGACCGAGGGTCCCGCGGAGCCGGCCCGGCACAGCCCGCGACGCTCCCTGAGCCAGCGCTGTCCTCCATCCAAAAGAAGCAGCCAGGGTCCCGTTTGAATTTTTACAGAAGCTTCTCCTCGACAAGATGAATTAGCCCCAAAGGCGTGTCCAGGTCCCGGCGGCGACGGCCTCTCACGCGCAGAGTGTCCACAAGGGCCTGTGGGCGTGGGAGGGGGCGCCGAGTCCCACCCACAGGCCCAACCTGGACCCCACGCAGGGGACCGCGAATCCGGCGTCATTTCTGGCTGGAGCCGGATGATGAGCGAAGCCTGGCATCCAAAACCCACGCCTGATGCTCTGCCAGGGGACGGGGGCCTTCGGGCTCTGGCTCTGGGCTCCGCCTCTAAACCTCCTGACTTGACCCCGAAGAGCAACTGACATCACAGCAGCCATCCACGCGAAGACACGGGACGGGGCCAGAGAGGGTGGTGGACGGGGTTTCCAGACTAGACGCCGGGCCAGGGAGCCTCCCTGACCTGCTGCGCCACCCTGGATGAGGCCAAGTGCCCCTCTGAACCTCCGTCCGTGGGGCCGACCCGGAAGCCGGGTTCCCCTGAGTCGCTGACCCGATGCCGGCTGGGCTGGGTCAGCACGTGCGGCCACGGCTCCGGGGCGGACAGGCCTGGCCCGCACCCCCTGCACCCTCCCCTCCTTCCCCGGGGGCAGAGGCAGCAAACCCGAGAGCAGGAAACCACCCACTCCTGGGCCCCTGCCAGGCGCTGGGTACCGCAGTGTGGGGGGTGGAACTGTCCCCCCAAAGTTGTCTTTCTAAGTCCCAGCCCCCGCCCCCCGGGACCTGTGATGCGACCAGAGTTGGAAAAAGCGTCTCCGCAGGCAGAGGTAGGAAAGTTAAGGATGTGGGGGCAAAGTCGCCCCGGACTTGGGGTGGGCTCTACCCAACAACAGGTGTCCTGACAAGAGGAGAAGATCTGAGACACATGGAGACCCAGGAGCGGCCACGTGGCCATGGAGCAGGAGGGGAGGGAAGCGCCCACAGCCGAGGGCTGCCAGAGACTGGCAGTGACCACTGGCAGCTGGGAGAGAAGCAGGGACAGAGGACAGTTGCTCCCCAGAGCCCCCGGAGGGAGCCCGCCCGCCCACACCGTCAGTCCCAGGCTTCCAGCCTCCAGACCCGGAGAGAGTAGGCTTCTGTGGGTCTCACCACTCAGCCCGTGGGCATTTCTCAGCAGCTGCAGCTGGACGAGCTGCGACTAGGTGGACACCTGCGGGGTCCAGAGGGGAGTTGGATGTGCATGGGGGTGGGGGGCCGGAGGGTTACCATCCTCGGGGCAGAGAGAAGCCCCCCCAGAAGCCGAGTCTGGGAGCCGCATGGGGCTTTGCTGCTGGACACATTTTCCACGGTGCTGCCCTTGCGTTTCTGGAAACAAGGCAACATGCATCCCCGTCTTGTCACCATCGACTGCCACGCTGACCAGAACCAGGACAGACACCCCCATCCCAGGCAATGTCCTCTCTAAGGCCCCCTGGCCCCAAACCTAGCCTGATGTTCCCCAGCGTCTCCTTGAACCTGCTCACCCGAGAGAAGCACTTCCGGGCGGCCAGACCTTCCTCCAGTCCCCCCAGCACGCGGGGCTGCAGCTCCCGCCTGGGGGACACAGCACGGGGGGGCGCCTGGGCCCAGCGAGGTGGCCGGCAGGTGGGGTCAGAGCCAGACCCTCCTCCAGTCCAGGGCGGAGTGTGGGGAGTCACCATGCGAACAGCTCAGCCTTTAGGAACCGCACAGGGACTGAGCTTGTGCCTTAAAGCCCGGAGTTCTGGAAGCCTCTTCTCCCAAGGCCCCCGCCCCCAGCATGCAGGGGGGGGTGTTTCTTTGTCAAAGGAGACCCACCAAATTCAAAAGTCAAGGGCCGTCTCTACCTTACAACACATGCCTGTTCTTACACGGTCCCTGGGGCCACCCCAGCCACCAAGTGCTGTCCAGCCTGGGGCGCAGCCCTGGGACGGCTGAGTCCCCGCCTGGCCCCCTGCGGCAGGGAGAGGCCTTGCCCAGAAGGCAGCTGTCTCTGCGAGGTGAGTCCGGGAGGTGAACAGTCTCCGGGCTCTGCCTTAATTAACCGCCGCGCTGCTGCACCCGAGCACCCGCGGCTCTGCGCTCCCGCCCTTGGGGCTCCCCGGCCCCTGGCTCCTCCACACCGGCTCCATCAGCGGCAGACGTCAAGGTGGGATCTGTAGCTCTGGCAAGAGGCTAAACCACAGCCTCTGGAAGTTGATCAGAATTCAGCTTCCCTGTTGAGACCTCGCAGCCTCCGGCCTGCCCGCGGTTGGCGAAGATAGTCTTTATCTCGCCCTTGAATGCGCCCCCTCCCCCAGGTGCGCCCGGCGCCCCGCGCCGCCCGCGCTCTGGTCCGGAGGCCGGTGTGCACGCTTCTGCCACCTGGCGGTGGGAACTGGAACAGCCTCTCAAAAGCCCCAAGAAAGAGGCATCGCGGACTCAGGGGCACCCAGCTCCGGGGACGCCACGGCCCGACCCGCAGAAGCCAGCTTCCCTTCACGACAACGTGCGCGTGGAGGGAGCGCCAAGGACAGCCCGCGCACCCGCCGCGCTCGCATGCATACCCCGTCGGTCGGGGAGCGCTGTGACCCTCAAGGCGCGCCCTCTCCTAACCCACGTGATTCAGAGTCTGCGAACACGGCTTGTCCGTGGCGGGGGTTTTTGCGGATGTCACGGGGTTGAGAGGAGGGCCTCAGGGTGGGCCTGAAGCCCACCTGAAAGCGGAGAGAGGGTCAGAGGGAGAGGATGGCCTCGCGAAGACGGTTGCGGGGAGGCTGGGGAGACAGGTCTCGGGGGGGGGGCGCGGCCCTGCGAGCGCCTCGACCTGGCACTTTGGCCTCCAGAGGAGAGAACAAGTTCCTGATGTTTGAGCCTCCCTGTCTGCGGCGCCTTGGGACGGCGGCCTGGGGAACGGGAAGGTGCCCAGCGCTGTTCGCCGTCACGCCACCTCCCAGCCCCCTCTGCCGGCCCTGAGCGGTGGGCGCGCAGGCCACCTGCCCCCCTCGTCCCCAAAGGGCTCAGGCAGGTCGGCAGCCTACGACCTCGGGGCCTGTCCACCTGACTGGCGTTGGGCCTGCTCACCCGAAGTCCTGCCCGCCATCACTGGGCACTCAGCCCTAAGAGCAAGACCCGGTCCTCGACCCCACGCAGAATGCACTCGCTCTGTGACACCTCTGACTCCAGCACCCACTCGAGGCCCACGGCATCCAGACGTCCACGCCTGGACATCTCCCTGCATCCAGCCCTGCTCTCCCTCCCTGCATCCTGTGGGCTCGAAAGCCAGCCGCACACACGGAGGGCAGCGAGAGACCAGAGGAAAAGGCGCTCCGGGTGGGCAGGGCGCAGGCTGATTAGCAAGGAACTTGCTCCCCAGGCGGGTCTTGGGGCTGCAAGACGTGTGTGTCTTGGCACCTGCCCGCCAGACCTTAAAAGTTCGTGCTCAGCCCCTGGCGGGGTTCGGCCACGTGACTGTCCAGGGGGTCTCGACGACACTGCATCCCGAGAGCAGCTCCCATCTGCAGCCGGGGGGAGCCCTGTGGGAGGCTCCCGATAAAGCTATGTCCACACGCTGAGGTCTGGGCAGTCTCTGGCTCCCCCATGCATTAACTTGGCACTGACCAGAACGGCCTGTTTGTGGCCAACGAAACATACATTGTCCATCTGCTTTAGTTATTAAAGGGCACCCTGACCAGAAGAAGGTCCACGTTCAAAATGCAGATGAAAACGCCTCCCTTCCCGAGACGCCAGCGCCGGGCTCCTTCCGGGATCAGACCCCCTCCCGGAAGCCAAGGCCGTTCTGACTCGCACACCCGCTGCTTGGGTCTTCCGAAGCCTGGAGGGCCAGCCGATGTTCTTTGTCCCGACTGACAGAGAACCGAGCCGATAACCCTGCTTCTCGGGAGCAGTTCTGCGGTCACCCGAGAGGCTGCCCCCCGGCCACAGTCCTCAGTCTGGCTCAAGTACAACTCTTTTCCTTCCCTATTATACACTGTTTATTGTCTCCGTAAACACTCCGATTGCCTGGGTCCAGCCGGTGGTCAGATTCTCCCAAAGACCTCCCCCAACTCCTGCCCCCGCCTCCCCGTCACTGGTCCCTGCGGGATCGGCCGCTGCCTCTGCCAGACCAGGAACTGCATCCCAAGTGTGCCTGGCTGGCCCCACTGGGAGGCACTCCCGCACACGGCGAGCCCTGCAGGGCGGAGACGCCCTGGCCGCCTTTCCGGGGGCCTTGCTCAGACCTGGGCGAGCGGACTCAGGGGCGAGGACTGGACTTGCCCGCAGTCCGCAGGGTTGCCCCGTGTTCGTGCTGACCCTCTGGACGCTGGTTCTCCGTGAATAACAGCCCTTCGTCGCTGACCCAGGGCCGCCTGTCTTCTGCCAGCATCCCTGAAACTGAGGCCGGCTAGCCTCTTAGCTCACAAGGGGAGCCACGTCCCTGACCCCTCGCCGTGCTTGGCGGATACTCCGGCCTAGGACCCTGGCCTCCACTCCCCCCTTGCCTTTGACCACAGCCACCCAGTAACCCCCCAGTCTAGACCAGTCCACCTACTAGTTCCTCCCTCTCCCGCCAGCTGCCGTGTGGAAGGCCCCACCGCAGAACTGCCTGGGCCTCCTGGCAGCCCAGGGGTCCCTTCGCTGCCCATCGCCTATCTTCCAAACTGACCACCCCCCCAAAACCCCGGCTCAGCCCCCACCGCCACCGAAGAAAGCAGATGTCCCAGAACTCAAATGTCCCCCCTGCCGCAGCCCCACTGACCACACTCACTTCGGCCCTCTCCACCTGTCCCCGGGCTAACCCTGACCCCTGGGCTGCGGGTTCTGGGCCCCACACTTCCTCCAGGAGCAGGGGCCATCATCAGGCCCCCGTCCCTTTCCTCCAACCTCACTCCCATGCCCCACTCCCCAGACACCCACGGAGCACTGGGGGCCAGGGCCGTGCAGGGCACGGGGGCCAGGGCTGGGGGCGCTGAGAGCCAGGTCAGGCGGCCACTCAGCACCTGTGAGCTCCTTTGAGCCTCACACAGCCTGGGAGCCAGGTTTCATCATTCCGGCTCCCCAGACGAGGAGAGGGGAGCAGGGGGCCAACAGGGTTCAGCGTCAGCACAGCCACGTGCGGACCAGCGGGAGCTCAGCCTCGGAGCAGGCTGGGCGCCCGGGGACGGGCCATCCCAGGAAAATGACCGCCGCCTGTGCCCTCCCTCAGGGCACGTCCCAGGAAAGGAGGCCGACCCTCTTGGAATTGCTCACAGACCGGGAGGACACCCAAGTCTGCATAAGCTGGGAGGCCTTGGCTGATCGGCATGGCCACAGCAGCCGCGTGGCCTCGGGCACCCCACCAGAACCCTCTTCGGTGGCGGCACATACACAAGAACCCTGGGCTCTGTGATACTCACAGCACTAGGAAAGGGGTTATAACCCCCGAAGCACAGCCATGTGCAGGGAGCTCACTCCTTGAAATCTTCTAACACACATGCACACACCCCACATGACCTGGCACACACGGTAATTATGCATAGGACACACACACACACACACACACACACACACGGAGCAGACGACATGAAACAACCAAGTAGCAGTGAGTGGCAGTTAACGGCCCCCCTGGGGAGGGGGGTCTGAACCGAGCACTGGAGGATGGACACAGTACGGGGGGTCAAGAAGCCCTTTGGGGTGGCAGGAGCGAGCGGGGGCAGGGCTAGAGGCGGTGGAAAGCCAAAGCGGCCATCACAGGTGCTGACATTTGGGATGTGCTGTAAAGCGTCGCAGATGCACAGCCCTTGGGTTTCCCTGAAGACAGGCAAAAAGCATGGTGACGAGGTGCCAAGACCAGGGAATGGAGGGCCCTGGCAGGGATGGCAGATGCCCAGGGTCCCGCTAGCTGCAGGGAAGGTCACTCGGGGCAAGAAGAGATCCAGCTCTAGTGCCCAGAAGACAAGTGCAGGGGCGCCCACTGTGAATCCTGGCTCTGCCCTCGACAGCGTGGCCAGGCCGTGTGCCTCAGTGCCGCTTCCGCGGAGCAGGGGTGGGGAGCTCTGCTTCCTAGGCGGGGTGCGCACTCCTGCATCTGGCACAGCGCTGGGCCCCTGCCCCTGCTGCTCCATCCATGAACCTGCGGTCAGAAAGGCGGAGGCAGGCAGCAAAGTGACGGGCCGCTTCTTTAGTCCCCTAAGGGCGCGCTGCCCTTGCCAAGGCGGACACCCCGACGGAGGAGGGGCTAGGCCGGGGAAGGGGGGGTGGTCACTCTAGGCGCGGGGCTCATTCAGGTTGGCGGTCACCCCGGTGGGGGTTGCGTCCGGGAGTCGGTCACCCTCGGTGGGAGTGGGGGACGGGTCCAGGAGGCGGCCATCCGGGGCGGGGCGCGTCCAGAGAGGTCGTCAGTTCTGGTGGGGGGCACGTCCAGAGGGCTGTCACTCTGGGCAGGGCCTGGGGTCCCTACTCAGCCAAAGCTGAGTAGCAGGGCACGGACGCCCGGCCGGAGGTCGGGGACTCAGGAAGTCCCCGGCAGCCCGCTGCGCCGGGAAGGGCGGGCACAAATATTTCCTGCGGGAGCAGCACTAGGCTCCCGACCTCCCTGCACCGCTGACCCTCAGCGTCGCCTTGGCAACCGGCCTCGGCCCCGCCCTTCCCCATCGCGTAAACAGGAAGTGGGCGTGCGCGCGGAGAGCACATCCTGCGCGGCGAGGGGCGGGACCGATTGTGAAAGGCGGCAGGAGGGACCAATCGTGGGAGACGTCTGAGGAAGAGCCAATCGCGAAGGCCGGAGGGGGCGTGGCCCTAGGCAGGACTGATGAAGCTGAGCCAATCGCGGCGCCGCGCCGCGCGGGGCGGGGCCCGGATCCGGGCCGGGGAGGAGGAGGAGGTGGCGCTGACTGCGATCTCGTCGCGTCCTGTTAGGGGTCGCTCCGCGGCGGGCGCAGCGATGCTGCAACTGCGGGACTCGGTGGACTCTGCAGGCACGAGCCCCACGGCGCTGCTGGCGGCCGGCGAGGAAGTCGGGCCAGGCGGCGGCGGCGGCGGCGGCGGCGGCGGGCGGCCGGGGGTTGGCACGCCGCTGCGACAGACGCTGTGGCCGCTCAGCATCCACGATCCCACGCGTCGCGCCCGAGTCAAGGAATACTTCGTGTTCCGGGTGAGGCTGGGGCGGCCGAGGGCGGGCGGGGCCGGCGGCGGGCGGAATGGCCTCTGACCTCCGCCCCCGCCCGCAGCCCGGCACCATCGAGCAGGCGGTGGAGGAGATCCGCGTGGTCGTCCGGCCGGTGGAGGACGGCGACATCCAGGGGGTGTGGCTGCTGACCGAGTAAGGGGCGCGCGCTGGTGGGGGAAGGGGCGCGGGGCCCGTGCGCCGCGCTGCGCCGAGGTGACCTTTGCCGCCCGCAGGGTCGATCATTGGAACAACGAGAAGGAGCGGCTGGTGCTCATCACCGACCAGTCGCTGCTCATCTGCAAGTACGACTTCATCGGCCTGCAGTGCCAGCAGGTGGTCAGGGTAGCCCTGAGCGCGGTGGACACCATTTCCTACGGAGAATTCCAGTTTCCGCCGAAATCGCTCAACAAGTAAGCGCGGCACCGGGGCCTCCTAGTCAGCCTTGGAAAACCAGCCCCCAGAGGAGGTTTTGGGTCTGCCGATGTCGGGGAAGCATAAAAGCCCCAGCTTCAGAATCGATAGAGCTTCTCAGAATAGAGGCAAACGACTTCTGCGCATTGGCAGGAATTCTGGCCAAGAGGCAGCTGTTAGGCTTGTGGAAAGTGACTCGGAGGTTTGCTGAAATGGACCTGATGTGGACATTCATCAGCTAAGAGTCCAGCTCAGCATTTTATCTTGGTCAGGGAAGGATTGCATCTGTCCCATCAAGCCCTGTTTTGGTAAATTTTTAAAAGAAAAAGGCATCGGTTTAATTCACAGATGTTACTGACGGTTAAATTTGGAAACCTTTAATGGCCAACTTTCAAGAGCTGATTTTCATGTCTTAGGGGAGTTTTCTGAAGTACGAGGAATCGAGATATTAGTAAACTCAACCGAGTTAAATAGTAAATTTTAGAGGTTTTGTGTTCTTTTTTTTTTTGTCTTTTTGCCTTATTTGGACCGCACTCTTGGCATATGGAGGTTCCCAGGCTAGGGGTCTAACAGGAGCTGTAGCTGCCAGCCTACACCACAGCCACAGCAACGCGGGATCCAAGCCGCGTCTGCAACCAACACCCCAGCTCATGGCAACGCTGGATCCTTAACCCACTGAGCAAGGCCAGGGATCGAACCTGCGACCTCATGGTTCCTGATTGGATTCGTTAGCCACTGAGCCACGACGGGAACTCCAATGTCCCGTTAGCCCGCTGCCCGTTAAACCTCATTGCGGGGGGCATTGACTTCAGCTCACGGCGAAGACAGTGGGGTCTGCTGTGATGTGTGACAGTGCTGGACGCTTTGGTTACTGGACACGCCATTCCCGTCCAAGCCCGGGGGACCCTGCTCTGTTGGGAAATGTCACAGCCTGGTCTTCGCTGGCGGCACAGCCTTGTACTCTCACGCCCACGACCGTGCAGGTGCCGTGGGGGCTCTGCGACCTGTCGTGTGAAGGCCGACCCCGTCTCTGACTTGGCAGGCGGGAAGGCGTTGGGGTTCGCATCCAGTGGGACAAGCAGAGCCGGCCTTCCTTCGTAAGCAGGTGGAACCCCTGGTCCACCAGCGTGCCCTACGCCACGTTCACGGAGCACCCGATGGCCGGTGTGGACGAGAGGACGGCCTCTCTGTGCCAGGTAAGACGGCAGCGGGCAGCAGTGGCACCGCCCAGTGGTGACAGGAGCCTCTAGGCCTGCCCGGCCCAGGACGGTGTTCAGATGTTGAGCATCTGAACTGTGGCTAAACTGAGAAAAAAGACTTTTAGTTTTTAAGAACTTTAGTCTACTTACTTTAAATTGCCCTGCGTGGTTAACGGCTGCTGGTCATGGAGCCCCGTGATGGGCCCTCTGTAGCTGTGACTGTCCTGGAGAAGGGCCCAGAAGGGCTTGGGGGCATGGCAGCTGCCCCTGTGTGGCCAGTCCCAGAGCTGGCAATTGAGGCTTAGCAGGAGAGGAGGCCCCGGGGTGGTGAGAGCAGGACCCGGACTGGCAGCAGGCCCCCTCCCTGCCCGCTGTGTGCCTTGGCCCATCACTGCCTGAGGGGTGGCGGGAGGGTTCGCTGGGTCAGCGGCAAAGGCACTCAGACCGGCAGAGCGGGTCCGCAGAGCGGGTCCGGGAGTGCAGAGGTGAGATCTCAGGTCTCCAGAGAGCCGCGCGGAGGAGGCGGGCCTCCAGGCCGTGGCTGGGAAGGCGGCCGGTCTGGGGGCGAGGACCTGGGGGACAGGGGCCGGCGCCACAGACACGCGGGCTTGGCCTCACTTGTGGCGTCTGATGAGACTCGCTCCACGTTTTCTCTTTGCAGCTGGAAGATTTCAAAGCGCTGTTAATCCAGGCTGTCAAAAAGGCCCAAAAGGAGAGTCCTTTGCCGGGCCAGGCCGCGGGCGTGCTGGTCCTGGAGTGCCCGCTCCTCATCGAGACCTACGTGGGGCTGATGTCCTTCATCAGCAACGAGGCCAAGCTGGGCTACTCCATGACCAGAGGCAGAATCGGCTTCTAGACGCCAGGCTGATGGGACTTGGGGGGGGTGGGCGGAGTGAGACCTGGGGCTGCTCCCGCGGGGGGCACGGGCCCGGCCCTCACCCTTCGGTTCGGGCACCGTTAGCCTGACGGAGTGAACAGTGTACCTTGGCCGGGTCCTGGACCTCCGGTCCCATGAGCTGCTGACACGGCAGCAGGAATCGAGCTGTCGCCTCCTGGCCCGCATCTTTCCTAGAACCTCAGCTCCTCAGTTTCCGTGTTGCTCCTGTCTCGCCGTCGGCTTCCTGCGGTCCCTCCCCGCCCAGCCTGAAGCGTGTTCACAGTAAACGTTGATTCCGCTGGAAGGTCCCCACGAGTGCGCAGCTGTGCGGGTCGCTGCACCCAGGGGCCGTCTGAGCCCCAGTGCCCGTGTTGCAGGTATGTTCACAGCTGGTGTCAGATTCTGTATTTTGAGATACTCCACTTTGTGAAAGTTAATTTGAAAGAAGCCAGCACACGGGGGCTCCGCAAGAGACCGTCCGCGTTGTCAGCTCCTGAGTGAACAGTTGCTTTTGTGTAGATATTTGACCTAAAGTCACGCTTTTCCTAAAATGAATCCATATTGTGTTAATACTTAAGGCATCTTTCCCAGACCCCAAAGCTTCACAGAAGTCATTAGTTTGCAGCCGCGGCGTTGCTAAGCTCTTCGCGGACAACTTTGACAACTTCGTTTGCCTGTATTGTCAGATCCGTGTTTGAAAGGGACTTGCTTGGTTTACTTTTAAAGAACGTGCACTTTTAAAGCAGAAACCGCTGCCCCGGCTCCTGCTCGCTGCGCGTGCCCCGTCCACGGCTGAGCGGCCTGACTGGCCTGTGGGTTGACGGGCTTGGGGCTGGCTCCCGGGTTCCTCCGCCGCGTCCGTGATGGCGCAGCTGCGACCCCTCGGGATGAAAGGCCGTCTTGGCTCCGCCTGGGTCCCGCGCCTTTGCTTCGGTCTCGTAGTAAAGACATTTAGAGTCAAGTGGGTGTTGTGCCTTTTCTGGTTATTAAAATGGGCGCGGCGGTCAGGAAGCTGCCCGTTAAATGAGACGGGGCGAGAGCTCTTCTCCCGCTGGTTTTGAAGCCCGGTCCGCTTGCCGTGACCACTGGCACAGCTCGTCCCGGGCACCAGGGAGCGGGACGCACAGCCCAGCCTGCACCCCGGGGGTCAAACCCTAGTTCCTCACCCGCCGGCGGCCCCGCCACCACCCCGGCTGCCAGGGCACCCCCCCACACACTCCGGGAGGGGCCCCCCACGCCTCCCGCAGGCTGTGCTCCCAGAAAGCCTGCTCCGTGACAGGCTCTGAGCAGAACAGGGTCCCGTGGGAGGGACGGGCTGCGTGGGGCAGTCACTCCCTGCGGCAGCGCACCCCGGCTTAACACTGACCCAAACCTGTCAAGAAAGCAAGCATCAGCCACCGTATGAATTAGCAAATGTTTACTTTAAATAACAAAAACGACAGTTTCATACCACACCTATTTACAAAAATGCCTTGCTCTAGAAAAATAAAAGCAAACCATTTCCTCTGGCCTGTCCTGGAGGGAACTTGCCCCGAGAAGCTCCGTTCCTTTCCCACGGCCGACAGGAGCCACGGGCCCGTTCACGCCGTGCCGACCCCCTCCTCCACCTCCAGGAAACACAGGCAGAAGTGGTCCTTGCTGAGCAGGGCCAGGGAGTCCCCGCTCGGGTGCCAGCACAGGGAGAGCACCTGAAAGTCGCCTGGAGATGGACAGGTGGCCGGAGGTTAGAGCGAGAGAGGCCAGAGCCCCAGGTCAAGGGGCAGGCTCCTGGCCTGGGAAGCTCAGAGCAGCGGCCCGAGTCCAGCAGCTACAGGGCAGTCCCTAGGTTTACGGACGTGCCTTCTGCTCGAGGCCATGTCTGCCAGAACGTCCCCACCTGCACTCACCTTCCCCGGGCACCTGCACTGACACGCAGCCCGCTGACGACCACAGATACACCTGGCTGCCCCCCGTGCACACGGCCAGCCGGGGCCGCCACGGGTCCCAGCGGAAGGCGCGCACGGGCGACAGCTGCTCCAGGACCACGAAGAGCCTCAGCTCACGCATGTCCCAGATCCAGACGGCGGTCGGGATGCTGTCTGGGAAGGGAGGGGCCAGGCCCAGGCTCGTCACCTGCTCCCATCCAGCGCCCACGCCCCCCTGACAGTCATGCCCCGGGCACGTGGCTCAGACGCCTGTCGGCCCGGAGCCCCACTCGTCACCAAAATGCAGGCAGCTGAGCGGCTGCTGCTCCGTGGGTAGGATGGACAGCCCGCGTGCGGGAAGCCCTGCGCTGACTCCTTTCAGGCTGAATTTCAGCCTGGGCCCAGCGGAAACGGGGACACGCGTGGGATGGGCCACTGACCGCTCCTCGTGGCCAGAAAGCAGTTGTCCGCACTGAAGGCCAGCGCCCCGACGCCGATCCTCGGGTTGGCTCTGTCGGCCGCAGGCTTCAGGGCTGGCAGGGAGACTGGCACCGCGGCGATCTCATCTGGGCGCCACAAGGAGAGAGAGTGTGCCCTGAGCCTCCCCGCGGCGAGGGGAAAGGGGCCTCGACCCCCGCAGGGCAAGGCAGGCGCCGACAGCAAGAGCAGCCCAGGGTCTTCCTGAAAACAGGGCTCTGCGGGGACCTGGCCAAGGTGTGCGAGGTCCCAACGCCCCTTCACACCCTCATTACGCCCATTATACAGACGAGGAACCTGAACCGCCAGTGACCTTGGCCCCAGATGTAGCTGCTGCTCCCTGAGCCGGGTCTCGACCTCCACGCCCCGACCCGGCTCACCAGGGAAGGTCACTGTTTGTTAAAAAGTGCCCCCCGCCCCACAACGGGTTCCCAGGGCTTGTATTCACTCAACAGAGCCAGCGGCCAGGGGGCCTGCAGGTTCATGGCCAAGAGACGGGGGCTACAGGTGTCACAGGAAAGGAAGAACTTTAAAAACACGAGGGACCTCTGCGGCTGGCCTGGACCGTGAGGCTCGCTGGGGGGGGGGGGGGAGG
>PVHT020000047.1:86767-111529 GCA_004024745.2 Catagonus wagneri
GCCACAACCTCCTGGGCACTCCGTCTGGTCCACCAGCGTGCCGGCCCAAGGGCTAGCGCCTGGGTTTCAGTGGAGACAGGTGACCAGTGGGCTGGGGAACGACGGGGCAGCACGGGTCACGAGAGCCCTGACGGGAAGGGCCAGCAGACCGTGGGGTGAAAGAGCCACAGCAAACCCAGCTCCCCCAGCCCCACCTGCGTCTGGGACCAGAGCCCGCACGCCCGGTGACTCACCGCCTCCCCACAAGCCCCGTCTCGACTCAGGCCCCTCACCCGCCCACAGTCGCCTGTCCCCGTCCCTGCTGCCCCCCAGCACCCCGGCCAGCGCCTGCCGAATGGGCGGAGGCCTCGGCCCTCCTGTTCCCACTGCCCGAACGGCTCCCCTGGTCCCGTATTACCCCCTGCGGGTTCGCCCTGGGCCCCGTGGCTGGCAGCCACCCTACCCACGCAGAAAGGCGCCCGCTGCCCCTGTCCCGGCCCGGCCCCCGGCTCTGCCTGCTCTCTTCCCACCCGTCCAGAGCCCAGGGCGCGGCCCAGCACAGGCCTGGCGCCTGTGGGCTGGCGGCCGTGGCCACGGGCGGAGCAGGAGCTGGTCTGAGCAGCTGGGGCGGCAGGGGGCGGGCGAGGACCCCATCTCCGGCTGTGGCAGGAGAAACAAAGGCCACAGGACACCTGACATTTAAGATGCTGCAGCATCAGAGCTTCTGGGATTAACTGCCCGCGTCACTGTAAGTGGAAAAGCGCTTTCCCAGCTCCCGTCCCCAGATGATGCTCAACCCGATCCAGGCAGACTCCAGACTTACTATTTTGGGGCTGTTGATGGCTGCAGGATGCCCAAACTCTGTGAGCATCTTCCAGGTCACGTGGTTAAGAACGCGCACCTGGGGAGGGAAACCGCGCTCTGAGCCGCCTGCCCGGAGGCCGAGGGCTTCGCCCCGCGGGCGGCCTCCCACCTTTCCGTCGTAGCTCCCGACTGCCAGGAACTGACTGCTGGGGCTCCAGGCCACTGACTTGATGCCCAGGGACCACTCGTAGGCGCAGTAGGTGGACAGCAGCCGGCCGTCCAGGGAGTAGAGCAGGATCTTGTACTGCCGGAGACACAGGGAGCGGCACTGAGCCGGCGGCTAAGACACAGCCACTTACACGGGGGGGGGGGGGGGGGGGGGGGGGGGGGGGGGGGACTCGGGGACGTCGGAGCAGGGCCAGCGCGGCGGGAAGGGGGTCGGGAGGCCGTGACTCGAGAAGCAAAGCGGTCACATTGTGGAGAAGGGGCAACGGGCTTGTCAGTCTGAGGACCTGCTCTGGGCTCGACGCCCGGAAGAGACGGAGCAAACGCTCCCACGGCCGGAGAGCAGAGGAAAAGACAGGAAAGGCGCTGACCGCAGGGAGGGCCTCCGAGTCCACGCACCTCCAGGCAGGTGTCCCAGGCCGCCAGCACGCAGCCATTGGGGGCCCACTCGATCCCCGCCAGGTCCTGCGTGTCCGTCTCAAAGTGCTTCCAAGGGGGCAGGGGAGAAACAGGTGGAATTGAAAATACCTCCCTAAACAAATACATGTACATTTATTTTATAACTGACGTGCTCACACATTCAGTATTTAATTTCCTTATCGAGCAAGAGATGGAAAACATCAACAACTACGGCCTCCTGCTGTTAAATCCTGCCTGTGCTAAGAGGTTCCAGGCCAGGTTGTGTGGGGCCGGGCAGCAGCCAGGGCGTCGCAGCCTCAGGCCTCCCTGCCCGCTCCCAGCCGGTGTCCCCACGCCCGTGAGACAAGCTCAGACAAGACCCTTCCTGGACACTCCCGCTCAGCCCCCTGCGTCTGTGGCCCACCTGCCCGGCTCAGGGCCGCGGGCAGCGTTAAACTCTGGCACAGCCACACGATGCAAACACCATTTAAACAGCTCCAGTGAACATACCCGAGGTGTGCAGTCTCACCGAGCCCTGTAAACGCAGGGCACGTGGTTACAGGCAGCACCCCGTCTTTGGAAACGTGGGCTCACATCTCTCCATTTAAGGACCACGCCCCCACCCCGTCCCCTGGTCCCCGGGGCGGTGCCCTCACCCGCAGGAGCTGCCAGTTGCTGCAGACAAAGATGCTCACGTGGTCACTGCAGTCCCGTCTCTCGGCCAAGGCCAGGTAGCGGCCGTCCCTGGTGAAGGTTAGTCCTGCCGGAAAGGGTGAAATGTCCGGGGCTGAGAAGCAGCCCGAGGGCAGCAGAGACTCTGGGGTCAGAGTGAGAGGGGAAGGCGAGGGCCTGGGGAGGGGCTGCAGCAGCCCCAGGGGTCCCTGCGCCCTCGCGCCCACCTTCCTGGACGGGACCTGTGAGCAGCCACTGTGCCCCAAGGAACCACAGCACATCGTGGTCTTAGAAAACGAGCTGCAGGAAACCCAGCTGGGTCATAGGGGCTTGTCACGGCTTTTCCCATTTTGCTTTTGAATTTAAAGCCAGAAGAAGTAAATTTCAGTGAAGAATCTGGCTGAAACATCGGACTGCACTGTCTGGCCACACTTCATACCCCTCAGGTCACAAGAGGGAGTTCCCACTGTGGTGCAACGGGACCAGCGGTGCCTCTGCAGCACTGGGACACAGGCCGGACTCCTGACCCAGTGCAGTGGGTTGGGCCATCCGGCGTTGCCACAGCTGTGGCAAAAGTCACAACTACGGCTCAGATCTGAGCTGTAGGTCCCTGGCCCGGGAGCTCCATATGCTGTGGGCAGCCAAAAAGAAAAAGAAAAAAAAAAGACCTGAAAGATATGGACGTCACGTCCACCAGGAAGCGTGTGTCCCCTGGAGACACTAACACCCAGACTACAAAAATCCAAGGCAAACGTATAACTAACTGCATTTCATTCACATGTGAGTTTCAAACTGCCGATGGCAGCAGAAGAAACGGAAAAGCTCCGGGTTTGGGACGCTTCCTTCTGTTCGTTAACGAAAGGCAATCGTGTAACTTCATGATTCAAGCGTGGGGCCTCCATGCGGCTCCGGGGTACAGTTAAACCCGCCGGGGGCGTCTTCCAGCTGGCTTGGAGGGCACGGCCTCTTGTCCCTCGCCTGCCATGTCCAGAGGGGACAGGTGGCATTTCCCCTTAAGAATTCGCAGTTAAGTCGGCGGGGGATTTAGCTGAGAGTCTGCCGTGTGAGGCGGGGCCCGTGACAGGCAGGAACCGGAAGGGGTCTGCATGCCTGTCCCGTAACAGGTAACGGGCTTTGTGACACCGCCTTCTTTGAGGTCCTTAAGCAAATGCTCTTAAAGATCACGCAGCAGGGGAGCCACCGGTGAGCTACTTACAGGTGAGGCGCGAGGAGGCTGGGATGTACTTTAACCTGGGGGGGGGGGCTGGCGATGAGTCGACACGGCAGAGGCTGCTTTTGAAATGTTCCAGGCTGAAAAGGTCCCCAAACCCCCAAAGGGCTCCAGAGAAACAGCTTCCGAGCAGCTCTGACCAACTCACCCTGCTGACAGGCTTTCGGGTATTTGATGTAGGACACGGACTTCGTGCACAAGGACCAGACGGTTATCCGCAGCTGCCGAGGGGCGGGGGGAGAGAGCAGAGCACGTGCTGAGCGCCCGGACCTGAGCGGACGCTGCTGCAGAAGCGACATGCCAGCAGACCCAGCGTCCGCAGAAGCGTGTCAAACCCACGAGCGCCCGTGTGCTTGGTTTACAAAATGAAACTGTAACCGTATTTTCTCAGTGACACAGAGGTAAATATAAGTGCATTTGGGTTCCAAGATACAGCCGGCAGTTGCTCATAGTCAACCGTGGCCTGAAAATATTGAACGGAAATTCCAGAAAGACCTCGTAAGTGTTCCGCTGCACGCGGTTCTGAGCAGCGCCATGAGAGCTCGTGCCTAAAGCGCCAGCCCAGCCGGATCCCGACCACAGTCGTTGTCACAGCCCACGGCCCAGGATCGCCTGCAGCAGAAGCCCCATCCTCCCCCTGACCCGCCGTCGGGGACCAGACGCCATGTCACCCCCCCATCTCGCATCCTCGCGAGGAGGCAGGCGCGGGCGGTATGCGGCGGAGGGGCCACAGCCACGCCTGGCGGCAGCGCGCAGCCCTAAGCATCCTGGGTCGTGGCTGAGGCCGCCGCCAGCCTCTTCCTGTGCCTAATTTATGCTCCAGCTTGTCACAGGCACATGAGCAAAGGAAACAGTGGTGAACTGAACAGTTCCGCGCTCTCGGCGCTTTGCAGCAGCCGAGGGGTTTGGAAGGCACACCACCGGCCCGGGGTGGAGGAGGCGCTTTAGTCACTGTTTCCACACGCATTTCAACACAACGTTTAGTCAGAGAAACACGCTTAGGCGGGAGGCCGGGTGCGTGGTCTCCTGTGCAGGTGCGGGGTAAACAGCTCGGCCTCCCTGGGCGGCAGCGGGGCTCGGGGGTGGCTCGGCCCAGGCCACCAGGGACAGTGGGGAGCTGACACCCCGGCCTCTGCAGAGATTTCCGGAGGAACCACTGCTGGCACATCACACGCAGGAGCTGGGAGCTCCAGGCCTGGTGAAAAACGGCCAGAAGACGCGGCAACGAGGGACCCGTGAAAGTGTCGGGGAAAGACGCCTACACTGTCAGCCCAGCCCTGCGAGCACGCCAGGCCCCCGCCTGCAGCCGCAGTCACCGGGGGCCCCTGCCTGGAGCACCGCAGACCCCCTCGGAGCCTAAAGGTGACCGATCAGCCTCAACCAGAGTTTCTGAAGTGTGCCCAGCGCCATGCGCTCGGCTGTCGGGGAGGGGAGCTGAGCTGCAGGAGCGGAGGAGGGGGCACCCGCCACCCCCAGCCGCCTGCCCTGGGGCCTGGACACGGATGACACTGTTTACCAGGCATAGTTGCGAAAAAAGGGACACAGGCTGGAAAACAGCTTTTAGTCAGAGAGGCGTCACTTTAAAAACTGCAGGAGTTCCTGTCGTGGCTCAGCAGAAAAGAATCTGACTGGTTTCCATGAGGACACAGGTTCGATCCCTGGCCTCACTCAGTGGGCTAAGGATCTGGTGATGCCGTGAATTGTGGTTTGGGTCGCAGATGCGGCTTGGATCTGGGGTTGCTGTGGCTGTGGTGTAGGCCGGCGGCCACAGCTCCGATTAGACCCCTAGTGTGGGAAGCTCGAAGAGCTGCAGGTGCGGCCCTAAAAAACAAAACAAAACAAAACAGAACTGCAAGATTTCACTTACGTGAAACACAGGGCCCCGCATCTCTGTACCAGTGCAACTCCTGCAAACGATGCCCTTTTTTAGGTTAGGAGTTTAGGCAATGAATGACCTTCATTTTCTCCACATCACCTCTTAGAAAAGAAAAAACCTTTTGTCTGAAACTGCCTCTGAGACGCTCACAGGGCACTGAGCGAGACGCAGGTGTGGCCAGGCCGCAGGGCGGGCGGGGCCTCGGCGCTGCAGTGGCAGCACCGGCCCCCCTAAGGAAAAGGCACCACTATGCGCAGACCAGGCCCGACCCAGGAGCGAGGTCTCCTCTGAGCACAGGCTTCTTTCCTCCAAGACCTCCAGCTCCTCGAGGCCAAGGAGGGCAGAAAAGCTGGCAACACCCAGCCCAGTAGGTCCGGGTGTTAACCCGCCCAGACACCCATGAGCGGCGCCGTCGGGCCCCCGGCAGCATCTGCTGGGAACGCCAGCCGTCCGGGGCCACGGCACTGAGCCTGTGGCCAAAACGACTTTGAAAAAAATGACAAAATTAGAAAACACGGTGATTGTGGCTTCCAGACTTGCCACTAAGCTTCAGCGACGGGGACAGCGAGGTGCTGGCACAAAGACAGAGCAGCAGCTAGACGGGAGGAGACAGGGCCCGGAAACAGACCCACTCACACACCGGCAACTGACTTCTGACAAAGCTGCAAAGAGGGAGAGGACAGGCATTCAAGATGGATCACACGTCTACACAGAAGCTCACTCCACGGAGCTTCCACGGAAACAGGGGGGACTCTGTGATCTTGGGTTGGTGGGAATTTCTTTAGACTCACGGTACACAGACGGTAAAAGAAAAAAATGGATTCATTCGACTCCACCAAAATGGAAGATTGCTTGCTGTTTATAAGAACCTGTTGGAATTCTTTTGTGGTGCAGTGGCTTAAAGATCCAGTGTTGTCACTGCTGTGACTGGGGTCGACGCTGCAGTGAGGGTGCGATCCCTGCCCCAGAAGTGCCACTGGCCTGCAGCCAGCAGGGGGTAGGATGAAAACCAGACACAGGCCTGAGGGCGCAAAGAAGCCGAGCCCTCCACACAGGGGTAAAGCCCGACCTCTTCTCTCTTCTCTTGAGGGCCGCGCTTGTGGCGTATGTTCCCGGGCTAGGGGCTGACTAGCAGCTGCAGCTGGTGGCCTGCGCCGCAGCCACAGCAATGCCAGATCCCAGATGCTGCAGCATAAGGCAACGCCAGATCCTTAACCACTGAGAGGCCAGGGATCAAACCCACATCCTCAGAAAGACAACATCAGTCCTTAAACCACAGCGCCACAACGGGAACACCTTTTTTTTAAATTTCTTTTTCTTTTAGATTTTTTTAAAGGAAATCTTTCTTTTTCATTAAAACTGGGCAAAGAGACTACACAACAGCACTTACAGGCTTGTAACCTCTGACAACTCACAACACTTATCTTCCCCCTAGTCACCCGCTCCACCTCCCCGAGCGACCCCGCGGCGGGGGTAAGGGCTGGCCCTCCGAGGTCGGGTCCGGAGCGCAGGGCACCCCACTCACGTGGAACTCTGTTGTGTTGAGGATGTGTCGCCCATCCGGGCTCCAGCAGGAAGCTACCAGCCCCGCCGAGCCCTCGTCTATTTTGCAGTGCCAGCCCGGCTGCTCCAAAGACCACACCTGGATCCACGGGGGAGAGAGACGGTCAGCACACCGGGGGCTTAGAAACAACTGCAGGGCGGCCGCCTGGAGGCAGACACAGGGGGTCCCTCAAAACCTCTCGGTGTGAAGGACTGGCTCTGGACCGCATCACAAACGGATGCCACGCTTCTCGGAGACATCACTTTGTTGTGGTTTGAGGGGTTGATTCACTTTGCGTCCCTAAGACCTCAGCTAAGCTCAGGGTCGACAGCTGAGCACACAGCGTGCGAGTTGCTGGCCTCTGCCGTCTGAGTGCTTGCTGCTCCTGACCTAACTCGATTACAGCCCAAGAAAACCGAAGTGGTTTTTCGTTTTAAAAGTTCTTAGACTACGGGAGAACTACTATCATTTTAAAAGAAAACGGGTTTTGAGCTGCGCTGCCTCTTCTCCCGCGCCGGAAGGGCGCAGGGCAGGACCCTGGCGTGGGGGACGCTCCTGGGGGTGTCGGGCTCCAGGGGCGCACCTGCACCAGCCCGCGCCTGTACAGGGCGCACAGGATGAAGAGCGAGTCGGCCGACCACTCGATGTGCTGGATCTGGTCCAGGCACGTGTACAGCTGAAGGATCTGAAGGCTGCCGGCATCGCGGACCACCAACCGGTACTGGACGCAGGAGGCCTGGAAAGGAGGGAGGCCTGTGTGGGCTCCAGGGGACGGAGCCCTTGGGACCGGGGCACCCACCACCCTCCTCTCACACACGCCTTCTGTCTAGACGGTCTGGTGCCTACCACGCCGACGGCCCGTTCTAAGCAAAAGACGAGTTAATAAAAATATAAAAACTGAAATAGACCAACTAGGTGCCAGAACTGTTCCATCTCAGGAGAAAGTATTCATTTAAAACCCACGAGGAGTTCCTGGCGAGGCTCAGTGGAAACGAACCCGATTAGAAACCATAAGGTTGCGGGTTCGATCCCTGGCCTCACTCAGTGGGCTGAGGATCTGGCGTTGCTGTGGCTGTGGCTGTGGCGCAGGCTGGCAGCTACAGCTCCAACTCGACCCCTAGCCTGGGAACTTCCAAAGACCGTGGTGCGGCCCTAAAAAAGACAAAAGACAAAAAACAAATAAATAATAAAAATAAAACCCTTGAGTCATTTCCTACCCGTCTCCACCACGTGGCAAACACTAAAGCAGAAAACAGCACTGGGAAAAACCTCTTTGGGGGAGTTCCCATCGTGGCTCAGTGGTTAACGAAGCCGACTAGGAACCATGAGGTTGCGGGTTCGATCCCCGGCCTCGCTCAGTGGGTTAAGGATCCGGCGTTGCCGTGAGCTGTGGTGTAGGTTGCAGACGTGGCTCGGATCCCACGTTGGTGTGGCTGTGGTGAAGGCCGGCAGCTGCAGCTCCTGTTAGACCCCTAGCCTGGGAACCTCCATGTGCCGCGGGTACGGCCCAAATAAGACAAAAAAAAAAAAAAGCCTCTTTGGGAACAGCCACAGCCTCTCCGGCTGTCACCTGCAGGCCCCTGTGAGGGCGGAGGAAGGAGCTCACGGCCACTGTTGAGAACCACAGAGACCGCAGCTCCCTGCTGTTCAATGTCCGACATGGGCCAAAGCAACAGGAGGTCCACCAGTTCTGCGGGTGCCGGACGCCCGTAACTGCAAGCTCGCCCTCGCTGAGGGACAGGGACACGCAGGCAGGGCTCCCGAGACCCTCAGGATTCCGGGGTGACGGGGCATCCCTGCTCTAGGGAGGCGGCTCTAGGTGGGCTTCTGGAGGGGGCCGGTCTCAGGAAGGACCGAGCCCAGATCAGATGCTTGGAACCTCGGCCCCACCTCCCCCTCTCTCTGCTGATCGCTCACGCCCGGGTGACGAAGCCTCCGTAAAATCTCGGGGACACGGGGCCCAGAGCTTCCAGGTCGGTGACCACACCCACACAGGCAGGGTGACGCCCCAGCTCCATGGGCACAGAAGCCCCCGCGCCTGGGACCCTCCCTGAGTGCATCCTACTTACCCCTCATCTGTGTCCTGCGTCACGTTCTTCACTCAACCGCTAAACAGACTGGCTCTGAGAGCTGGGAGTCGTGCTAGCAAAGTAATGGAACCTCCAGACTACAGCCCGTGGTCAGAAGCACAGGGGGACAACCTGGACTCCCAACTGGCATCCGAAAGGAGGCGGCAGCCTTGCCGGCCTGAGCTCTCACTCTGCGGGACCTGGTGCTCTCTCCAGGTAGATGAGACGGGTCAGAATTGAGGGGCACCCCAGCCGGTGTGGTGGTGAATGGCTGGGGGTGGGGGGAAGCCCACGACCGGTGGCCAGACATGTCAGAAGCGTCGTGTGCGGCAGGCGTGTGAGTGCAAAGGCAACTCATGGTGGGGGGCGGTAGCTTACACACGAGCATTCCCGTATTCCTAACTGCATGCTAGGTGTGAATACCGCTCCCGTAATGACAGTTACTTTAGGTCCAGACTTACGGCAGCCACCTCCAAACAAACACCTTCTAAGCCCGCGTACACTTATCCGCTAAGAGTAGGGCACACTGCCGTTCAAAAATCAAGATTTAACTGTTTTTGCTTTTTTTTTGTCTTTTTGCCTTTACCTAGAGCCGCACCCACGGCATATGGAGGTTCCCAGGCTAGGGGTCTAACAGGAGCTGTAGCTGCCGGCCTTCGCCACAGCCACAGCCACACGGAATCCGAGCCGCATCTGCAACCTACACCACAGCTCACGGCAACGCCGGATCCTTAACCCACTGAGCAAGGCCAGGGATCGAACCCGCAACCTCATGGTTCCTAGTCGGATTCGTTAACCACTGAGCCATGACAGGAACTCTTTAACTGTTTTTTTTTAAATGATTTTTAACTGTTGATTGCTTCATTTTTGTACTTCTCAAGGTCAATCTAGACTACTGGGTTTTTGTTTTATGAGCTTCCATTTTAAAAAAGCCACACGAATCCCACATGGAGAAAGGAGGGTGGGAGAGTAACTGCAGATTAGAACAAATACCTGTCCAGTGCTTATTTTTTCACCTGCGACCAGCTACAATATATTCCTTATGAAATGGAATGTCTGTAGCAACACTTGGAAAAACCGTATCAGAACTGTTGCAAGATATTAAAAACGGCAACATGAGGAACTATATTTACTGTCTCATAATAACCTACAACTGAAGACAATGTGAAAAGAAAATATACGTGTGTGTGTGTGTGTGTGTGTGTATAAGGGATGTACTTTGTCCACCTGAAGCTAACACAATATTGCAAATCAACTACATTTCAGTTAAAAAATGTTTTAAATGGCAACAAGGCCCAACTTTTTTCAGCACTTAGGGTACAGCTTTGAAGAATACGGTTCCAAGAGCATTACTACCTAGCACTCACAACAGTTTAATCAAAGGATGAAAACCAAAAAAAAAAATACCAAAGTTAAATGAGGAAATATAATCTTCCTTTTTATAATTCACCTGAATTTTCATAAATGATCTTTAAAAAACTAATTTCAGAAATGACCTTTGAAAAACACACCAAGGTTTTGGGGTGCCCTTGAAGCTAAAGACATTTTGTATTTTGGAAGCTGAATGCCATGTCATGTGATTTAGGACAAAACCTCCACAAAGAAGGCAAGTATGAGGAGTTCCCATTGTGCCTCAGTGGTAATGAACCCAACTAGTTCCACGAGGACATGGGTTCGATCCCTGGCCTCACTCAGTGGATTAAGGATCCGGTGCTAGTTGCAGCTGGGCTAGCATCTGGCATTGCTGTGGCTGTGGCGTAGGCCAGCAGCTGCAGCTCTGATTCGGCCCCTAGCCCGGGAACTTCCATATGCTGCAGGTGCGGCCCCAAAAAAACAAACAAAAAGGCAAACGTGTAACTTGAGAATTATACCCTCAAAGACCCAGACAGAGCTAAAAGGAATGCAAATAAGGCTCACACTAAGAAAAATCATGAGACATCAGTTAACAGTTAAAGAAACTAAGAACGCTTTTTATGGTGCATTAGTGCTTCTTAATGTCTTTCCAACGCTAATTATCTTCACCCCCCAGGCCTCCCTTACCTCCCCAGGATTCCTGAGGATGTGCACTGGTCATACTGGTATTTTTCAAAACTTAACTTTCATGCACAAGAAAGCTCAGTGATGTTAGAACCACCTGCCACCCAGGGAACAAGCAGCTCAGGTCCCAGGAGTGTAGACAGTTCTTATCTGAGCACAGAATGCGAGTTACCTAAATCATTCATCTGGCATGTGGTGGAGACTGGTGAAATGGGCTGGAAAAGGTGCCAACAACGAGACGCACCGCCGCACCGAGATACAGCCAACAGGGCTGTCTTCTGCGGCAAAGGAACAACAAGGGGCCGATAGCTCCTGTGTCCTCAATGTGTGAAGACAGCCCCGTCCTTACCTGCCTTTAACAGACGGAAACCCAGGTGCAGGGAGGCCGGCAGCTTCCCGGTCCCCTGCTCAATTCACCTTTCTGCAACCCCTCCCCGGGACCACTGCCTACGACCGCTGCCCAGGTCACCTGTCTGCAGCCCCTGCCCAGGTCGCCGGCAAAGCCCCGAGCTCCCTCCATCCAGGCCCCGCGGCGGCCTCGCTCCCGGCGCAGACACACGCCTCCCCCAGGCGGGCCCGCCCTCGGCCCCGGCCCCGCGGTCTCTTACCAGGTACTTGCCGTCGGGGGAGAACTTGCAGAGCAGGCTGGAGAGCTTGAACACCTCCGAGAAGTTCATAGCTGCCGCTGGTCCCCGGCCGGGGAAGACCCGCCGCCTCTGCCCGCCGCAACTGCCCCTCCGAGACCGGAAGTGATGGGAAAGCGGGAAATGCACCGCAGCCAATCAGAAACCAGGGCCGACGCGCGGCATTGTGGGGCTTGTAGTTCCCCGCCCCACCCCGGCGCGCCTGCACGCTTTAAAGGAGCCGTAGCGTTTCGTCCCACCCGGGGTTGCCGCTGGTGCTCTAACGGGGGAAGCCTTGCAATCTCCTCTAGCTAGGGCTGCCAGGTAAAAGGCAGGAAGTGCACCTAAACTGAATTTCAGATGAGGAACAAATAGTTTTCTAGGTTAAATATGTTCCCAAAGACTACACGGCACATATTTATACTAAAAAATTATCCCCTCATCTGAAATTCAAATCAGCTGGCGTCCTGTGTGTCTCTGTGTTTATATTCATGCATTCGGATTTAATGTAAAGATATATCTATAAATTCACACGTAAACATGCACTTATAATTTATATGTAATATGTAACAGCCTATAATACACACAATTATATTTTATACATAAAGTATAAATATTCGTTTTTCTTTGTTTGTCTTTTGGCTAAATCCTGCAACTATGCCAGCTGCGAGGCCCTCACTTCAGGCTCAGGACAGGGGAGAGAACGAAATTGACACTCACTCTGCCCGGAGAGCGTCTGGGTTGCATGCACCCACCTGCCTATCTCCCGTCCGCACATGCGCTCGACCCGTGAGCAACAGAAGGCCACCGCGGCCCGACCCGGGGCTCAGCTGCACCTGCCCGAGTCACAAAACCAGAGCAAGCACCTGTGTCGCACCGGCTCTGCTGATCTCACTCGCTGCCCTATCTTGTTCTCTCGCCCTCTGGGGACCCCGTCCCTCTTCACCCAAGGGAGGCCTCCCCCATGCCCATGCCAGGCCCTGCCCTACAGCCCACCAGGACTCCTGGGGCCGAACACAGGATCGCCGGACCCTGACACCGGCCCCGACCCTGTGTGCTAAGAACTGAGACCTCCGCGCACCCAGCTGGGCCTGCGCCCTTCGGCAGCCCCCCAGCTTCACAGGACGAACGCATAGGGGATGCGTGCAGGCACCCTGCTCCACGGTGTTGGCCTCTTCTGTGCTGGCCAGATCAACTTCCGTGTGTCATTTGTCTTTGGGTCCCCACCCCACCCCGCGCCTCAAAGACAGTAGGTGAGCAGTAAAGCCGTGTGGAAGTCAGCCAGAGGCGCCAGGTGAGTTGTGTAACCCACGTGGCCAGAGAGCCTGGGCCGAACCAGCCCGGGTTGCCAGGTTCCACTGGCGACACTGACGCGAGAGTCCCCCTGGCCTGGGGGCATCGGTTTGGAGGCAGATAAGGGCTCCCACGAGCACCAGAGGCAGTGCATAGCGGGTGCCCGCCGCCCAGAGTCGTTCGGAACTCGTCCAGCGTGTGGGTTTCTCCAGCGGAAGCCCGAGGGAAAGTGAGAACCCTGGAAAGGAAGCCCGCATCTGCCCTGCGGGGGACCTGGCCCATGAAGCCACAGGTGCGGGGGACGGGGCGGTGCCGAGGGCGGCCTCGCGCGTACCTGCGCAACGAGGAGAGGAATCCGGCCCCGAGGGACCAGGAGGCGTTGGCCTTGGGCGGGAGCGCGGTGCGGGCGCGACCCTGGAGCGTTTGCGTCCCAAGTGACTGCCTGGACGCCCAGGGGCACGGGCGAGGCGTGCCCTTCTGAGCGGAGGAACCCGGCTCGTACCACCCAGAAGCAAGCGGCTCCACTTTACCCTGGGTCGCGGGGCCGCGACCTTCTCGCCTGTCCCCTGTAGGCCACAGCCAGTGCAGACACTCCACGGACCTGAGTGGCGGCGCCCCTAGGATGCCCGCCTTCTTCTGGCCCTCGGATTGCAAGCGCCCGGCGCCGAGGGGCCCGGCGCCGATGGGGGCGGAGGAGCGCGACCGGAAGATGCGCTGTCTCAGAGAGAGGAAGGCTTGGGCACGCTCAATCTGCACCTCCGCTCCCGATCTTGGTTCCCGCGCGCCCTGGCTCGTCCCCCTAAGCCGGCCGAGGGGCCGGTAACACAGCAGCAGGGCTCCGGCGCCCGGTCCGCGTCCACCCCAGGGCAGGCGGCCGCGCCGGGGCCCCAGGGCGAAGCGCGCCAAAAGGCGGCGGGAAGGAGGCGGGGCGGAGCGCGCCCCGGGACCCTGACTCACACGCGGCCAGCTGGGGGGGCGGAGCCCTGAGCCGTAACCTTGGCCCCAGCGCAGCGCAGCCGGTCCCCGCCGCCCCGCGCTCCTCCCGCCAAGGCTAAGCGGCCCGCGCTGCCTTCCCGCCGGCCCGCTGCGGAAGGCGCTAACGCCCGCGGGCACCCCTCCCCGCCGCGCCTCCCCTCCCGCGCCCATAAAACCCGCGCCTCGGCCGCCCGCGCCCGCCCTGCTTCCCCACCCGCCGCCGCCCAGCCGCGCTCGCCTCTCGGCCCGCGCCCGCCTTGCGCCCAGGAAGGTGTTCCGCGGCGAAGCCCCGGGGCCAGGATTCCCGGAGCTCGGACGGCACCAGGTAAGCAGCGCGGGGACCTGAAGCGAGGGGACCTGGGCGCGGCTGGGCGCTGCTTGTGGGCCTGAGCCCAGCGCGGCCGGCACGGCGGTTCGCGGCTCCGAAGCTGGTAGTGGATGAACTCGTGCGTGAACTCGAGGGACTGTGACTTAGTGTCTCCCCCGGAGTCCGACCAGCTCCTGGGTCGCGGCTGGAGGTTGGGGAGAGGGGGCAGGGGGCCGGCCGGCCGAGTCCAGCCCAGGGGAGGATGCGGTCCTGCCAGCAGTGTGGTGGCCTTTGGGACCAGGAGCGGTCTCGCTGGGATTCCCGGAGGGCCTTCCGCGGGCTAACCCGTCTCCAGCCCGGCTTCGAGGGGAGGTTGAGAATGGAACTCCGGGTCGGGGGAGCAGGTGCGAGTGGAGGCTGGGAGAGGCGCCTGTCGCTGGCAAAGCTCCTCCCCGCCAGTCCACTCCCTCTGCACCCACGAGGCCCGCACGGATCCGCCGGCGATGGCTGCCCCACCCCCAGGGCCGAATGAGGCTCTGGTTGCCCTGGTCCAGGACGGCTGGGCATGACCCCTCAGCTGGCCCCAGGGCCTGGACTGCTAAGGTGTCAGTTTCCAGAGGGGCGTCTCTCAGTGGCCCTGAGTTGGCTGGGGAGCTCCTGAGTCTGTTTCCTCTGGGAAAAGGAGGGGTCAGAATTCAGCCCCTGGTCAGAGGCGACTTCTCTTTCCTGGATACCTTCTCTCCTGACCCTCCTTGCCCTGCCGCCGCCCTCCTTTCAGGCTTTGGAGGAAAAGGGGTGGGTGGGGGCCTCTGTTATTACCTTCTTACTCAGCTTGTATTTTTGCCTGGTCCCTAAGTGGATTTGCACAAAGTATGCACGATCTGCATAAATGAATGGGTGTCAGGTAGGCGGCAGCCGGCCCTCAAGGGTCTGGGAAACAGTGCATGGTTCACTTAGGCCCAGAGCTCTGAGTGTACTGTGGTCTGTTTATTAAATACTGGACACTTGGGAGCCCTTAGCTCATGGTTTGCTTTGGTTTACCTTCATTGTTGCTGTTTATTTGTTTCGCTTTAATAATTAGCTTTGGGGGGACAGTGCATTCTGCCTTTAATGCTCAGCAGAAGTCCAGCACCCACTTTTTGATGTATTTAATACAAGTTGAAAGAGGATTGTGTCAAGAACAAAAGAGTAGAGTGTTTGAAGATTTGCAACCTGTGGATATATGGATAATGCGTGCAATTTTAAAAATCAGATAAAAGCCAGGTAGCAGAAACCGCTAGGGTGTCAGTCGGGGAGCTGCCGGAGGACTGGCCACAGGGAGCTCAGCTCCGTTTCACAGTCCTGCTGAAGGTTCTGGGGGTCAGGGTGGCTGCCTCCAGATTCTGCAGGGCCGTCCTATGGAAGAGCCAGTCTGGAGCCACGGTTAAGGGTGGTGAAGTTAGAATATTAGGGTTCCGATCCCCTCTTCGCCTCTTATTACCAGTCACGGGCCTCTAGCACGTTGCCTGACCACTCCGAGCCTCAGTTTACTCGTCCTCAAAGAAGGGCGATAATAGCCCAAAGGGTTCGGAGAAGGGTGACCAAGATGCCATATCTAGAGAGTTGAGCGTGGTGCCTGGCTCTCACAAGTGGGCCCCAAAGTGCTGGCTGTTTGTGCTGCTCCAGAATTCAGAGAACCAGAGGTCAGCAGGTGTCCCCAGGGGGCAGCAGGACGGCTGGCAGAGGCATGACTCTGCCCCCCCTTGGGTCGCTGTTGATAGGGTATTCCACGTCCGCGACTCGGGTGCAGACGGCATGGCTAAGCTGGGCGTGAAGTGACAGACTGAGGCCTTAGGGACCAGAACCTGGCAGAGGTCCTGCCTGTAGCCAAGGACGGCACTCACCCCGAGATTCTGACACCCCAAAGGGAAGTCATTTCGTCTGTCGATGGGTACAAGGAAACTTGCAGGTTCCTCGAGCTGGGAGACAGTTTCCGGTCACCAAACTCAAGAGGACCGTATCCTCTGGACACTTCTGTAAAAGACCCTTGGCACACTCGGAGAGGTCTGTGTTCGCGAAAAACCAGGTCTGTGCTCGTCTGCCAAATGTGCGTTTCTTACACCCAGCCCACATAAGAGGGGAAGGCAGGCCTTTATTTCCCAGTTTGGGCACTTCTTTGCGAGTACTGAGTCAAAGTATTTCAGTATTTTTCAACGTCACCCTCTGAGTTAGTTAGCGTCATACCGCAAAAAGAGAAAAAGAAACTGAAAGGCGCCGTTACATCAGTCCTTACTCCCCTGTCACCTTAGCAGGTGCTTCTGTCTGGATGGGAGAAGCTAAATACCACGGGGATTTTTGTCCTCAGAACACCGCGTGACAATTGACCCCTGCAAATAGCCGTGAAGGCCTTCCGTGTCCTGCCCAGGTTTCTCTAACATAGAAAACCTATCTGGAACTAGCAGGGTCCATTTGTGTGTAGCCAAAACACACAATTTGTCTTCCAAGTTATAGGACACCTGGAAAATCCTGGGTGTGTTTTATGCAGAGGAAAGTTGCTTTGTATAAGAAAAGCTCTCTTTGCGGTGGAAGTTAAAGACAGCATTTCCGTCCTGGCTCAGCGGAAACGAAATCCGACCGACTTGTATCCAGGAGGACGCAGTTTCGATCCCCCGACCTCGTGCTCAGCGGGTTAAGGATCCGGCGTTGCCGTGAGCTGTCGTGTAGGTTGCAGACACGGCTCACATCATGCGTTGCTGTGGCTGTTGGCGTAGGTGGGCAGCTGCAGCTCTGCTTCGAACCCTAGCCTGGGAAACTTCAAATGCTGCGGGTGCAGCCCTAAAAAGAAAAAAAAAGCTTTCATCAAAGCTGAAACTGGCTCTGAGCACGTGCACAAGTGGGCACAAACTTTCTGTCTGGCCCCGTTCGTGGGCACTTTCAGCCAATATTCCTTTGCCGAGGAGACATTTGCTCCTCAAAAGGGCTTTTTTTTCCTAGAACTACTCCCCCAAATCAGAGACCTAGAGAAAACAAAAATTCTCTCCAACTGAATCACTGATGCTTTCACTGTGACTGTTCCTGCAGAAACCTAAAAATTTCGTTTGTGCTTATCGATTGAAATGAGCCATCAGCCTCATCATACCGCGACTGCCCTTTCTAATGCAGACAAAACGGTGTTTCTCGGCTGGGGCTGGCGGAGCGGACTTCCACGAGCCCGGGGGTCTGGAGGCCGGAAGCCCGAAATCCAGACGTGAGCAAGGCTGGTTCGCTCTGGAGGCTCCGAGGCAGAATCCGTCTGATTCCCTCTGGCTTCCTGGGTCTGTTAGACCCATCGCCCCAGTAGCTGCCTCGGAGTTCGCGAAGGCTTCTCTCTGTGTCCCTGCCTCTCCTTTTCTGTCTCTTTAAGGACCCTTGTTGTTGAATTCAGGGCCCTCTAATCCAGGATGACCATCTTGAGATCTGAAAGGCCCTAATTCCAGCTAAGTTCACATGCTAAGGCCCGGGGTAGATTCAGCTTCTGGGGGCGGGGTTGCCTTTCGACCTGCTGGAATAACCATAATTCGGTGTAATTGGTTTCCTTTGCAATCTTGTGTATTGTACTCTATGCATTTGAACTAGTCCTCCAAGAAGTGGTCTGGGACCACTGGGAAGAAATTTGTTCCAAGTCATGCCCTTTTGCTGAAAGAATAAGAGAGAGCCCCTCCCCCCTAAGGCCAAGGGCGGAGGGGGCCACTCCCCCACTTACCACCAGCTCTTCCCAGCCCCGACCCCTGCCCCCACATTCACAGCCCCAGCGTCCTGGAAAACAGACCGCCCGTTCCAACCCCAGCGCCCCGTCTCCCCGGTTGTGCTTGGGCCCGCAGAGCTGGGAGAGGGAGCAGACACGCAGGACCGAGCCACTCAGGTGCCAAGAGGTGGGGGTGGGGTGGGGAATCAGCCTGGGTGGGGCGGGGGCCTCAGAGGGAGCCTGACAGCGGGGAGAGATCTGCCAGCGTCCTTGAGAGGAGGTGGGAACACCGAAGGCGGGTCTTAGGTCTGTGGAGCGGACATTTGGGGCACTCTAGAGGGCCAGTGGCCCGCCCCTCTGTGGGCCTCAGAGCTGGAATCAGGCCCCCAGAGTGAGCCCCTGAGACGGACCGGGGAGCTGGAGGGGGGGCACTGGCTCAGAACCCGCTGCCCACCTGGCCGCCTCTTCTGTTCTCCAGCGGTGTTCTGGGTCCGAGGCCAAGTTGGGGCCGTGGCAGTAGACATCCGTACTGTCCGCTCTGATGGACACGTATCTATCTGGGCGTTTATGCCCCCCCCCATGGGCACTGCAGCCGGAGAGCTCAGACCAAGTGGCAAAATCGGATCCAGGTTGGGACTACCGGCCCCTGCCCAGAACCAGGGCGGGGCACAGAGGGGCCAGCGGGCAGGGCAGCGCCCGTCCGAGTCCCCAGGCTCCTCATCCATGGGCAGGGGCACCCGTCTGCCTCCTTGTAGGAGTGCAAGCTGGGGCTCCCCTGGGAGCTCCCTCTGAGTGGCCCGTGGGGTTGAACCTGAGAGCCCCGGAGCGGGAGAGACACAGGGGGCCCAGGGAAGGTTGGTCCAGCCCCCCACCCCCACCCCCACCCCAGGGACAGAGCACCTGGGCGCCGCACACTCTGCCGCCTTCCAGCCTGGGTGCAGGGGCCTGGGTGCAGGACCGGTCTGGGTTCTGAGTCCCTCCTTTGTGGTCCTGCTCAGGGTGGCTGCATGTGGGAAGGACCTGTCCCTGGTGTGTCCCCGCCCAGTGCCAGCTGGCAAGTCATTCTCTGAGGCCCTGGGTGCCTGTGGGGAGGGAGTTGCTCACCTGCTGCTCCCTGAGGGGTGGGCATGGGGGGAGGGGCTCCGGCTGCTCGGGCAGGTGGCTTCCCCTGGGGACAGGGATGCCTGGGTGGCACTAAGTCCTTCAGAGGGGCCAGAGAAGAAGCCCCTCACCCCTCCCGCCCGATGCCCTGCGATTTCAGAGGTGGCTTCCTGGGCTGTTTTCTCCCTGGGTTGAGACCCGTGAGAAAGACCTGGGGTTCTTTTTGGCAGGTTCTGGCCTCCTGCGAGACGGAGGCTGCCCCCGAGTCCTGCCCTCTCCAGCCGGGGGGCTGCCGTGGGGGTAGGGGGCACCGGCGGCCAGCGTGGGGACCAGGAGAGCAGCCCAGGTCCCAGGGTGGGTCCCGCCCTCTCGAGAACTGATGTCGGAGCAGGTGACCGAGCCTCTGCCGGCCACAGAGAGGCGTCTCGCCTCTGCAGAGCCGTCGGGGCTGCAAGAGGGAACACCGCGTGCCCCGTTTTAGAGGACCCTGTAATCCAGGCAGGGTGCAGTTCAAAACACAAGTGAAACCGCCCTCTGTGCACCGGCTGCCGGGCCATTTAGGGTCTGCTTTGTTTGCGCGCGTGCAATGCAAATTTAGCATCTCCCCACCCGGACGGAGGGAGGGCCTCGGTCATTAGCATGCAGATTAGGGAAGGACCCACGCTGTTTACTGAGCTGGGATGCACACAGCCCTGGGATTACGGAGCCCTCTCCCTTCACTCTTCCATCCCCTGCTTCCCCCCTCCCCAGTGACAACCAACAAAACCCCTGCAATTAGCAGAGACTCCGTTTTTTTTTTTTCTTTCGGAGTCGGGCAAGCTCCAACTCGCTCCCGGCCTCTTGGCTTCTGATCGGGGTGCTCCTCGACTAATTACTTGGCAGTAACGAGGGAGGAGAACTCAGGTTGCGAAGGTCCTGCCGAGTTTTTAGGATGAAGCTGCAAATTAAAAAACGAGGTATGGGGAAACAGGACGCTAATTGGACTAAGGTGAAAATAATGAATTCTGATAAAAATAGCAAAACAGACGATCGGAAGGTTGAGGTCAGTGTGGTTCCAGGAACGCTTCGTCCGGTCTCTGTGATTTTCGAAAGGACTAGAATAATAGGAAGAGTCGACACTTGACGGTGGAGCGTGCAGGTTGAGTCAGGTGTAAGAAGGAGCCGGGGTGGGGGAACCTGGGGGAACCAGGCACGGTCCAGGCAGGCGGCTTCTTCAGTTTCTGAGCTCTCCGGCCAGGGTCATTTTGAGCGGCCAACGGAACCTCAAGCTGCCTGTTTCTTTCCTCTTCCACCCGCTTCTCTCCCTACGGATCCGTTCTCCCTAGAATGGACGCCCCGTGCCTCCAAGAGGGGAACACGGTCTGGCACCGACGGGGTGGGGGAGAGAGGCTTTGCCCTGCCTGAACCTTCTCGGACCTTTTGAAATCTGTGCGACTCAATGGCATTTCAAGGACAAAAGTCATGGTGAGGGGGGCCCACTTTGGAATCAGCCAGCCTGGATCTGCCGTGTGACCTTTCAAAGGCTGGCTTTTGTGGGTGAGGGGAAAAACAATGCGATGGGGCCAGCTCGGCATTGGGGCCCCAGGGAGGCCACCCACCTCATCCGGTGTCTCAGAGCCAGACCTTGGGGCTTCAAAAAAGAAGACGTGGCCGCCCTACCTTGAGGTCCAAAGTCACCCTGAGCCCCTGGTGTTTCACCTCCAGATTAAATGTTTTTGTTTTTTTCATTTTAGAAAAGTCACATAGTACCTGAATTCTGTTTTATAACCCCACTGAGGGGTCTGATAAAATGGCCCCACCATCAGTCTCCCTGTGTTTCTGCAGCGACACGCTCAGATATTTACCCTAAATGACAAGGACCAGGGGGTGCCTGTGTCTGCCCAGAGGCGTCAGCCCTAAACGTAAAGAAAGGCTTTTGGTCTTCTAAGTTTTGGGACATCAGAATTCAGGACGGAGAGTTCCCTGGTGGCTCAGTAGATTAAGGACCCGGTGCTGTTGCTGCAGCAGTTGGGGTCCTTGCGCCTCGCTCAGTAATACTGGCTTAAAATCAAGACCCCCGCTCCTCAGAGGGCAGGCAGCAAGAGTGGGGAGCGGGGTGCTGGCTGTGCAAACACGTGGGCTCACCCTGCCCAGGGCCCCAGGGAACACGCGGTGGCCCAGAGCATCCTTCATTCTCGGCCAGCAGGAAAGCGAGACGATGCTCACAGCCGCGGGGTCCCCGCCCTCAGCCGTCCTCTCCACGGAGAGAGCCTTGCCCTGGAGTCCAGCCTCCCGGGCTGACAGCGGGTCCAGGCCTCGGCAAGGAGGAGCCTTCCAATCGCGTCTTGCGCAGGGAGAAAGTGTACAAGAGACTCGTGGAACCCCCCGTTGAACACCCCCCATCTTTTGTGTCTCTGATTCCTGCTGAGGAAGGGCAGGGCGGTGTCATCCAAAGAGTCTGGGGCTTTGTGCCCACCGTCCCAGTCCTGAGAGCGGGCACACGGCCTCCCTGGCCCAGGCCTTTCCTGTCCCCGCGGGGGGACGGGCAGCCAGCAGGTGACCCCCACAGGAGCCCCGGAGCTCAGCTTGAGGCCGAGCAGCGGGGGGCCCTTCCCAGAGTCCTGGCTTCGATGAAGACCTATCTGCTGGCTGAGGGTGGCTTGGCGGTGCCCAGGGTGGCGGCAGAGGAGGCCCTCGGTGTCCCCCCTGGCTTCTCTGTCTCTTTTCCCAGGACCAGGAGATACCTGCCTGCTCCCGCTGTGTGGCCATAACACTTTACACCTGCACGTGTGTGTGCATGCATGTGTGCACGCGTGTGAGTGTGTGCCTGTGTGTGTCATGTCCCTGAAGGGTGAGGCTTTTGGCTCTGGCGTTGGCAGCATCGTCGGTCACCGCCTTTCCTGGGCCAGCCCAGGGCTGCTGTTGTTGTTTTCACGTGGCTGCACCGGTGGCGTGTGGAAGTTCTCAGGCCAGGGATCAAATCCGAGCCACAGTGGTGGCCTATGCCACCACTGCAGCAACGCTGGATCCTTTAACCCACTGCGCCGGGCAGGGGATCCACCCTGCACCTCCGCAGTGACCTGAGCTGCCACAGTTGCAGTCTTAACCCAATGCGCCACAGCGGGAACTCCTCCGGGTTGCTATTCTGTAAACACATGACACTTCCTCAGGCTTAATGTGGCACTAGTGCTGGTTCTAGGGGCCCCAGGACATGGGACGATCACTGCAGAGGAAGCTTCCCAAACTTGTGTCTTGTGAAAGTATATCAGCTTCCTATGGCTGCTGGAACAAATGCAGTGGCTTCGCGCACCATGGGTTTGTTCCCCACGGTTCTGACGTCTGATGGCTGAGCTCAGTCTCGCTGGACTAAAGTCCGGTGCTGGCGGGGCTGGTTCCTTCGGAGCTCCAGGGAAGAATCTGTTCCTTGCCTTTTCTGGCTTCTAGAGGCGCCCACGTTCCTTGGCTCCCGGCCCCCTCCTCCCCCTCAAAGTCAAAGCCCAGCACTTTCCCCTCCCCGACCTCTGCCTGCCCCTGTAAGGACCCTGCAGGTTACAATGGGCCCCCCGGGTAGCCGAGGACTCCCCTCCAGGTCCTTATTCGCACCCTTGGGGCTGCGCTGAGGTTTCTAGGCTGCTGCCCACAGCAGGGGAGGGAGGAGCAGTGTGTGGTGACACAGGCTGGCCTCCCAAGTCTGTGTCCCCTTCAAAGTCCCTCTGCCCAGCAGTTGAAATCGGTTGGAAATTCAGGCTGTAGTATTGTGGCTGCGTGTTACATTGAATGCTCTGAATTCCTGTGTGTGTGTACATGTGTGTGTGTGTGCATGCGTGCATGCACATACATGTATGTGTGTGCACGTGCGCGCATGCAAGTGTGTGTGTATGTGTGTGGTGTGTGTATGGCATGTGTGTGTGTGTGGTGTGTGTGTGTGTAGGGTGTGTGGTGTGTATGTGGTGTGTATGTGTGTGTGGTGTGTGCATGCATGCAAGTGTGTGTGTATGGTGTGTGGTGTGTATGATGTGTGTGTGTGCATGTGGTCTGTGTGTGTGGTGTGTATGCATGTATGTATGTGTGTGGTGTGTGTATGGTGTTTGTGTGTGTAGGGTGTGAGTGTGTGTATGGTGTGTGTGGGTGTGGTCTGTGTGTGTTTGGTGCATGTGTGTGTGTGTGCATGTGTGTGTGTGTATGGTGTGTGCATGTGTGTGTGTGTAGGGTGTGTGTCTGTGTGCGCGCAGGACAAAGGGCTGGGCATCAGTGGTTTCGGGGCTGATATTGAAGAAGGCGGCTCCTTAGCTGTTGGAAGCCCCACTGACGTCGCAGGTGATATGATGCGGTTTGTGGACCCAGCTTTGGTGGAAGGACAGCAGGTACTGCGGCACTGGGCGGGGGCGGGGGCACGACCACCGGCTTCACGCGCTGTTCTCTCTTCTGAGTGTGTTTGGAAATTTCAACCAAGAAGAGCAGAAGTAAAATGTGCAAACGAGACGGTGGCTGCCCCGCGCCCAGCTCTGCTTCCTGCCTGGAGCTGTCGCGGGGGGTGGGGGGTGGGGGTCACGGTACAGAGGGCGTGACATTCGGAGCAGGGGCACCACAGCGGCCAGCCCCAGGGCTCCTGGCCATGCTCCTCCCCGTCTGCCCCGAGGCTCCAGGCCTGCCACCGCTCCAATGTCATCGCCTAGGCGACCGGGACGCTGCCCAGCCACGAGCCGGCGGCGAAGGCCTCCTGGCTGTCTCCCCTCCCCACGGACCCTCCGGGGCCCCTGCTTCGCCAAGGTAGGCTTGGGTTCCGTCAGGCCTCCTTCTTTCAGGTGCCGGTTGGGGCTCCTTGGGGCCACCCCGGGGCACAGAGGCCCCCCCCACTGGCTCTCACCTGGCGCTTTTGAATGGGGTTCCCTGGAGGCAGGGGTGGCAGATAGGCCAGTGCGGGGAGGCCGTGCCTGTGGCTTCCCCTGGTGGGCCAGCTGGAGAAGCTGCTGCTGGGTGGCACTGCCATCTGCCTTGAGGGGGGCAATTTGCATGGCCCCGGGGCAGGGACAGACTGGATGGGGGACAGAAGCCACTCCGATGCCACCATCCGTCCGCTTGGACCCGGCGGGAACTCTGTCCACATCCTGCCGAGGAGGCCCTGCCCGAGCTCGGCCAGGCTTTCCCAAGGGCCACCATTCCTCGGCCCCGGGGGGCCAGCCCAGAGCTGGCTTTCCTGCCTGCCCCACCCGCGGGAGGCCCTGGAGCCCGGCCTGGCCTCCCTGGCCCTCGCCCGGCTGCGTCCAGGCACGACTGAGACCTGGGCGGTAGCCGTGGGCTCCCAGGCCGCCTGCCTGCCTCTGCTGTCCCCGGGCCGGGGCGCTGGAGGGGAGGGGCGGGGGCGGGGGCGTCACTGTCCTGAGGGCAGAGTGTGCAGCTGTGCCGGTGTGTATACACGTGTGTCTCCGTGTGAGCCTCAAGTGCCGTCAATGGTGCCCACTGGGTGAGCGGGCATCTACGCTGCTCTGTGCCCCGCGCGCTGTCAGGAAGCAGGAGCCCGCGTCTGACGGGCGATGGCCAAGGGCGGATTCACAGATGGCCCCGGGGGTCGGGCGGGAGCTGCGTTTGCACCTCGAGGCTCCCAGGAGTCCTGCTGGATGCTTCTGTATAGATCGACCCCATTCCACAGATGGGCAAACAGAGGCCCTGAATGTGCCCACGGCGGGCACATGGCAGAAGGCGCCAAGTCTGAGCGGGCCGAGGGGCTGAACTCAAAAGTGCCTTTAGCCCCACGTGGACTGGCTGGGAAGGGGGCCCGGGGCAGGGCACGTGTCCACACCACTTCCTGCCCCTCCTGCATCCCCGTGGTCCGCAGCCCCCCTCCTGCATCCCCGTGGTCCACAGCCCCCCTCCTGCATCCCCGTGGTCCACAGCCCCCCTCCTGCATCCCCGTGGTCCACAGCCCCCCTCCTGCATCCCCGTGGT
>PVHT020000047.1:111629-151304 GCA_004024745.2 Catagonus wagneri
ACTGACCACCAGCCCCTGGGTTCACCAGCCCAGGCTGTGCCCCCCGGGTGGCCGTCCTCAGCGCCCACTGTATCCCTCTGGCCGAGCCCACCCCTCAGTCCCCAAGGCCCAGAGCCTTCCTGTGGCCAGGACCTCGGGGCTCCCTGTCCCTTCTCCGGCCCACGCCGCTCTCCCTGCCTCCCCTGCTGGAAGTGCCGTGGGCACCTGTCCGTGGCTGAGCTCCACCCCTCGGGGCCGTCTTCCCTCCTCGCCATCAGCTCCTGAGACCCAGAAATGGCCTGACCCTGGGCCTGTCCACATCCTTCGAGGGTGCCCTTCACCCTGGGGGGAGCCTGGTTCTCTTGTCTGTCCCCCAAGAGAGGGGTCCCCTGGAGGGCGGGGCTGCTGAACGAGCAGGGGTTAGGTGGATCCTAAGCAGAGTTAGGCTCACACCCGCCTTGGCTCTTCCGAGCTGTGCGGCCTTGGGTGAGCGGCCGACTGTGTCTGTGCTTCTGTGAGGCGGGAAAGCGAGGGCACCACAGCGCCTTCCTGCCAGGGTTACTCTGAAGACTGACATCCAGAAATACAGAGGGGGAGGTCCCGCCGTGGTGCAGCGGAAAAGAATCCGACTAGGTACCATGAGGTTCCGGGTTCAATCCCTGGCCTCGCTCAGTGGGTTAAGGATCTGGCGTTACCGTGAGCTGTGGTGTAGGTTGCAGATATGGCTCAGATCCTGCTCTGCTGTGGCTGTGGTGTAGGCCGGCAGCTGCAGCTCCGATTCAACCCCTAGCCTGGAAACCTCCACATGCCACGGGTGCGGCCCTGGAAAAGACCAAAAAAAAAAAAAAAAAGGAAAGAAAGAAATACAGAGGGTCCCAGGCCAGGGCTGGCAGAGTGAGGACCCTGCAGGTGCTGGGCATCCAAAGAGAGCCCCCAGGCCGGGGGTGGAGAGGGGCACCTGGAGGCGTGGTGGGGAGGTGAGGCAGGGTCCACAGGCCCCGGGAACGCTGGCCGCTGCTTCTGGAGGGGGTGAGGGATGGAGGGACCAACATCGCAGCCACGTGGATAAAGTCACATCAGATATCAGCTGACGTCAGAGCCAGCAAGGGATGTGGTTCCCGTGGTAGATGCCACGCTGGAGAGAAATCAGGGCCCCCGTGGACGGCAGGGGCTGCGTGGGGAGGGGATGGGAGTTCGGAGAATCAGGGCCTCCTGAGCCCACAGCGGAGAGCCCAGACGGGGAGGCTCGGGGCGGGGACCCCGCTGAGCGGGTTCCCCTTCGGGAATGTGGAGGCGGGCGGAGGAGGGCGACCAGGCGGAGACGGTGCTTGGGAACAGCCGGGCAGGGTGTAGTTGAAGGAGCACGGATGCTTGTCTGGGGAAGAGAAGATTCTGGAAGGCACACTGGCACCCTGGCCTGTAGAGGTGGGACCCCGGGAGCGGAGGGGAGGAGGAGACAGACGGAAGGGACAGGGCATCTGATCAGTGAGGCTCCGTGGCTGTCCCCTGGTCCCCTCCCGGCTGGTCCCCAAGGCAGGGGCGCCTCCAGCAAAGGTGGCCATTCGCCCCCAGGTGCATCCCTGCCAGTCAGCTGCTCACATGGGTATCGCCTGCCATGTGCACTGTGCCAGGCACTCTTGGGCCGTGGGGATGCAGCAGGGCCCTGGGGACCTGCCCCTGGGGACACTGTTTAGTGGAGTGCGATGACAAGAAGCATGGGTGCCTGTCCAGGGCTGCCGAGGGCTTCCCGGGGTTTCTTCTGTGATGGGTGTTGACGCCCCTCACGCTGCAGGTGATGAGAAAACGCACTGCCGAGGAGCCAGGGAGGGGGCCCAGGCTCAAATCGTTCCGTGCAGGAGCCGGCCGGTGTGGTCCGTGTGTCGGTGTGGTCAGCTGGACGGCCAGCGTGGCGAGAGGACCGGACCGCAAGCTGGTGGAGAAGCAGGAGATGGGGGGGGGTGGTCCCGGGTGCTTGGGGGGGGAGGCGGGGAGACTCCTTCTGGTTTGTCAGAGCCTTGAGGGTCCAGAGGGTGGGGTGCGTGACCTCCGGCAGGGAGCCTGGCTAAGAGCTGCAGCCCTTGCGGGGAGGTGGGGAGGCTGAGGGGATCCAGGACTGGGGTGGCCCCATGGTGGGAGGGCCGGGTTCCGGATCCCTGTGGAGGTGGGGTTGGAGCAGGGCAGTGGGGGTGGAGTCCAGGCCTCTGTCCCCTCCCCTGGAGTGCCCCCTGCCACCCCCGGCCCGCCCTCGGAATGGGCCAGGACTGAAAGTTCAGTCACACCCACGCTGCCCTGAAGTGTCCCTGCCTTTCCAGCCTCATGAGACTCCCACCCTGCAGCCGCCCCGTCCCCTGGGTCCCCTACCTGCCCCCATGCTGGTCCACACCCCGCTCAGGACGCCCTCGCTGCTGCCCCCGCTCCCCTAGGGGGCACCCCCCCCACCGGCAGCTGGCTGGGCGCTGCCGTGGGAGCCTGCCATGCTGGTGCAGATGGGCTCGGGGCTCCCGCGTCTCCAAGTGCAGGGGCGCCACGCCTGGCACCCTTGACCTGTCCCTGCCCCCTTCTTAGCCCTAGCTGCCCCCCCAGCATCACGCCCTCTGCCATCCCCACTGTGGTCCTTCTGAGAGAAAGTTTATCCCCCATCTGCCCCCCGTGCCTCTGACCGCCCCGCTCCCCTTCCTCCAGGCCGGGCAGGGCTTCTCCCCGCTGCCAGTGTCCAGCCTTTGAAGCCCAAGCAGGAATCGTTTTGCCTCCAGCGGGCGGCTGGGCTGTTCCCCGGGGTCTGTGCCACCACGGGCTGCTCTGTTCCCCTGTGTCTTCTGCAGGTGCCTCCTTGTTGGAGGCGCCGCTGACGGAGAAGCCTCTGCAAATGAACCAGGGGCAGAACACCAGCAGACCCGGGCTCCGTGCTCTGCTGCCCAGGGCGCCACGGCCGGCGCTGCCGACCTGCTGCCACCCGGACACTCGGTGACCGCCAGGTCCACTGTACATCGAGCTCCAGGACTACCCGTCTCAGCGCCCCGCCGTGTGATTTTGCTTTATCCACGCACCACAGGAAACAAGCTCAGAGTGGGAGAGACACCTCTCCGGGGTCACACAGGCGCAGCGGGCAGAGGTGGGCTGCGTGGACGGGCGTGGAGAGGTGAGGGGGAGCGGGCAGCGTGCCGGGCAGCACCAGGCTGCAGGAAACCGAGGCGCAGGAATTGCGTGTCCGGGTCTGACTCACGCTCCGGGCGGAGGCCGGGATGGGAGGAAAACCGCGGGCAGGCCAGCAGAGCGCGGGCCGGGCCCCGGATGTGGGTAAGGACCTTGATGCGCTGGTGAAGCCCGGTGGACGGGGGGTTGCCTGCAGGATGCGGGGGTGCCGTGTGGGCGGGGCCTGGTAGAGAGGTCAGCTAGAGGGCAGGGTCAAGGGCGAGGGCGCAGGGGCCAGAGTCCGGGTGGGACTCCTTGCACTGTCCTGCGGGGGGGCTGTCACACGGCTCGGCCATGCTTTGCCACTTCTTTGTTTCGTTTGGCTGTGACAGTGAGTTCCTCCGCCAGGGAGCCGGCCTGTGGCAGCCCTCCCGCGGGGCGGGGGGCCCGCGGCTGCTGGGTGCCCACCTCCGGGCTCGGCCCAGCGCCTCTCCCAGCCAAGGGCTGGGTGCGTGGGGAGCCCGGCCGCCCTGGAGGATTCCGTCAGCCATTTCCTCCCCTAGGCGCGTAAGGCCCACGTGGTCAGAGGGCCGCCACCCAGCTCCCGGCCTCACGTGGGTGCTAAGCCAACCGTTAGATTCAAACAGAAACTGCCGGGCAACCCGCGGTGCTCCCTGCGGGCCCGGGTGCCACAGGGAGGCTGGTCTTGCCCCGGGTCTGGCTGCGGGACGGGACGGAGGCCGGTGGCCGGTAAGAGGCTGGCGGGATGGGAGACGGCGGGGCTGGGGGATTCCGGGGGCCACTCCCAGGCTCTGCCTCCCCCGCCCTCCCGGGGGCCCGGCCCAGGAGGGAGCGAGGTCAGCTTAATCGGGCACCTCCAGCTGTTTCCACAAGTGCACCCTGGCCCAGGGTGGGGAGGCTAAATTTGTCCCAGCATCACGCTGGTCGCCCCCGCAGGGTGGCAGAGGGAAGCGGGGAGCCACCCCAGGGTGACCGAGGCCTCGGCCGTGCCCTCCCCCGGCCCCCCGGGGACCCAGCCTTTCCGCAGGGGGTCCAGGGGCAGCCCCGCCGGGCCCGGCCCAGGGTCCTGTCCCGACCCCTCCCTGCCCCCACTGGCCCAGCAGGGACAGAGGCTGCCCGGGCTCCTGTGGCCACGTGGCCGGGCGCAGGCGGGAGGGGCAGGGGAAGATGGCCGCTGCTGCCCTTGCGTCCTGAGGGGGACATTGCTTCTGGCCGTCACTGCGGGCGGGACCCCCGCCCCGGCCCAGCCCCATCGGGCCAGGGCAGCCAGTTCCGGGGAGGTGGCTGGGGCCACAGAGACCCCCCCCCCCAGCTCCGAGGGCTTCGGAGACTGGGTGCCGAGTGTCCTGCTGGAATTCGGCCTGGCCGCCATCCGGGGACAGCGCCATTTCGCCGCCTGGGGACAGCGCCATTTCACAGTAGGGCTGCCTGCTTCTGCGTCCCCGTGTGATGGCCGCCTGACCCCTCCGCCCAGGTAGGGGGACTTCTGGGCGCTGGGACCTTCTGCAGCCTCCTGGACACAAGGCCCCGGGGTCCCGGAAGGGGCCGGGGGAGGCCCGGGGGTCCCTCCTGTGATGGCGGAGCTTTACCCGCCCGCAGATTTCAATCCGTCTGTTGAAATAACCAGGAGAGAAGTGGCTGGAATCACCTGCGAGTCCAGACGGATTGTTCTGGGCTTGGAGGCAGAGCGGGGGTCTTCGGGTTTTTCCCCACTAACCTGACGAAAGCCGGGCCCCCTCCTCAACGGCTGGTGGCCAGATGTCTGTGGGGGAGGGGTCTGTGTCCCCAGTGGTCCCTCCCTGTGCTCAGGCCAAGTGTCCACCCTCTCGGCCAGGGCCCTTGCGGGTGGCCCGGGCTGCCTCTGTGGATGTGGTTTCCTTCTGGGGGGGTCATAGGGGCCCCAGTTTACGGGCAGTGGTTCTGGGGCCCTGGGCAGGGTGGGCAGAGGCAAAGTCCTGCTGGGCCTGAGCCACTGGGCCAGTGTCCGTGGGGCCACACAGCCGAAGGGGCGTCTTGCTCTGCCCCCTGCCAGGTGAGGGGCAGGGCTGGGGGCGTCCTGGGCAGAGTTGCGGAGGACAGGGGCCGGATGTGGGTGGGGTGGGACTGGACGCCGGACCGAGGCTGAGCACGGAGGCAGCCCCCGCGTGGGGATGGGTCACACGGGGACAGGGCAGGGGGCAGGGAGGGGACATGTGGGAACAGGGCTGGGAGCTGGGGGAGGCTGTGGGACCCCCCGGGATCGTAGAGGACGAGGTCAGAGGTCGAGCAGAGCTCTGTGAAGGAAGGGCTCAGCCCGTCGGGCCCCCAGCCCCACCAACCTCGAGCAGAGGGGCCCCGTGGCAAGTGAGGCCTCCAGCTGACCAGGGCCCTTGGCAGCTGGGGGCACGTTTCCTGGGCCTCTGAGCATCTGCCCTGCGGTGGCGGTCACTGCCCCCCACGGCGTGTGAGAGTCTGGGGACCCCGGCAGCAGCTGGCCCCGCCGCTCCCCCGCGGCCCTGGACGTCTGGGCTAGAACCTTCTCTGCTGGGGGGCTGGGGTGCCCTGGAGGAGGCTGGGCAGCCTCCGGTTCCCCAGGTGGCCCTCAGGGCGCCCTTCGTCCCCTTGAGAAGTCAGAAGGTAGGGGCTGTGTCTCCACTCAAGCGAGGCCACACACAGACCCACCCCGCCCCTCGGGTGTTACCGAGATCGGCTGGAAATTTCTTGGCGTGAAGCGGTTTCAGTGGCCTCGGCCCACGGGCAGCAGGGGCAAGTCGGAGGGGCCCGAGCAGCGGCACAGCCGCCTTGAGAACGGGCTGCGCCCACGACTTGGCAATTCCAGGGGGGTGCTGGGCGCTTCTTTCTTTCTTTTTTTTTTTTTGTCTTTTTAGGGCAGCACCCACGGCATATGGAGGTTCCCAGGCTAGGGGTGGAATCAGAGCTGCAGCTGCCAGCCTACACCACAGCTCACGGCAACGCCAGATCCTTAACCCACTGAGCAAGGCCAGGGATCGAACCCGCAACCTCATGGTTCCTAGTGGGATTTGTTTCCGCTGTGCCACGATGGGAACTCCCAACATGTGCTTTTTGAAATGAGTCCCATCCTTTGCAAAACCCTTTCCACCGTGAGCCCATTTACAAAATGGAGGTACATGTGGGGAAACTGGATTTCACGCACTGGAACTGGTTTCAGAACTGTTTTCTTTTTCTCACCTCTACGACCTTTGGCCCCCGAGGCCGAGATGCCCCAGCGGGTAAGGGAATAGACGTCCCTGCCCCAGGGCAGAGGGGGCAGGGCCCACGGAGCCCTGGGCGTTCAGCGGCACCGCTTCCTCGGGCCAGAGCCGCCTGACAGCTGCGGGGACCAGGTCTGCGGCGCCGTCGCTCCTAATGCAGAGGTTTCCAGGGAAGCTGGCAGTCCGGGTGCCGCGTGGCTCCTGGGTCAAGTCCCTCAGACCCCCGAGTGAGGCAGGGCCCGCAGCTGGACCCGCTTTGCTGGAGAACCTGCGTGGACGTCACCCTCAGAGGCCAGCGCCGTCCTCGGGCGGACAGCCAGTGGGCCTCCTCAGGCTCTCCCAGGGGATCTGTCCCAGAGTCACCAAGTCCCCTGGGTGCTGGCTTAAAGCCTGGGCTTCCGGGTTGGGGGTGCAGCCGGAGCTGGCTTGAGGGCGCAGGTGCCTCTGAGGCCTGCAGCTTGGGGTGAAGCGGGCGGCGGGGGTGGAAGTCGCTGGCTGTGTCCCCCCAGGGTGGGGGCTCTCTGTCCCTGCTCCTGGCTGGCTGTTCTGTTCCCGTGGGGGGAGGGGCTCTGTGCCCCGGCCTGGCGGGCAGCTTGCCGAGCTGACTCCCCTCCCCAGAGGCTGGGTGACAGGAGCTGCTGAGAACGGGACTGCGCTGTGGGGAGAGCCCGCCTTTCACTTCTTTGCCGCTGGCAGGTGACACACTCAGGACGTAGCCTGAGGCGCTGGCTCTCCCCACACCTGACGCCAGGCTCTTCCTCTAAAATTAAAAGAAGTGTTTTTTTTGTTGTTGTTGTTGTTTTTGTCTTTTTGCCTTATCTAGAGCTGCACCTGCGGCATATGGAGGTTCCCAGGCTAGGGGTCTAACAGGAGCTGTAGCCGCCAGCCTACGCCACAGCCACAGCAACGCGGGATCCGAGCTGCGTCTGTGACCTACACCACAGCTCACGGCAACGCCGGATCGTTAACCCACTGAGCAAGGCAAGGGATCGAACCTGCAACCTCATGGTTCCCAGTCGGATTCGTTAACCACTGAGCCACGATGGGACCTCCTAAAAGAAGTTCTGCATTGGAGCTCTCATTGCGGCTCAGCGGTAAAGAACCTGACTAGCATCCAGAGGATGTGGGTTTGATCCCCTGGCCCCGCTCACTGGGTTAAGGATCTGGCGTTGCCGAGAGCTGGGGTGTAGATCGCAGACGCGGCTCGGATCCCGCTTTGCTGTGGCTGTGGGATCTGACAGCTGCAGCTCCAATTTGACCCCTAGCCTGGGAACCTCCTCATATGCTTGCTGCGAGTGCGGCCCTGAAAAGCAAAAAAAAAAAAAAAAATTCTTTATTGAGGTGAAATTCACATGGCATGAAACCAGCCCCTTTGCAGTGGATGACTCTGGGGTGTTTAGCACACTGACCGCTTTATGCAGCCATCACCCCATCTTGTTCCTGCAGCCACTCGCTCTCCCCCGCCCCACCCCTGCAGCCACCAGTCTGCCTTCTGTCTCTGTGGGTCACCTATTCTGGACGTTTCATATATGGACTCACATGACACGTGGCGTCTTTCACTCAGCGTGGTGTTCTGAGGTTCCTGGTGACGAAGCCTGTTGGCGGGGGGGGGATTCTTCCTTTTGATGGCGGAGTAATATTCTGCTGTGTGGACCTGCCGTGGTTTGTTTATTCTTTTGTCTGTTGAGGCACCTGTCCTCTGTTGTCAACAGTGCGGCTATCATGAGATCTTGCTCTCCACTTACTGTGTGACGTTAGGCAAGGTGCTGTCCGTCTCTGGGCTTAGATGGTCCGTTGGCAAAATGGAGGAGATGGGACCAAATGGCCCGGACCGGTCCAGCCTCCTGTTGGCACACCCTGCCCACACCGAGAGGCCACTCTGACCGCTCACCCAAAAAGGAGCAGCCCTGGGGAGTGGGTGAGGGCGAGTTCTTGCCCAGCTTCGGTGTGGTGTTCTGCTTCACAGCCAGGCCGGCCAGCAGATTCCGCTTTTGACGAAGCTCCCTGACTTCTTCATTACCACGTGGCCACCTCCACGCCTGGCCTTTAGGCAGCTCGGCCCAGGATGGGAGTGACCTCCCCAGCACAAGAGGCATGCAAGTGAGCGTTGGCCGTCCCCTTGTTAAAACCTGTGGATTGTGTGGTGAAGGTTTGAGGTGGAGGGGAACGAGGCATGACTAAGTTATTTCCAGCTCTGAGAAAACCACTTGGTTGTTCCTGCACTTAGGGCTGTGCTGTGTGACCTCGGCAGGCCAGATAACCTCTCTGAGCTCTGGTCTCCTGAAAGTGGGTGGCGAGCTCTCCGAGCCTGCTGGAGAGTTGGTCTGTGGCCAGCACTTTCTAGGCTGCTTGTCCTGGCCTTCCTCGCTGCCCCACCCCACCCAGCCCTTCCCAGCTCGTGCCGCCGCTCCAGGCACGGTGGCCTGGCACGTGGCAGCTGCGGGAGCATGCCACAGGCCTCTATTGGTGCCCGCCGCCTGGGGACAAACCAAGCGACAGATTGCGAGCTGACCCCCCCTCCCCCGGCAGCCGTGGGCAGGTCCGGGCCTGCCCGCTTGGGCACTGCCAGGCGCTGGCCGGGCTGACTCCTGTGGCACCTTGCCAAGGACCTAGAGGCCCGCCCAGGGGAGATGTCGCTTCAGCCTGGGTGGGGGCAGTGGGCGGGGCGGGCTCTGGTTTCCCTGCCCCTCCCCCACCATAGGACAAGGGGTCCCAGCTGTGCCCCCTCCTGAGTGGTAGGGGCTGCTTCTTGTGGGACCTGGGCATAGAGCTTCTTAGGAGGGGCAAGTTGTGGACAGAGACCAGCAGGCCCTGAGTCAAGGCAGCCCAGCCCCCGGGCGTCTCTTGTGAACGGGGTCCACGCATGCGCTGACCCCCTCCAGCGACAGCAGCTTCAGGGCCTCGGCCTTGGTGGCCGCCTCATGAGGCTGGCATCGCTTCTGCGTCCAGGTCACAGGGGAGGGTCCCACCTCCGAGGTGAGAGGCAATCAGGCCCTGCCAGCTTCATGCTCAGGCCTCAGCTCCAGCCTCTAGTGAGCCCTGCACGTGTACTTCCCGGGGGACCCGGGGTGTCAGCTGTCGTCAGCTACCCGGGCATTGGGAGCCCCCAGATCTGACCTCACCACCCCCCGGGCCAGACGCAGAGACGGTCATACTGATAAGGCCCACGCGTGTTCAAGTGTAATCACGACCCCGACACAGCCGCGACTTGACTCCGGCACCCGAGGGGCCTGCAGCAGCCCACGACGGGGGGCGCAGGAAGGCTGACGGCCCCGCCAGGATCCCAGGGGTCCTCCAGGCGTCTCTGACCGCCCGTGCCCCACGGATGATGTGGCCGCGGAGCCCTCCGACCTCACTGTGGTGTTTTCTTCCCTCCTAGCAGAGCGAGCTGCCCGCGGCCGGGTGTGCGAAGATGTCTCAGCCCACCCAGCCCGCCGCCACCGACGAGGGGGCCACATTCCAGCACCTCTGGAGCTCCCTGTGAGTGTGCCTTCCGCGGCTGGACTCGGGGCGGGCTGGGCCGGAGGGCTGGGGTCGGGGCTGCTGCCTTGGGCTTTTTCCTGGGGACACGGGGTTCAAAGTCTGGGCTCCTTCCTCCGACCAGCCCTCCAGGGGGTCGGGGCCCGGGGAGGCCCAGGGGACAGAGCCCGTGCGTGGCCACACCCGCCTGGCACTCACCCCAGCCGTGGAGTGGCTGGTGGGGCGAGGAGGTCGGAGGCTGAAGGCATCTTCGGAGGGAGCCCGTCCAGGAGCTGCGGGCTGGCCTCGAGCTCTAGGCTGACAGCTCTGCCCCCGTCTGCTCCCCTCTCTGCCCAGGGAGCCAGACAGCACCTACTTCGACCTTCCGCAGTCCGGCCGGGGGAGCGAGGAGGTGGCAGCGGGTGCGGAGGCTGGCATGGATGTCTTCCACCTGCCGGGCATGACCGCGCCCGTTATGGTGAGTGGGGCTGCCCTCTTTGGAGGACTTGGGGTGGGGGCGGTAAATGTGGTCCGACCGGCCTTGGGAGCCTGCAGATCCAGGAAACAGGCTCCCCGGGGCGTGGCTTCCTTTAGGGATTTGTTAGCGCGTTTCAAATTGCAAAGTAAGAAAATGTATTAGCGCATGTAAATTTCAGTCCAGATGTAGAAAGGCCTTCAGGCATGGCTGGATCCGGGTGTTCAAGTAGCTGCCCCTCTGTGTCTTGCCTTGCTTTCCCCGCGATGGCTTTGCTTTTAGGCAGCGCCTTCTCTCGTGATGAAAGGCACCAGCACCCCCTCCCTGTGCGGAAGGATTCTTCTTTGCTCAAAGTCCAGCATGCCTGCCTGTCTCTGGTCTGAATGTCCAGGTGCCTGTTGCTGGGCCATCCCTGTGCCTCTGACAGCCTGGGTCCCCCGAAACAGGGTCCGGCTGGAGTGGAGTGGAGGCCCTGACGTACAGGGAAGAGGGCCCTGAGGGCAGACTGAGGTGCTGTCTCCAGAGGAGGGACCCCGGAGGCAGAACCTGGGGGCGGCTGAGGCCCTGTGGTGTCTCTGGACCTGCTGGGTGGTGCCCTGGGCAGGAGGCAGGCCCGTGGTACCTGGGTGTAGCCTTGGCGCCGCCTCTCTCCTGGCCGCCCGTTGTCAGGCCCTGGTGAGCCAGGAGGTGGGTGGCAGGCAGGCAGGACACAAGCAGGGTGTGTAAGGACCCCCGGCCCGGGCAGGCCCGGCGATGCCCACTGCCCTCAGGGCTCCTTGGGACAGCCTCTGCTGGACCCCCAGGCTGCTTGGTCCTGCCCCCCAGGCTTGCTGCCCAGGGCTTCCTCAGGTGGAGACCTGTCGCGGGACCTTTGCTAAATACGTGAGAGAACCCTCGGACCCCCCCGGGCACCTGGCTCTCCTGGCTGCTCCCAGACGGTGGCAGAGCCGCGCCGCCGGCCTCCCCCAGCCGAGCACGGCTGTCCCGGGCGTCCCGGGCAGCGGCACAGGCCGAGAGCCAGGGCGCAGGCAGGAGGCGGAGCTGGGAGCTCTGAGGCCAGGGGCACGAGCCCGGCACCCTGCTCCCCTGAGCCCCCCTTCCAAGCACCCCAACACATGCACGTCTGAGGCCTCTAGTGAATATTGGGAGTCGTGGGGCGCCAGTTGCATGAATGAACCAGGGGGAGGTAGAGGAAGGGTCCCTGGGCCCTCCCTTTGTGTCCGTCTGGATGCTGGGCTGGCGCGGGGCCCACTGGCCCACATGGGACGAGGAGAAGGCACCTGCTCGGGCAGTGGCAGTGGCAGTGGCAGCCAGGGTGGGTGGGGGTCTGGCGTGCGGCGAGCCCCCCGTGACGTCCGTGCCCCTGAGGAGCCCCTCAGACAGGACCCGAGGGACCTGGCCGCCTGGTCTCGCCTCCTGCCCCTGCTTGGGAGACCGTCCTCGTGGAAACGGCTTGCCTGTGGTGGTCCCATTTTATAGGTGGGAAAACCGAGGCAGGTGCCGGGAAAAAGTGCGCCTGGGGCGGGCCGGGTCGTGCCGCCCTCTCTCTTCCGACCGCTCCTTGTCTGCCGTGGCCTCCCCAGGGGCCGAGGGGCCCAACCTCTGGCCTTCTGGGTGCCCCTCCCGACCGCCGTGGGTGGCCGCAGCCTGGCGGTGGGGAGGCCCCCACGGCCCCTCCGCCTCTGGAGCAGAGGTGGTGGTCGCACCGGCCCTCGTGGTTCTTAGGGTGACGGCAGGACTTGGATAAGGTTTCTTACTCACAGTCCTGGAGGGTACGTGGTAGGCACGCCTGGGCGCACAGGGAGGTCTTGGGGGCCAGGGTTGGGGGCACCTGGGGCTCTGCCTTTATTGGGCCCGAAAGTGGGTGCCTCGAGTCTGGGGGGTTCATTCTTCATTAGTGAATTTAGAACCTAAGATGGAATTAAACCGGGGCGGGGGAGAAGTGGGGTCTCTCTGAGCCAGCTCTCTGGGTCTCCCAGGGCTGTCTGGAAGGGGACTCTCGGGAGCGGGAGGCCTGGCTCTGCCCCCGGCTACGCAGCGTCACAGTCACAGAGAGCTGCCAGGCACTTCCCTCCGCCCACTCTGCAGAGGGACGGGCGCCGCCGGGCTCCGGGAGAGGAGAGGACGACCCTTGAATGCAGCCTCCCGGGAGGCCGGTCCCCAGGGTTCCAGAAGCGACGCCGGCCCTCCTCCCGGCAGCCCAGTTCACCCCCATGGAGGGCAGAGGGTCTGAGACCGCCCCCCGCCCCCCGAGCCAGCAGCAGGAGGGTCGGTTCCTGCCGAGGGCGTGGCGGGAGGCCCCCGTCCAGGGAGGGTGCCTGGTGCTCAGCGAGTTTGAGCCAGGGGGTGTGTGTCAGGGGGACAGCTCTCTCGCCAGCCCCAGGGGGGCGAGGACAGGCCTCCCGTCTGCAAACCAGAGGGCCGGACCTGTCAGGCAGTGACATGCCCCTTGGTCAAGTCCAGCGGGTCCCCAGGGCAGCGGAGGCCCTGGGCAATGCTGGCCCCAGAGGGTGGGCAGGGAGCCAGGCCCCCTCGAATGCCTCGTCCCAAGCGCTGCCTGCCATCCGGAGAGCAGCGGCTGGTCTCGGGGCAGCACGTAGCCCAGCCCCACCCTCGGCCAGCCCAGCGGACAGCGGGCGGCTGGCTGCAGGGCTCACTGCCTCGCTGCCTGCAGAGGGCCCTCAGCCCGATGCGTCTGGGGTGGGCGCAGAGCCCCGGGGGCGGGCAGGCAGCCCCGCAGAGCTGAACTGGGCAGTGCTGTTTCAAGCCCAGCCCGGCAGCCGAGAGGGCCTGCCGCTCTGGCCAGGACACAGCCATAAGCCCTCGCTGGTGATGCTGGAAGCTCCTGGGTGCCGCTGTCCCCACCTGTAGTCAGGGAAAGCCCGGGGCCCGGGGGCGGGGGGGGGCCCCACCGCCAGGCTGGTGCCAGGTCAAGGATGCTCCCGGGCCAGGCCTCAAGTCGAGAAAGCCGTGGCTGTGGTTGGCAGTTGTCACCCTCCGCCACCCCCGCCGTGTGACTCAGGCCCCTGGGAAGGCCTGCGCACGCACGGGCCCCCAAGCGCCCAGCTCCGGGCGGCGTCCTCTGCCCACGCGCCAGCCCCAGCTCGGGGGCTCCTCAGGAGGAGAGTCGGTGGTGCTGGAGGCGGGGTGGGAACGCCGGTCCCTGGGGTGGCGCCGATCGTGGTCCAGGGGCCGTGGGTCTCGCCCACTCGGGTTCCCTGACCACAGAGCGGCCTCCTGAGCAGCGCCCCGGCCAGAGGACAGACCGCCGGGGACCCACGGGAAGCCCTTAACCTCTGCTTTAGTGGCTGGTGGGGACAGGCGTGGGTGGGCCCGCATGATGAGCCAGTCTGTCCCGGGTTCCAGCCCCCACGTCCTCTTCCGTGAGGAGCTGGGGTGACGGGCCGTGCGGGGCCCCAGCAGAGGTGCCCCCCCAGCCCTGGGGGGAGGCCCCACCCCCAGCCTCCGACCACCCGCTGGCCACGCTGGGCAGCCGCAGAAGCCAGGTAGAGGGGACGGGCCCAGTGGAAACAGTTGTCGCCTGGGCCTCGGGGGATTTCCCGAGCACAGGTTCCCGGGAAGCGCAATGAACCCTGGAGGTCCTTGCTCCCGGGTCAGCCATACCACGGGGCCGGGAGGGCTTTGCGAGCGGCTCAGAGTTCAGGTCCCAGCCCCGCCTCTGCTTTGCTTGGACGGTTATCGGCCCCTCTGGGCCTCGGTTTCTCTGTCTGTAAAACGGGCCAGTGGGATCGTCCAGGGCTTCAAGGTGAGGGCGGTGCCCAGGAGCGTGTGACAAACCCCAAGTGTGATGGTGAGGTGGGGGCCAGGCCCATGTTCGAGGAACCGTGCAGCCCAGGAGGGTCCGGGAGCTGCTGCCTCCAGCCCAAGAGCTGGCCGTGCCCAGGAGGACCCCACCCGCCTTGGGGTCCATTAGGTGGCGCTCTTGGCCTGAATGGTGTCCTTCAGTTCTGGCCATCCCCACAGACCCTGGGCGGCTGACCCACACATGAGGAGCCAGGAAACAGGCCGCCCACCTCCTGCGAAAGGAGGTGGGGGAGGCCTCTGGGTCCCTGGCCTCCCGTGGGCTCAAGAGGAGGGAGGCGACCCCCAGCTCCTGCTGGCTGCCGTGAGTAGGGGAAGTTTGTGGGGCTCCCCCGGGACCTGGTCTGCAGGAAGTACACACGGACAGGGTGGAGGCTCTGTGGCGGGTGTTGAGCAGGTGGCGGCCACGGGCCCCCACGCTGGGCCTTCTGGTCCTCCGTGTCCCACGGGACAGAACGGGAAAGGACCCTGGGAGGGAGGGTGCCCGTGCCCACTGAGGCTGGAGCCAGCACGGCCCCCAGGCAGCCCCTGCCCTAGGAACCCGCAGGGCTTTTATCAAAGCGTGTCGCGGGGAAGGGGGAGATGGCCGAAGGGGGCGCTCAGCCGGGCCAGCTCCCCTCCCCCGCCCGCCCCTGCAGAGTCTGGGGCTAGAACCTGCAGGCACTCGGCTGGCCGTGACCCCAGCCTCCAGGCCTGGGAGGAGGGGGAGGGCACAGCCTGGGACGCTCCCTGGAGCAGGAAACGGGGCGGCCCCAGCAGGGCCGGGGGCAGAGAGGGCAAATGGCCTGGCTTTCCTTCTGTGGCAGGGACTGGAGCTGGGGGCCGGAGCGCCGACCAGCCCCCAGGTAGTTTGCTTCCTGCATGGTGGGGGACAAAGCCAGCTGCCTGTGGGTGGTCTGCAGGGGGCATGAGAATCTTGACCCTGAATCACCCCTTCCTGTGCAGTGGTGGCCGTGGGAGAGGACCTCCCACCTGCCCTGCAGCCCCAAGTCCTGCGGAAGTGTGGCGGGGGCATCCCCAGGGAGTCTCCGGAAGGGCAGGTGCCGAGGGCCTGGTGGGGGTGAGCGAGGAAGCCAGGACTGGCAGCTGAGGACTAAACCAGGGATAGTTCCTGGGGACAGAGGCCCCAGCTGCCCCAGACAGCCGGGCTTTGGGGTAAACACACGGGAGCTCAGTGCCTTCAGAGCTCAAAGTGCACTCAGGCTGTGGGCACCGTGCTGGTTCTCAGGCCCCAGGAGCTGGACCTCCTGGGCAGGTGTTCCTGCAACGTGGCTGGGGTCCTCTCCTTCAGCGGCTCCACCAGGGCTCGAGAAACGGGGCCTTTCTGACCTGCCCCCGCCCCCTCTGGGCAGCCTCCAGTCCAGAGCGCACGGGAGCCCAGCTCCTCTGGGCCTCAGAGCACAGAGCAAGGCCGAGGCTGCCCCTCAGCTGTCCTAGTGGCCCAGGGCCCCTCGGAGCCCCGGCCTTCCTCCGCCCCGGGCGTTTGCCTGACTGCACACTCTGCTGGTGTATCAGTCAGCTGTGCCGTGTAACAGACCTCCACCAGTGTAGGGGCTTAAAACAACACCTGCTTGTCTCACAGTTTCCGGGGCTCGGGAGTCCACACGGAGCTCGGGGCTCACCAGCCTGTACTCAAACTCTGAGCCGGGACCATCTCGTAGGAAGCCTGGGACCTCTTCCAGGCTCTGGTTGTTGACAGAATTCTGTTTCTTACTGGCTCTTGACCCAGCGCAGCTGTTCTTAACTCCTACAGACCACCCACCACCCCTGCCGGGTGACCCCCTCCACAGCCTGGCAGTTTGCTCCCAAGGCCGCCAGGAAGAGGTCTGTGACCCTGTGGAAGGGCTCACCTGATTAGTCCAGGCCCACCCAGGTAGCTCCCTTTCATCAACTCAAACTTTGCCCAGTGTCGCACAACACCCTGTGGGCTGGGGCTGGGGGCTCGACCCCAGGCTCTCTCCCTCCTCTCCTGCCTGGCTTTGCAGCCCTCCCACGGCCTCCAGGCCCTCTTTGGAGCGAGCCCCAGCAACACTCACAGGGACCTCACTGCCGGACGGCCCCCCACCCCCACCCCGGGCATCCTGGGTGAGGAGGGCCCTCGGCGGCTTCCTGGGTGGAGCACGCCGCCTGGGCCCCGCTGCAGCCCCCTTCCTGAACGTCTGTCTTTTCCTCATGGTGAATGAGGCGCAGTCACGGGGCTTCAGGCCAAGTGTGCTCAGGCGAGACTCTGGCTATGCCCAAGGGCCCTGGAGCCTGAGCTGCTGGCTGGACACGGGCCGGGCCTCGCTCTGCGTAACCTCACTGCTTTCAGACCCCAGGGGTGCGGCGAGAGCAGGGCTGGGGGTCCCTGTCTTCCTCGCATTTCACGGGGAAGAGCAGCGGGACTGGGAGTCTTGGGGGGCTTGGCAACGTCACATCCACTCTCACGTGATCTGTTTGGGTTCAGCTGGTGCTCCCCCGCTTCCAAAGTGTGCCCAGGGTGATTGTGCCAAAGACGGTTAAACTCGCGTGGGTGGTTCTGAAATTCCTGCCATGGCTCAGCGGTAACGAACCCGGCTAGCATCCATGGGGACGCAGGTTCAGTCCCTGGCTTTGCTCAGTGGGTTAAGGATCCGGCCTTGCCACGAGCTGGCAACTACAGCTCAGATTAGACTCCTAGCCTGGGAACCTCTATACGCATGGGTGCGGCCCTAAAAAGACCAAAAAAAAAAGGATGGGTGGTTTGTCCTGAAGGGGAGGGGCGTGAGCACCACGCAGCACCCCAGCCAGGTGGCCCCGTCTCTGAGGCCCTGGCAGTGCCGAGGAAGGTGCCGCCTGGGCACTTCGATGGGCGGGACCGTGGGTCTTCCCTCCGGAACACAGCTCTGTGTTTCCAGGCTCGGTGGCGGCAGGGCCACGGCCAGTGGCAGCCCAGGCGAGGCTGGGGACGCGGGCTCTGGGCTGCTTTGGGCCACACCCAGCTGCTCATTCCGTTGCCAGGCTCCCTGTGGGGTCCCACGGGGACCACAGACTCCACCTGGCCCTTTGGGGCGGCCCCAGAGGACCACAGCCTGCCCCGGGCGGGACTGAGATCCACTCCGCCCTGGGCACCAGGCGTAGGCACCGTCTCTTCCCTTCGGGGTGGTCTGGCCTGGCCTCCTGAGGTCTCAAGGATCCACGCTGGCCCCTCGGTGCTCAGGGGCGGAGGCCTGCGGCCCCCAGAGCCTCCCGTGGGCAGCATCTCCGAAGGAGCTGGGCACAGCCTCGTTACTGGGCGCCTTACACCCCTTGCGCCGCCCCCTCCCCACGCCGCCTCCTTGGTGCGTCCGACACAGCAGTGGGCAAGCTGGGGCCTGCCCTGGACTTTGATGAATAGTCATGAGGAATAAAGGGGTGGGCCGGCCGTTTGTTGTTAGGTGCAGCTAGTTGACAGGACTGAGGGAGATGGGGAGAGTGAAGGTCCCCGAGGCCAGCCCACATCTTCCAGAACGTCCTTTGCTCCTGGTCCCCTAGCCACGGAGCCTCTCCGCCCGGGTCCACGCCGCCGGGCAGCCACCTCCCTGCCCCTGGCCCCCGGCCGCCCACACCCATGCCTCGCCCCGCGGCGCGCCAGCTCCCCGACGTGTGCAGACCCCCGCGCGCCCACCATGCTGTACATCAGTGACCCCAGGCAGCACTTCGCCTCGGTAGGTGTGCTTCTCAGGTCCGTCCTTCCCAGGGGGGCTCGGCGGGGCTTTCGCCGTAGTGGAGGGCGCAGAGGGCATTCTTTCAACTGTTCCCCCCCTGAGTTGGGCACCTGCTGGCAGGTGGGGCACCGCCGTCCAGGTGAGCAGAGGTGGGCAGGAGGCGCCGAGAGGCCGGGGCAGACTGCGGCCGTGGAGGTGGAGGTGGGTGCCTGCTCATCCCGGAGAAGCTCTGGGGACCGGTCCCCACCGGCCGGGCAGGATCAACAGCCAGGGAGGGGACGGTGGGTGGGTGTCTGGTCAGCTGGTGGCCCTGCTCCGCAGCATCGGGCCGGCCAGGACTCGGGCTCGGCCGCTCCGCCTGCCCGGTGCTTCTCCGGGCTGCAGGAGCTCAGCGTACCTGGAGCTGGTCTTTGCTCCCAGGGCCCGGGCTGCTGTCAGGCCACCACCTGCTCCCAGGACCAGGGGATTTCACCCGCGAAGCTGTCCATCTGGCCTCATGGCCAAGCTCCGGGTCAAGGGCTGGTGCTAGCCGGCCTCAAGGCATCCTGTTGCCGCTGCTGAGAGCAGAGAGAAGAAAGGGGCTGCAGCTTGTGCCTGGCCCCTGTGGCCTGAGCCCGGGGGACCTGGGCTCATTTCCAGATGCACCTGGTCCCCGGGGGCCAGGCAGGCACCAGGCTGCTAACTGAGCATGTCGGGGTGGGGTGCAGCCGCTTCACTCAGGGCCTGTTTCTTGCCAGGAGGTGGAGGGAGTGGGGACCAGAGGCGCCCTGTGCTCTGTGGGAGGCCCAGTGGTGGGCAGGGGCGTGGGAGAGACAGCCGGACAGAGTCCGCGTGTCCCTGAGCTCTTTGGGCAGAGGACAGGAGCCGTGCCCGCCGAGCTGAAGCCCCGAGGGCGCACAGCCTTGTGTGCACGTGGGTGTGTTTGGGTCTGTGTGTGTGGGCGTGTGTGTACACACGGGTTTGTGTGCATACGTGTGTGCGTGTGAGTGTGTTGTGTGTGTGAGTGCGTATATTGTGTGAGTGTGTCTGAGCGTGTGAGTGTGCGTGGATTGTGCAGATCATGTGCTGGGATAGGTCTCCGTGGGTCTGTGCCTGCAGGCGTCCCCAGGCAGGGCCGTGGGACAGGGGCGTGTGACCGGCTCCTGGGCACGGCCTGGGCTGCTGCGCGCACTCCCGTCCAGAAGCTCGTGGCCTCTCCACGCCCCGGCCCCACCTTCTTATCTGAAACCAGCCCTGAGGGACGGCGCCACATATTTTCTATAACTTTTTCCTTTACTGATTCATTTTGCTACCAGCACCTGTCACTGGGCTCACAGTTGCCAGGGGCTCTCCCGGGAGCAGCCTTCCCCCCCCGCCCCGCCACGCCGATGGCACAGGGGTCGGGAGGGCTGTGTCCCTGCCGCCCAGGTGTCCGCTGTCACACGTGGAACCCAGGGCAGAGCCAGAAGGCCCCGGGGGCAGCGTCCCTGCCTGGCCAGCCCGGAAGCCCCACAGACCTTTGTCCTTGAGCGCAGGGAGTGTCGCCGTAAGTCGCCCGAGGGCCCTGCGGCTCACGGCCTTTCAGGGAAGTGGGAGGCAACGCGGGAGGCAACGGGGAGGCGCCAGCCCAGCGCTGGGCCATGGAGCGGCAACTCCCCGCAGAGCTGTGGGCCGCCAGCCCTGCGCTGGGGACCGGCAGAGGCCAAGTGCGTCAGCGCCCAGCTTCCTCGTAGACCAGGGAGGACCGTGGCCCATTTGTTCGCGGACCACTCGTGTCCAGAGTGGCTCTGATGGCGGGGAGGCTGTGGAGCCTCTTTCCCGCTGAGTGGGCTGGGCCGGGCCGTTTGTCCCGCTGGCGACCTCACCGCTGCGTGCAGGGAGGAAGGCCGGGCCCGGGAGGAAGCACGGAGCCTCCGGACGCTGGGGGTGGGGTGGGGGCTGGTTTCCGAGCCGGTTCTGACGGGGCTGCCCTCAGTGGCTGCACAGCCCGGGAGGCCTTGGGTCTGTCCCCTGGGTCTGTCCCCTGACGGGCTCTGGAGGCTCCCACCTCCTGAGGTCATTCAGCGGGGTGCTCGGGTGGGCCTGGCGCTGGGTCCACGCAGCTTCTCCCAGCCACGCGGACCAGCTGCCCGCAGAGCAGGAAGGGGCCGAGGGTGCCCGTGGGGCCCTTCTCAGATGGGATGAAGGCCCAGACCACCGGAGCCGGCCGCTGGGGACTCTTGGCCGGTGTTTCCTGTCCACTCCTCTTTGGGGCGGGTGTCCAGGGACCCACACAGCCTGCTCCCAGGCCCACTCTTTCACGTGTACCAGCTTCAGAGTCTCAAGATGAGGTGACGCTGGCCACCACCGGCTCCCCGGCGCCTGCCTCAGTTGATGGGCCGGGGTCCGTCAGAGCTGCAGGGTCATTGGAGGCAGGACCCGGGCCACTACACCTGTGGCCTGGCCCTCGACAGGCAGGGCAGGTGGGGACTGTGAGCTGTGAGCTGGGTGCGAGGGGAGGGCACGGAAAGCAGAGGGCCGGGATCTCTGGTGCAGCCTAGAGCAGGGTCACACTGATCCTTACAGACGGGACAGTGCCGGGGGGGGGGGGCAACCTCCAGGCAGGAAGGAAAAGCAGATCTGGTGCGTCTACTGAGCGCCTGCTGCATACCAGGGCCCACGAGGGGAGAAGCCGCGGGGCTGCAGTGCTGAGAGCAGACCACAGGGGGGCAGGGCGAGGCCGGGAGCCGGCTGGGGGCCTGGACGGAGCGGGACGGCAGCGGGGACCAGAAGGGGGCAGGGGGAGCTCAGGACCTAAGTGCCTGCGTGCAGGGAGTCGGCATTTATTCAGAGGGGAAACTGAAGAAGGGGGACTTGGGACAAAAAGTAAACATTTCGATTTGACTGTGTTGGGCCTGAGATGAATCTCAGCCTTTGCACAGGTGAGGATGGGGGGAGGGGCAGGAGGGGGAGGGGCACAGAGTTCCTGCAGCCACATGCTAGGGGAAGGGACGGGGTGTCCAGTCGGGCTGCGGACTGGGCAGGCTGCGTCTATGTCTACGAAGTGCCACCCGGTGGCTGGGACCCCCGCTGGCTGGGACCAGAGGCTTCCGGGGAGGCGGTGGGAGGTGGTGGTGGGAGGCGGTCCGATGGGGGAGGGAGTTTGGAGGTGACCTTGGGAGTGAGGGCAGGGGAGGATTTGAGGGAAACGTCCGGGGTTCCTGAGCCTCACAGACAGGAGGCGGTGCGGAGTCTGCGCCACACCGGCTGGAGCGACCTCTTGGACACTTTGGGGTGGTGTCCCGGGTGCTGGGGAGTCTGGGCACAGGGAGGAGTCACAGAGGGGCCGCACGGGGCGGGCGGGGGGAGCTCCCCAAACCGGAGACAAGCAGAGGGAGAGATTCCGCGGAGGAGACAGGGGCAGCCTGGGGGAGCGGGGGGCACGCTGCTGCGAGCTGGGTGGCAGTGAGGACAGAGAAGGACGGGCAGAGAAGGGACGGGCCTCTGTGACTGCGGCAGAGAGAGGACGGGGCTGGACTGGGGGAGCAGGGGGCCACTGGGCTGGGGCCGGGGCAGCAGCCGCGGGCCTCCTCACCCTGACCTTGGGCTGCGACAGAGCAAGGCTGGGAGGACCGGCCGTTCAGAGATCCCGGAATCTCAAGCAGGGGGACAGAGGGGTCAGCCGTCAGCCGGGCCCCTACCCGGGCCCCTGCCCAGGCTCCTGCCCGTTCGTTCCCCAGGTTCCACGCCTGTCCCCGCAGCTCCGTCGCTTCTCGCATCCCCCCTCCAACACCGGGAGCTGTTCCCGGGCCCCTTCCTGTGACGCCCAGCGTCCCGCTATTTGGGAGCCCACCAGCACGACTGCCATCCTGCCGGGCCTGCGGTGCCTCCGTGACCCACAGGTCGCTGGCTTTGACTCCGAAGCCAGAGGGTGCCCTGACCAACCGAGACCCAGCCTCTCTGTGCTGTCTCCCGGGCCCCCGCAGGGGGTCCCGCTCTTCTGACCGATGTCCTGCCCTCGGCCGACTGCCCCCTGGGCTGGATCTGGACCTCCCTTTCCCCTCAGGGCCCGCCCGGTCGGTGCTCCTTCGCCTCTTGCCTCGAGGAACCACCCCCCCCCCCCGCGGGGCTGCTTTTGTCTTGTCACTCCCTTTGTCTCCAGCCCGGACTCCCTGGCTGGTTCACTGTTTGTTTGCGTCGTGGCCCCCTGCGAGTTAAGCTCCGAGGGTACGGCAGGCGGGCGGTGGCGTCTTCGAGCCCAGCACTGTCGCCGGCACCAGCCCTGGGAGCAGGTGGAAGATGCAGGTGGAAGGGGCGGGCCGACTCCGCTGCCTGGAAGCTGGTCCTGCTCTGGGACCTGGAGGTTGGGGCTGGGGTCGGCCCTGGGACCCTCGAGCCTCACCTGGATTGCCCCCACCTCCCCGGGCAGCTCTCTCGTCCCTCTGTGGGCCGTCCTGCTCCTTCATTGCGCTTGTCACCAGTTCTTTCCCATGATTCACCCTGACCATGGGCCCTCGGTGTCCGGGGTCTTCAGCGTCCGGTGGGGGCCTGCTAAGCCTACGCAGGGTGGACGGACAGAGGAATGGATGGATGAGGGAGGCCAGGCGACGTGTAGGTCAGCTCTGGCCCGCGGGCAGGGGATGAGAGGGCTGCCTGCCGCCCCACGGGGGTTCAGCGAGAAGGGGGAGCCAGCACCCCCCTTTCCTTCCAGGCGCTCAGACCCCGGCCCGCCTCCTGGGGGCTGAAAACAGTCTGTGCATCCTGTGCGTGGGTCGCCTGCCTGTTCATGGGCACAGGCCCGAGCCCCCAGACTCCCATGGGACCCTGAGGATGCCCTGGGTCCAGGCGTGTCCTCGCTGTCTGCGCAGCTCTGGCCTCGGGCCCTGCAAACACGAGCCTCCCTCGGCAGCCCAGCTTCTGGGCTTCTGGGGCCACGTTTCTCCGGTGCGAGGTGTGGAAAGTTCCAGGTGGCCGGCGAGGACTGGGCAAGGCTGGGAGAGGAGAGAGTGTGCATATTTGCAGGAGGAGAGGGAGCCTTTTCCGTGAGCACAAGTCGGATCTTGTTGGCATTTCCATCCGTTTAATCACAGACTCCGGGACCTACGGCGGGAGGCACCAGCAGGAGCGGAGGGCTCGCTCTGAGTGGGCCGGGTTATCTCCAGCCAAAGCCCAGACCGCCTGTCAGTCACTCCGCCTGGGTGAGGCTGTGCCCAAGCCTGGGCATGCCTGCCGTGGAGATCTAGGGGAGTTTGAAGTTCGCTTCTCCAGTTTGGAGAGTCTGGTCTTGGTCTCCTCTGGGGAGCACGGGGACCCTGGGGGTGGATCGCCAGACAAGGGGGCGCCCCGCTGACCCTCCCGGCAGAGCCCTCGGAGATGGGACCCCCGGGGCCTCGAACCCAGACTGGCAGTGGGGATAAATAGACATACTTGTGCTGCGCTCAGCCACTCTCCCAGTGTAGGGAGCGGGAGGATGGGGACACGCAGGAGAGAGGCCTTTGGTGGGGCTGCGTAGGGCGTGGGATGGGGGGGTCACTGCAGGAGGTGACAGGGGCGGGGCCCCAGCAGAGGTCGGGGAGGAGGGGTCGTTTCCGGTGAGCCCTGCCTCGCCCCCAGGCTCTGGTCCGTGGGGAAGGCACGGCTGCAGTCTTCAGCCCTCTGGACCACACAGCCGCGGTGAGGGGGAAGTGGGAGTTCGGACTGCAGGGTCTGGACTCCCCACGGTGGGGTTCCCACTCCCCACCCCCTGGTGGGAGCGCGCCCCCCCCCACCCCCGACCCCGGAAAGGACAGATCTGTGGGCCCTGCCTTTGGGCTCAGCTGCAGCCGCAGACCCCGGCCAGGAGGGGCCAGCCCGGCCAGGCTGCTGGAGGAGCGGCCCCTGAGCGGAGCTAGCCAGGGATGGGAGCGGGATCTGGCTGAGGGAATGAGGCGGTGAGGGAGTGAGGAGCGGGCCGGGTGGGGAGAGTCGCCAGCCCCGGGAGCTGGGGGCAGGCAGGCAGCCAGTCACCAGGTCAGAGGAAAGTGCCGGATGTGGGGGGAGTGGGGGTTGAGGGGAGCCCTCGCGCTGAGCTTCGAACTTGCAAAGCCTCCGGCGGCTGGGTCGCCACCTGAACGTCCGGGAAGGGCCCAGGCTGGATGTTGCGGTGCTGCATTTGGGCTACCTGGGTTTGGGAAAACGTTCTCGTTGTCAGGAGTTTGGAGGAAGCCTGGGGTCTTCTACAGCGCCAGCTCGGCAGCTGGGCCCCCCTTTCTGGGCCCTCGGGGTCCCCGGTGTGATCCTTGCCAGAGATCACAGAGCAAGAAGAGCCTGGGGGTAGGGGGCCCAGGCCAGCTGCGCACAGAGCAGCCACGGGCCCAAGATGTGGCCAGGGGGACGTGCTTCAGCCTCGGGGGGAACTGAGCGTCTAGGCTGTGAGATGCAGGGCGCTGGGCCGGGGCAGGCGGCTGTGCGGCCTCTGCTGTGGGTTTTACAAAGGCACTGACACGAGTTCTCATTGTTGCTCAGCAGGTTAAGAACCCCCGACATAGTGTCTGCGTCTGCGAGGATGTGGGTTCCATCACTGACCTTGCCAGTGACTTAAGGACCGCAAGCTGTGCAGATGTGGCCGGGATCCGGCATGGCTGTGGCCGTGGCCGTGGCTGTGGCCGTGGCGTAGGTCTCAGCTGCAGCTCTGATTTGCAGCTTCGATGCCACCCCTAGCCTGGGAACTTTCATGCGCCACAGGTGCGGCCTAAGCAAAACACAGACAACAAATAAAAACCAGAGGCGGGAACAGTTAGTTGGAGGTTTACAGCCAGAGGAGGAAGGACGTGCCCCTCCCCCAGTGAAAAAAGAGAAATCTGACCCTTCATTTCCTTTCAGTCCAGTGGGACCTTAAAGGCTGCTTCTCCCAGGACTCTCCCCTCTGAGCCACGCCCTCAACACCCACCCCGGGCCGCTGAGCCCCTCCTGGAAGGAGCGGAGACACAGGCACAGCCCAGGGAAGTGCTTCGCAGGGACTCCGGGCTTCTCTAGGTTCCTACATTTCAGCTGCAAGCTGGTCCCACGGCTCCCTGCCCCCCACGGCCACTGCTCTCAGATCTCTGGGCCTCCTCTCCAGAGCGGAGTGGGCAGTGGCCAAGCCATGTGGCAAGGCCACCTTAAAAATGCCGGGCTGGGGCTGGGACAGGCCAGTGGAACTGGATGCCCGGGGATGGGCGGTGGGGGTGGGGAGGGTGGGGGGCGGGGAAGCACTCCCCGGAGGCAGGACCAGGGCGCTGTCCCAGGGGCTTCATCCCTGCCTGCCGTCAAGGGAAGGGCTCTTTGTCAACTGTCCCCCTCTGCCTGCCCTCTGCCGGAAGTGCGGGTCGTTTTAAAGAGCCAAAGGTGGCGGGTCCTCCCCTCCCCCATCCTCCAGCCCAATTGGCTCCTGCGGGGACAGGGGCTCTCCATCAGTGAGCGCTCCATGCCACCTCTCTCTGAATTTGCCGCACGCGCTCGCTGGCTGTCCTCGAGGCTCTGATAAGGTCTGCACGCGTGCCCTGGCACACAATTTGGGCACCGAGGAATGACGGCTGGACAGCTCCCGTGTGAGCCGCAGGTGTCATGGACACGCAGCTGGGGTCTTACTGCAGAAACAGGAACAGGGAGACGGCCTGGGGGGGTCGAACACTCTGGTGGAGCAAGGTTGGCTCAGCTGGAGTCGGGGCTTCTGTGCCACAGAGAAGTTTCTCTGTCCTGACCCCGCTCCTTGGCCGATAGGGATTCTGGGCACCTGCTCGTGCCAGTGGCCCGTGCTGCCATCGCCGGAGGACAGGCTCCCCTGGGCTTTTTCCGTTGTCCCTTCAGATCCTTTCTAGGCCTGGAGGGGAGGGTGCACTCTGACCTGCCCCATTATTCTCTGCTGACCCGAAGTCCCACTTGGAGGGGCAGGACAGCTTTCCAAGCAGGGAAACTCCTTTTCTGCCAGAAACGCAGAAGATGCAGGATGGGCGAGCTTCTAGAATTAGGACCCAGACTGATGTTTCCATGATGGCCATCCAGGAGCTGGCTCCCGGGACGGTCGCCGCAGGACCCGTGCCCACCTGGGCAGGTAGCGGGAGAGAGAGCCCGTGGGACAACAGCTGACACTTCTGTGCCTCCGTATGCCAGATGCCGTCCTCAGCTTTTTAGTGTATTAAGCCCTGGACCTTCACAAAAGCCAGTGGCAGCCGATGGGAGTGGACTGTGGCGGCGTCATGTCTATTGTGCTGCCGGGGGAAGCGGGAGAGGAGGCCCCAGAACACGGGCGCAGGTGGAGAGAGCCCGGGGGGGCTTCAGGGAGGAGGTGAGCCTTAAGGGGTTGCCCAGGAGGAGAGGAGGCTTGGGGCAGGTGTGGATACAGCTCGAGCAAAGGCCCTGTGGTAGGGACCTGCAGTGTCCAAAGAAGGCTGGAACCGGGGCTCGCCGGGAGCCGTTATCACCACCTTTCAACCCTTGTGTCCTTGTGGTTGTGACCAGTGCTTTCTGGATCAGTGTTTGGTGCAGTTGCATCTGCTGGCTGAGTCAGCCTGAAACCAAGAGCCTGGGGCTTATACCCAGGGTCCTTTTAAGTGTTACTGACAGGTGTTTCCGTTATGACGTTCACTTAAAGTTTTCCTCCAGAGACTGCTGCCTGCGGTCCGTGCACATGCATTTGCGCTGGGTCCCCGACGGACCACGTGGTCATAGCCTGCCGGGACTTTGGTGCTTTTCTCTCTGTCTGATCTGAGCATCCCGGAGCCTTGGTGAAATGTGCTTTCGGAAGCAGGGAGGCGGCGGGAGAGGAGGGAGTGGGTTCACACACTCTAAAAGGCAATTTGTTTCCCATGTACGTTTCAAACAAACAAAGACAATCATTCGAGAAGGGTTTACAAATTCTAAACAGATAAACACACAAAATGGGATACTTACAAAACTGCCACATCCAGCCCTGACCCGGCAGAAAGAGCCCCCAGCTCCTGCAGGAGGCTGGTCAGGATGGTAGTGGGTGGGGGCAGAGGACGCGGGGTGGGGGGACACCTCCCTGCCCTCACTGGGCGCTGGCCTGGCCCCCAGGGCGCTGGCAAGGATGCTGGTCAGTGCATGGTGGCCGCTCCCACTGGGGTCTCTAGGAAGGGCTGCATTTGGCCCCAAAATACCCAGCGCAGGAGCGGGTAGGGTGGGCCTATGTGATTTTGGGGTCTACCGTTGACTTCCAGCGTCTGGTTCCTGCAACCCAGAGTTTCTGAGAGTCTAGGCTGGTGCTAATATATGCCCAGCAAGGCCCCCCGCAGATCTGCAGATCTGCAGGGACTGGGAAGAAGCTCCTGAGGCTGGGGGGCCGGGGACATGGTGGGGGGGTGGGGGGGATGGGACCCCACCCCAGGGCTGCGGCCACCTCCCCACTGCTGCCCAGGAAGCACCCTCCCTGGAGGCAGAAGGACATCCGTCAAGGGGGCAGCCCCCAGCAGTTCCTGCCCAAGAAACACTGACCCCGGGAGCAAGCCCAGCTGCCCCTCCAAGCTGGGAGGCAAACCCAGGCACCCGGTGTAGACCGAGCGAGCTCTGGCCCCTCGGCCTGGGGCCAGCATCCTGCTGCGAGCCTTCGGTTTGGGGAGGGGGTACCTGGTCCTGGGGGGCCTCTGCGCTGAGGCTCATCTCGGCTGATCACCTTCCCCCAGAGCTCCCGCCCCCACCCCACAGGCCTGGCGCTTCCGCGGACGCAGGGAGGGAGGCCACCCGCTGGCTCCCAACTCCCGCTCACTCGCGGCCCTGCTTGGGTCGGGCCCAGGAGCCCTACGCGGCCGCACATGCAGGCACTTGTGGGCCGCCGCGGGCCGGGCGTGTCCCCATCAGCCCACTCTTCTGGGAGTTCTTACTGAAAACAAAACAAACCAAAAAAGTCCCGGGTTTTGCCAGAGTCGCTCCTTGCTGCCAAGTGGCTCTCGTCTCCGGAGAACCGCCCCGGGGGTGCCCGCAGCGGCGGGCTTCGGTGCCTCGGCCCGAGGCTGGCCTCCCCCTGGGGGCCCGGGGCCTGTTTAGCGTCTGGGGCTGGGGGGGTGCGTGGCCCCCAGCAGAGCTCCCCGCTGGGCTGGGAAGGAAATTCAGAGCTTCCTGTGGCCTGGGAAGAAAGAGCCTTTCAGGGCGAGGAGGCAGCGCTTCCAGAGCCACAGGGAAACCTGCGGGGGGCCATCTCCGCGTCCGGGGGCAGCGGCGTCGGGAGGCAGGACCGGGGGCAGAGCGGAGGGGCAGCCCAGACAGGTCCCCCAGGACGGGATGAGCAGGGCCCAGCCCGCGGCCGCCAGCCATCCTCAGGCTCAGGGAGGGGGGCGTCCCGGGTCCCTGGACCCCCAGGGCCTGAGCCGGCCACGAGAGAAGGGCCTGGCAGGGAGGCGGGCCCCTTACTGGACGGGGTCCCGCGGGGCGCGGGTTCAGAGTCAGCGGTTTGCCTGTTGGCCTCTCATGGGGACGCCCGCGGGGGGCTGGCCCTGGGAGCCTCCCCCGCCCCCACCCCGGCTTCGGCTGCTGGGCATGAAGATGCTATCAGCCCAGCTCCTTTTGGTTCAGTGACTCATTCCCTGGCACCCGCCTCAGATCGGGAAAGAATGCGGACAAGTTAAAATCTGAACCCCGTCGTCGTGGGGCTGCCTCCCGCTTCTCCTCTGCTGGGAGGCAGGGGCTGTTTGCCCCGGTGCCAGCCCTTTGCGGACGGAGCCGGGAGGGCACACCTGGGCTGGGCTGTCCTTGCTGGGGACACGTCTGAGGCCAGAATGAGGAAGGCTTCCTGTAGGCTCCCCTGGGGCGGGGGGAGACCCTCCGGAGGGGCTGTGCTCATCACTGGAAGAGAGAGGGCATCTCTGGAAGGTGGGCGGGCAGGCTGGGACCCCTCCCTGACCAGGACCCTCTAGGCTCAGCCTCCTGCCTGAGTGGAAGGGCACGTTCCTGGGCCTCCTTATGGTGGGGGGCGGCTGCTGCCCCATCCATCTCTGCACCCATCCCTCCCTTCATCCGTCCGTCCACCTCTATCATCCATCCAATATCTGTCCACCATCCATGTATCCATTCATCCATCCGTCGATCCATCCATCCACCCACCTTCTATCATCCATCCATCCATTCACCATCCATCCATCCATCCATCTGTCCATTCACCCATTTGTCCCTGTGCCTGTGGAGTAGCCATTCTGCTATAAGAAACACCCTGCACCCCAAAAGCGTGCTAATAATAACAGTAACAACAGTAACAGAGATCACAGCTGCGAGTCTCTTGGCTTCTGAGTGAGGAGCCTGTCCTGTAGAAACAGGTTGCAAGCTCCCTGTGTAACTTTGAGTTTTTAGCCACACTGAAAACAGTGAACAGAAACAGTGGAAGTAATTCAATGACTTATTTTACTTATCCCAAACCCTGTTCACTTCAGCGTGTGATCAATGGGAAATCGTGAACGGATGAGATCTTTTATTTTACAGTCTTTTCATTGGGAGAGCTATGTTCCCTGGCACATAGCTATGTTCCCTGGCCGTTTACCCACCTGCCAGGTGGGCAGTGGGCGCCCTTCGTTTCACAGGTGAAGGCACAGGGAGTCGGGAAGGCTGTGCCTCCCCCGCCCCAGCCCACCTGGGTCTGCCCTGCGGAGTCCCCGTCTCACGTTTCACAGGTGACTGGAGTCCCGGTCGCAGAGGGGGCCTGGCTCTGGAGGCTCAAATAGAAAAGCCCCCAGAGAACCTGAGGGAGCTGTCCAGTGGCAGCTTCGGCCAGATCCTTGTGCTAGCACCCTGGCAGCTTCGCCGTCTGGCCGCCCTGACAACGGGGAGGGCATGGGTCAGGCTGGGGCGCTCAGTCCCGGCGCCCGGCGGGTCCTCACTGGCTGGCTGTTGGCTGGAGCATTCAAGGAAAGCACCTGCCTGGACGAGAGGCGTGACGTGGTGGGGGGCGAGGGTGCAGAGTCTTGTCACCTGTCACCTCTCACCTCCCTCTCTTCGTCACCTGTGCTGAGCTCTCTCCAGGCGGAAGGGGCCTGGGGCTCAGGACAAGGGAATATGCGTCCTGAGGCGGCTGAGCAGGAGGGGGCGCCCCACCCTCCTGATGGAAAAAAGTCTGGGGGTGCAGAAAGGGGGCCGAACACCTGGGTCACCCCGCAGCCCGGGTCTCCTGACCGTGCAAGGGACGTAGTGTTGTCGTCATTTGGAGGAGGCGGAGTCGGAACAGTGCGGGGGAGGGACTCTCTTCTACTGTCCTCTGTCTCTACCCGCCCCCCGCCTCGGGCACTCCAGGCCCTCTGCCCACCAGCCAGAGGTCCCCCGTTCAGGGTCCCCCGGCTTTCCATCCCCATCCCTTGCCTCAGTCTCCTCATCTGCAAATCGGGGACAATAGCGCCCCCTCGGGCCGTGAGCACAAACAGCCCCTCGGAGCCCCGCAGGCTCCGACCCGTTCGCGGTCGCCGCAGGTCTGGCCCCTGTCAGCTGCTGTGTACCCTCCGAACTGCCCCCTGCTTGAAGCCTCTGAACAGGGAGGGGGGTCTTCCCCGCCAGCCCTCCCTCCGGCTGGCATCTCATCTGCCTGGGTTGGAGGCTCCCTCCCTCCCTCGCGGGCAGGGCTTGATTCGTCCTGGTCAGGACCCCACAGAGGTGACAGGGGAGCCGCCCATGCTGCGAGGCTAGGAGTTCCTGTTCCTTCCGTGTGTGTGTGTGTGTGTGTGTGTGTGTGTGTGTGTGTTTGTGGCTCAGAGGTCCTTCCAGGTGGCTGTTAGCTCAGCCGCTGTCCCGCAGCTGGACCCGGGGCGACACTTGGTCCCCCAGATGCTCCCAGGTCAGATGCTCCCAGGTACCCCCTGCACCAGAGCCCGGGCACACCCCCTCCCCCGCCGCCCTGGCCCCTCTCCCGCTGGCCCGCCGGGCGGGGTCTCCCCACTTTGAGCTGTAAGGTGGGGGTACAGGTGGCGAGAGGTGAGAGTGTCCGAGCCTGCGAGTGCGTTGGGCTGGGAGCAGCGCCCACCGGCATCAGCCCTCCCGGTTCGCGGTTCGCCCCGCGGAGCCCCAGAAGCCCGGCTGCCGGAGGCTGATGGAGGAGGGAGGGCGAGGTGAATATGTCAGTTTATCCCAACACAAGCAGTGACCTGTCGGTGGGGGGGCACAGAGGAAATATTTGGGATGACTGAGCCGCTGGCCCTTTAAGGCTCCTGTAACAGGACACGTCCGGACCGACCGGCTTCGTCTCCAGCCTGACTGTGTCCCCCTCCCTCCTCCCCTTCCCGCCAGTCCCAGTTCAATTTGCTGAGCAGCACCATGGACCAGATGAGCCGCGCGGCCCCGGCCAGCCCCTACACCCCGGAGCACGCCGCCAGCGTGCCCACCCACTCGCCCTACGCACAGCCCAGCTCCACCTTCGACACCATGTCGCCGGCGCCCGTCATCCCCTCCAACACCGACTACCCCGGCCCCCACCACTTCGAGGTGACCTTCCAGCAGTCGAGCACAGCCAAATCGGCCACCTGGACGGTGAGTCGCGCCCCCGCCCCCCGCGGTCACCCGCGGGTGCAGGGTGGGGAGGGGCCGCGTCCTGGGCATCGACAGAGGGCCGAGCACGCCGTGTGGGCTCGGGGTTCCCATCTGGCCGGGAGGAGCCTCAGGCGGGAGGCGGGTCTCAGGGCTGGGCAGTCCGGGCATGCCCAGTCCTCGGACCAGGGGCCAGAGTGGGCCAGCCTTCCTCAGGGCCCCAGAGGGATGCCGGCGGCCCAGGGCAGACTGTTCTCATCAAGTGTGTCCCGCTGGCGCCCCTGAGCTGTCCTGGCTGGGTCCCCGGAGGCCGCTTCCTCCAGGCAGTGCCAGGCTGGCGGGAGCGTCTGTCGCAGATGTATGTGTTGGGGCTCTGCCCACTCTGTCTGGGAGCTGTCATCTCCAAACGTGCTGTCAGCCCAGGCGGGACTCAGGGGTGGAGCCACAGCGCTGCTGACCCCAGACCCCGGGTCCTGCCACCGTGCCCTTCGGCACATCCCGCCCCAGCCCACGCACCCCTTCGGGGATCTGGCCAACACTGGTGACATCCCCCACACCCTTTGCTGCGCCCAGAGCTGTGAATTGGGCTAAGCTCTCTGGGTTTATGCTAACTCTTGAAACTGACAGGAACCCATGAGGTAGCGTCTGGTGTTCCATTTTGCAGGGCAGGACACCGAGGCAGGGAGGGGAAGGAGCTTGCTCAGTTTTGCAGGTAGCAAGCGGGCATGCCTGGCATGGGGACCTGGTGGCCGGGCTCCCGCAGCTGTGTTCCCAACCCCTGAACCACACTGCCCGTGCTGCAGCTGGCCGCAGGAGGGGCGGTTTGAGGTCCTGCTGGGGTAGAGGAAACGCTGTCGGACCCCAAGACCCCCAGACACACTGCCCGCTCTCCCCTGTATGTGGTGCACACAGGGCACTGGGCAGGACGGTGCCCCAAGGACCCTCCAGGTCTCCTGCCCGCCCCTCCAGGAGGGGGAGAGTGAACCTGACCCTGGTGTGCGCCCACTGGACACCAGGCGGGCCCTGGCCGTGGAGCCACGTCCCCTCCTGCAGGCACAGCCGCTCCATGCTCGGGCCCAGCCCCTGGGGCAGAGGGATCCCTGCGGAGCGGCGGATTTCCTTCCCGGAAGTGCCATGCGGGTGACTCCGAGGTTCTGCCCCTTTAAGAACCGGTTCCCACCGTCCCCACTGCCCTGCTGGCCAGACTGTGGTTTTCCCATACTCCTGGGGGCCACAGGAGGGGCGGAGCTGCCGGCAGCCTGGTCAGGCTCTGCAGGGGCCCGGCCGGTCCTCGCTGAGCCGTGGGCTCCCCTGGCTGCCGACCCGTCGCTGAGTCCAGGCTCAGACTGACTGCGGAGCTTCCGGCGGCCAAGCGGGGGCACCTGTCCAGTCAGTGGCTGGATCTCTTCGTCTGGGAATTTTTACTCCGTCGCTCCTTATTGCCGGCGGTGGTGAGCCTTCTCCCAGGTGGTGCCTGTGGGAATGGGACTGAGCGTAGCAGCTGCCGGTGCCTCCCTATTATTTCCTTGGCTGATGGGGCTGAGGTAGGGGTGGGGGCATGGAGCCTGGTCCTCCTGGACAGGACTATTCAGCCGAAGCTGCACCAGCTGGGGGCTTGTAATTGCCTATGGAGTCCTGCTCCCCACACCCCTGCTTTGAGGTCTGGCCCTCGAAGCGTCTCCACGCTTGCACACCTCTAGTGATGGGAGGCTCACTACCACTCCTTTCCCAAGTTCCTACTTGCTCCCTAAGCCCTTTCTCTCTTTTTTAAGGGGGAGAGTCCTGGCCACTCCTCCTCTGACATCATCAGGGCCTGAGTTGCTGGTCCCCTAGGAGTCCCGGTGGGTGGCTTGTGGGGGTCCTGGCTGCCTTCCTCTCCACTGGCTGAAGATGCTGGTGGTCTCTACATTTTCAGAGCCGTGGGCGGGGGAGGGCTTGGAGCCCCTCGGCTGGTCGTAGCTGGACCTCAGGGAGGGACGGAGCTGCCCGTCTGGGCTCTGCTCTCCTCCTGGTTGCCTCCCCGACCCCTGCCAGGTGTGTGGCCTCCGGGATGGAGCGGCTCATGGCTTGGTCACAGCTGTGCTGACCCCAAGAGGCCCCAGCGGGTGTCTGCCCAGGATGGAGGCAGCCCAGCCAGCTGCGCCAGGCAAGGGAAGTCTCGTGTGCCCAGCGACTCTGCCCCGGAGCTCTGGCCCCTCGAACCCCCTTGCCTGAGAAGCCTGCTCTCCCTTCCCGTCTGCCCTCCCCACACGGCTTCTGGAACTGAGCTGAGGAGGCCGATGCCCCTGCTGGGCCCACAGGTCCCCCTCCCCAGCCTTGGCAATGCAGGGGCGGAGCAGGACAAACACTGATAATGAGATTTTGGCACCTGGCTCTGGAAGCCGACCACATCCCCACAGGCTCCCTTCGGGCCGGGGAGGGGGCGAGTATGTGGCTGGCTCTCACAGTGTTGGGGACCGCCGGGCACCCTGCCTGCTCGCAGCCCTAGGGGCCCGGCTTTGCGGGCGCTGCCCAGACTTGCCGCCGGGCTTGCCGGCCCCGCGTCCTCGCCGTGCGTGTGCGGGCCCCCTACACTGGGCGGCTGGTAACTGATAGATAATTCATATTTTTCTCAAGTGCAGTTCCAGATTGACTGCTGCCTTCACTCCTCTCTCTGCTCAGGAAAAACACCCTCCCCAGCCCCCGAGCGACTGCGGCTGTTAATAGGGTCTTTGGCTTCTGCCTGGCCAGGCCCCCTCCGGGTCGCCCCAGCCCGTGGCGCTGCTTCTGCCCTGACCTGCATCTCGATCAGATCTCACGCCCGGGTGCAGAGGGGCCCAGAGCCCTCAGCTCACAGGCCGGCGTGTGCGCAGACGCACCCCCGCAGACCCGCCCACGTGAGCACGAGTGCAGGCCTGCACGGCACACTCCCGCACACGCAGACACGCACACGTGTGAGCACATGTGCGGACTTGCACACACACACGGGTGCAGGCCCCTCCTGGGCGCTGCCCAGGGTTCTGACAGCCCCCCCCACCCCCACGGAAGCCAGGAGGAGGTGGACGGCAGGTAACTGAGCGGCCAGACGGGGACCTGGGCTCTTCCTGAGACTGGACACGGTGGCAGGGAGCGTGGCTGGCGGGGCAGCTGCACAGCTGGAGGGGCTGTAAGCTCCACCAGCATCCGCCGCTTGTGAGCGTCCTGGCTGAGGCTTGTCCGTTTTGGGGCCCACCTGGTCTTCGGAGAGAGACGGACACTGAGGGGGATCGTGGTTGTGAGTGAGGCCCCACGCCCGTGGGCACGGAGGCTCTTTGGGCTGTTGCAGGCGGGCGGGGCCTGTGTCCCTGTTCCGCGCCCTCCCTGAGGCTCTGCGGAGTCAGCCCTTGGGTCCTCACGGCCACTCCCATCCTGGACACCCCCACGGGCTGGCAGTGTGGGGACAGCCGGTGGCCGGAGCCCCGAGGAGCAGAGAGGGTGTTTAGACGCCGTCACCAGCCCAGCCCAGCCTTTTCCTGCGCCCAGGCTGAGCCCCGCCAGGGAAGCGGAGGGGGCTCCGAAGTCAGGCTGGCAGGCAGTGCGGTTGGAGTCCTGGCCCAGCCTGGCATCTGTGGGCACCTCGGGCAAGCTGAGTGGCACTGCCAAGTGCCCGCAGGGCCAGCAGTGGTGGAGCAAGACGGCGCGGGTATGCGCAGGTGCGAGGGCACGGCTGGTCCCCGGGGGGCCTGGACGCCCCCTTGAATGACCACCCAGTGGCCCCCAGACCATCCTCTGTCCTGGGAGCGAGCTGGCCACGGGGAGTGAGTAGCACCCCTCCCGCCCCTGGGGGGAGCGTGTGGAAAGCGGGGGGATCACAAAGGCTTCACAGGGATTCCTGGGTGGGACGTGGCTGAGTCAACACTAATGGATTCGGGAGAAAACTTTCCAGCCCCTCGGAGGTTTGCACGCAGGAAAATAATAGCGGAGATGTCCCAACACGATCGCGGTATCAGTTGCGTTATCCTGAAAGTTTATGGAATGCATACGTGGAATTAATACCTTTTACTGGCACCAGGAGCAATTATACGTATTTGAAGCCGAGGAAGGCGCTCTAACAATGTTTATTGTGGAGACAAGCGGAGGATTATTAAAGGGGCAACCGGGGGGAGCAGCAGCGCGGGCTTGCCTGGCACGGAGCTCTGCCCAGCGGGGACTGGCTTCCCGCTGGCCGGGGTCGGTGCCCGGCTCACGGCCCGAGAGACCAGGGCCACCTCCTCTCTCTCCATCTCAAGTAGCCAGGGCGCCCCGCGCCTGGAGGTCACAGAACGTGGCACCCCTGAGAGGGTCCCCGAGTCCCTGCAGCTCAGGCTGCTCCTGGGGACCCCCCGCCCCCACCCCCGTGGCCCTGGAACAAGGGAGACCCCGGGGACAGGACTCCATGCCCCTGGCGTGCGGCCTGGGACTTGTTTCCGAGTTGGACAGAGCCCCGTGGCTTCTGGGGCATCTGGTTGGTTTGTGCTGACAGTGCCACTGGCGAGGCCCGGCCCCGAGCGCTGCGTTACGCCGGTAGGGTCTCGGTTCTCCCCACTTTATGGATAAGGAAACTGAGGCTCGGGCGGGCAGGTCCCTTCTCAAGGTCGCCGGTCAGCGGAGGGTGGAGCCTCTGCACCGCTGTGGACACGCAAACGAGCAGCCTCCTCCCAGCTCTGAGAGGCGGATCTGGGGCCCCCAGGACCCAGGGGACCCAGTGGAAAGGGGCGCTGAGCCCTCAGAGGTCCAGGGCCTGCCCCAGGCAGGGAGCGCGCGGCCCCAGGGAGCCCGCGATTGCCGTTTGCAGTGAGAGAGTGACAGCGGCCCACACCTCCCCTGCCCTGCCTGCTTCTTATTGACAAGTGGGTCCCTCCAGAACAGTTTATAATAATTAGGACAGTCGGGGCTGAGCGGGCTCAAAGGTAGAAGTATCTACAGGCCAGGGGGTCCCGGGAGTCGCCGCAGCTGGGCTTGGGACCGGCCCCTACCCCTCTTCCCACAACCCGCCCAGGGCCTGTCCCCACCCCCTCCGGGCCCTTAACCCCCTTCTAGATGGGAAAGTGGGCAAACGATCCCCCGCAGGCTCCTCCTAGGGCCAGAGCCACAGCACCGTGGGTCCCAGGTACCCCGGCGCTTGGCCAAGGGGCGCTCCGGGCGGCAGGCACGGGGCGGACGGGGCGGGAGCGGCCGGGGGTCGGACTCTTAGAAGCCAGCATTCTCTCTGCCCCAGAGGCTTCACTGGATTTTCACAAGTTTCAGTGAAAACCTCGACGGCAGCCAAGCTGCAAAGTGAGCAGCCACACGCATGGGCCCAGGGCGAGCAGGGCCTCAGCTTCCCTTCTGTTGTGGGGGGGCGGCGTTTATTGGGTGAAGCACCTGCTGGTCCCCACTTAGAGGGAGTGGCTTTGACGGTGGTCCTGACCTGGGGACTTAGCTGCAGGCACCCTGGCAGCAAGGTCAGGGGCTGGAGGGCCCCATCCTCGGGCTCCCGCTGGGGCCGATGGGACAGCCCTCCAGAGCGGCCACCGTGAGCATCTGCCCAGCTGCGGCGACAGCCCAGGCTCCCGCAGCTGGTCCGGCCGCAGCCTGAGCCCCGGGCCGCCCGGAAGCTTCCGGGCGCAGGGGGAGGAGCTGGCCCGCAGCAGGCCAGCCGCAGGACCCACGGTCAGAGGCCCCTGGACTGTCCTGTGACTGGAAGGTGCCCACTGAGGCTTGCGGTCACCTTGCTGACCAGGCCTCTCCCGCTTAGAAGGCCACAAGTGGGGTGGAGCTGAGTGTCACGGGGCCCCCTCCCCCGACATTCGGGGGGGCCCTCCCTGTGGTACCAGAGCTGGGCTGGTGGCCAGCCTCTCCCTGCCCTCGCCTCCGAGCTCGGCGGTGACAAAGGAGTCCGGAGATGGGCTCGGGGCTCCCGGGCCGTTCCACCCCCGTCTGGCCGGCAGCTTCTGGAAGCAGAGCTCCCGGTCGTTAAAACGGTGACAGTATGTGACCTCGAGGGCAAGGCCCTGTGTCAGTGGGCCGCTGCAGAGTAAACGGTGGCTACGGGACCCTGGACAAGTGGGCAGGGTGACTGCACCCGCTCACGGGGCCCCTGGCCTCAACTCTAACAGAGGGGCCTCCCTGGACCCACGCGGTCCGTCCCCTCCCCGCTGGGCCCACCCATCTCCTGCTGGCCAGGCTTGGGGTGGGCCCTCTGCTCCTGACGCGCTGGCCACGCTGGGCCTTCACTCTGAACAGCAGGCCCAGTGTCCGCTGGCTCTTTTCCTGGGTCAGCTCAGTGCATGCCTGCTGCCCACCCCGCCCAGGACAGAAGCCACCAGAGGCATCCTCTGCCGGCCTGCAGTCCTGAGTGGGACTCTGGGTGTAGCTGAGAGGGGTGCAGTCCCCTGGAGTGTGCCCCAGCCTCAGGCCCACTTCTCTCCAGGGGGCAGCTTCTGGGCCACAGCCTCTGGGGACAGCCCTGGACAGTGGTCAAGGTCGTCCAGCACCTGCAAAGCCTGTTTTCACCTCCAGTTCCTCTGGGCTCCTTGGCGAGGGGACCCCAGGCCGTCCAGCCTGTGCGGGGCTGTCAGCAGATGCACCTGCCCCTCCGCGGCCAGAGCCCCCGAGGGACCACACGGCCGCCTTTATTGGGCACGTCCGCCGTCAGGCCCTGGCTGTGGCCCCAGGCATCCAGGGCCTCCCACGGCCTCCAGCCACCAGGCCAGTGGCCAAGGTGGGGTGTGTGTCAGCCACGGGTTTCTCTGTGCGTGGACCCTCCCTGCCTTCTGACCGCGGGTGCTCTGAAGCAGGCTGGCGCCCTGTCCCCTGTCTGTCATCTGTCACGGCCCCCAGCCCCTGTCCTCTGAGTGGACAGGACGCTATGGCAGGGGAGCTGTGCCAGCGAAGGGCTAGCGGCTGAGTGTCCCTGTGGCCATGTCGTAGCCTGGGCTTGCCGGGAGCTTTGAGAGTGACCTGGGACACACAGAGCTTCTTGCCAGGCGCTCTGTGGGTCCTCTGTGGAAGCTTTGCTAGGGTGGGTGAGGCTCTGTGGCCTGGGGGAGGCCCCAGAGGGTCCGTAACCCCAGAGAGGAGAGAAAGGTGGCTGTAAGCCCCGTGTACACGTGAGGGCGCGAACACACACACACACACACACACGTGCGCATGCACGCACGGAAAGCAGATAAAAGTGGCTATGAAAAAAATCATTTAAAAAATAAAGCCCCCACTGCAGGCCCCGTCTTCCAGAATCTGTTGTAACAGATTCACCCAAGCTGGTTAACGGTATTTGCGGTTTGCAAGATGCTACACGTCCCTGGAAAATGACAGACAAGTTATTATCACCCCACCACTCTGCTCCTGCCCAAACCTGCCTGAGCTGGGCACCCAGCTGCTGGGGAGCGGGCATGAGGAAATTAACAGCCACCCCGCCATGTGCGCGCCACCCGCAGCCCTCTCACCGGCCACCCCCGCACCGGCCCCGCGGGGCTCCCCGCCAGGCCAGGCCCATTGTAGTTGGGGGGGGGGCACGGGCAGGGAGGCGTGGACTTGAGGGACCCCGGGGGGAGGGGGGCAGGGCGGGCACACCCCCGCATCGGGGCAAACCATTTCCTGCAAGCACGGAGAACACACGCATCCGAGCAGGCAAGTCTAGACGGCTCTGTGTCAACAGCTGAAGATAAATAAGATTTTATCAGCTCGGAGTCTGTTGAAACACATCCATCTAGCGGTTCTGGGGACACGAGGAGGCAGGGAGGAGGGAGAGGAACGCCTCCTTGTGACCCTTTCTCCAGATGGGGACGCGGGAGCCCTCCTCCTCCCTGCCCCTGCCCAGCCGCCAGGGAGCTCCGGGGGAAGGAGTGAGGGCCTAGGCCCCGGAAGCACTTTGAGTTCCAGGGTTCCTTCACCCCACTCCGCGTGTGGCCATGAGGGCCTCCCCCTCCACCAGGCTCCCCTCCTGCCCTGCAGCCCAGTGGCCACAGGTATGACCACCTGATGCCATCAGGAAGAGAAACCTCGGGCACCCCTCCTTGGCACTGCCCGACTCCGCCAGGCTGCGCAGCTGTGGGCCTGACCCCTGTGTGTGCCCAAAGGCCACTGAGCAGACAGCTGGGGGCAGCACTGGGCTGGGGACACCGCTGTGGCGAGTGGGCCCGACCCAAGGGCCAGCGATGGCCTTGGCAGGGACGCAGAGGGAGGCGTGTCCTCTTAAGGCTCGCCAGCGCCCTGGTGAGGCCCCGCGGCTCTGCTCTCACGGCCCAGCTGGCTTTCCAGGCCGTCTGGGGGCCGTCCAGGCGCCGGGCGAGCGGAGCAGCACCAGGGACAGCTCCTGGCAGCTCCTCCCGGGGGCGGGGCATCCGCGTTCCAGAGGAGGCGGCCGCCGGCGGCGGGAGCAAGGTTGCGTGGATGTGAGGGGCTCTGGGCTACTGGGGAGCCTCAGGCGGGGACCGTGGACACCCTCCCGCATCCCTGCTCCATCCCGGCTCCAGTCCTGACTGCCTAGGAATGCGCGCGCTTG
>PVHT020000047.1:151404-195212 GCA_004024745.2 Catagonus wagneri
AGAGGTCTGTCCAGTGCTTTAAGTTGTCACAGCTGTCAGCCACCAGGGCCAAAACTGAGACATGGTGGCCGGACCTCAGAGGCCATCTGCCCTTGCTGGCATCCCCCGCCCCAGGCCAGGCCTGTTCCACGGGGCAGAAGCAGGTGGCCTCTGAGTCCTCTGCACGCCCCTCCCAGCCCCGGATCACCTCACTTGCTGACCTTTGCACAGGCAGGTGGGGACACCTACAGGGGAAGAAACCCACCAGCCACGCAGAAGGCTGGGTGAGGCTGCGTGGCTTTCAGGCGGGAGCCCCCTGTAGGTCTGGATTCTCGGGAGTTCCCTTGTGACGCAGCAAGTCGAGGATCCGGTGCTGTCACCGCAGTGGCTCCAGTCGCTGCTACCTCGTGGGCTGCATCCCTGACTGGGGACCCTCCATAAGCCACGAGTGGGGCCGAAAGATTAAGATAAAAATTCCTTCGGGGGGTTGGAGGGGGTCTCTGCCCATTTTCCTTAGCGAGCCGAGGGCCTGGCAAACCCTAGGCGCTCAGCGACGGCTTGCTGTGTGGAAGGCTTTTGGAATCCCTGCTTCCCCCTCTGTCGCTGCTTGTGTTCAGGTCCCTACAGTTTAGCTGAGGCCCCGGAGCTCGTCGGGGGTGCTCACCAGGCAACTGCCTCCCTGAGACTAACTGCTCACTTGTCCCAGCATCAGGGACGGGAGCTGGGCGGCAAACTGGCACCTGGCGTTTGCTTTACCCTGGGCACAGCTTAGTCCCCAAACCAGAGCTTGGGGCGCGAAGGGGCAGCATTTCTACTGACGGGGACACAGAAGGTCGGTGGTCACCTCCCAGGAGAGCAGAACTGACCCCCACCGCAAGCAGGCTGTTCCCATAGCTGGCCCTCTGGCAGCTTAGTCCCACCTCTGCCCACAGGGGACGTCCCTCCCTGCTGAGGTGGGGTGGCAGACACAGCGGGACAAGGCACCTGGGAGGCGACAAGCCCTGTGGGCATTCAGTTCCCTTCCGTGACAGGGGTGCAGGGGCCTCGTACTGCAGACGTCGCTGAGGGAGCTGGACAGGGTTCTGAGCCCCCAGGCTTCTACGGGGGAGTCCCCAGCCCACTTATCCCCCAGCCCCTCAGGCCACACGCTCCAAGATAGGTTAGCGTGTCTGGCTGGGCTTCGGTTCACCAGTCAGGACGGCTCACACTGCCATCCCAGGGCCAAGGGCTCTGAGACCTGGGAGTCCCTGGCTCGTGGGCTGGGGGCGGGGGCTCAGCCTCCCTTGCTCTTCCTGGATTTGCAGCTGCCGAGGGGAAAGGCCCTGAGGGTCCCCTGTATCTCTTGATGGCCAAAGGGGCAGCGCAGGCAGCCCGGGGCCCTCGTCTGCAGGGTCCGGGTGCCAGGCCGCGGCTTCCTCGGCAAAGCTGGGCTCGGGCCCGCTGGCCGTCTGGTCTGCAGCAGCCCTGGCTCCAGCCGCTTCCCTTGACTGCCGTGCTGGGTGCAGTGGGTGCTCTCCAGGGCCTTGTGGCTGGGGTAACTCAGATGCCGGGGGGCTTGTGGGGTGGCGTGGGGCAGGAAGTGTCCTGCGGCTCTGAGACTGTGACATTCCCCATTGTCCCCGGGGAACGGGTCCACGAGGAGCCCCAGAGGTGTCCCCAGTAGGCAGTCATTGGAGTACAGCCAGCTTGGATGTGAGCGAGCACCCATTTTCAAGGAACCCTTCCATCAAAGGTCACCTTGAACTCGTGAGAACTGACCTGGGTCTTCAGTTGGGCCACCCGAACCCCTGAGCGCTGGCCCCCAAGGTCCTTACAAATGGCTCAGGCATCGTCGGGTCCTCCCTGGGTGGGTCTTGGGCTGAGGGTCCTGGGGCTTCGTGGTCCAAGCCCATTACCTGCAGTGGACAAAGCCGCAGGGCTGGCCCCTCGGGCTTGATGCTTCTGGGAGTCCCTTGCGTGTCTCCTCTGTGCAAATGCCGGAAGAGCTAGCTAGACTTTCAAAACCTGAGATGTGAGACTGCGCCCACCCGACCCCCCAAACCCTTGCTCTGGGGGAGGCGGTAAGGTTCGCAGGCCCGATGCACTGGCCTGGCCCCCAGCCCCTGTGCGGCAGCTCCTTCTCACTTTCCTGGCCTTTACTGTCCTCATCCATGAAGCGGACCCAAAAGTACCAACTTCACCAACCGGCGAGATCCACATAGAAAGGGTCTCAGCCTGGCTGCAGGGGGCGCTCAGGGAACCTGCTCTCACGGAGCCCAAAGGAACCAGACGCTGCTGGGTGGGCGCCAGGGAGAGGGTCAAAGACGGACAGATGCCTGGAGCTGTTTGGCCGAGGGTCAGGCCCGCTGTGGCGGCCACCGGCAGTGAGCTGGGGGGCCCGAGGGGCGAGGGTGTGGCTTTGGGCCGGCCAGCCTCCCCCCGCTCCCCCCGCAGTACTCCCCGCTGCTGAAGAAGCTCTACTGCCAGATCGCCAAGACGTGCCCCATCCAGATCAAGGTGTCCTCCCCGCCGCCCGCGGGCACCGCCGTCCGCGCCATGCCCGTCTACAAGAAGGCGGAGCACGTCACCGAGGTGGTGAAGCGCTGCCCCAACCACGAGCTCGGGCGCGACTTCAACGAAGGTGAGGGGAGCCCCCAAGGCTGCTGCCGTGCGCCTGCCCGCGGCGGCCGGAGCCGGCCGGCACCTCTGAAGCGGAGTCCTCTCTCGGCAGGGCAGTCCGCCCCGGCCAGCCACCTCATCCGCGTGGAGGGCAGCAACCTCTCCCAGTACGTGGACGACCCCGCCACCGGCCGGCAGAGCGTGATGGTGCCCTACGAGGCCCCGCAGGTAGGGGCCGGGCCGGGCCGGGGCTTCCGCGCGGAGGCCCCGCCCATCACCGTCCCGAGTTCAGTTCACGCGGCTCAGCTCCTCCGCGCAGCCCTTGCAGGCCCGTGGCCCCAGGCCCTCCCCGGGCACACGGTGTGTGGGGGCTACTTCCCACGCCCTGGTCCCTGGTCCCAGCCTGGGGCTCCGGGAATGGAGGGGGCGAGGTTGGGGCGGGGCTGGAGTTAGCCTGCTGAGGGCTGGGCAGGGGGGTGCTAAGAGGAAGACGCACGGTCACCGGCACAGCAGTGCGGGGCCCGGAGGCGGGAGGCTGCGAGAGAGGCCCTGGGCGGTGCGGGGCTCTGACTTTGACCTGGCGGCTGCGGAAGTTTCTGGGGCTGATGTGAGGGCCAGACGGGGATGAAATGCTGGGGAGGAGAGCGGTGGGGGTAGAGGCACCCAGAGGCGGGGAGACCAGACCGCAGGCGGCCTCTGAGTCCCAGGGTGGGTGGGTGACCGCAGCCCCCCGCGTTTCCTCTACCTGGACCTGAGACCCCCCCCCGGAGTTGTGCCCAGTCCTCCAGGCACCTCAGGCCCCACCCCTGTAACTGGCCACCCAGGACCCCAGGTATCGCCTGGTATTCGCTAAGAACGGCGCTATGTCAGCCGGGCCAGGGCCCAGGTGGGGAAGGCTTGCCGCTCTGCCTTCCCTGCCCTGAGCCCCACGCGTGCCTCCGGGGCCGGCCAGGAAAGCAGGTGTCTTCCGCCCCCTGGCGGCTGCCACGTGCCAGCAGTTTTGTGAAAGGCCAGGTTTTCCAGGCCGGTTAACGGGCTTTCCGTCATCCTGACCCAGGGAGACCATCACTGACTGCCCATTTCATGGTTCTAGGATGCCCAGGGCTCAGGAGTCCTGGGTTCACATCTCAGCTCTCCACAAACTCCCTGAAACAAGTGTGCGTGCTAGCTGTATGACCCCTCCCTCGGGGCCTCTGCCCACAAGAGCTCACACCCTGCAGAACACACACCTGTGCCCACAGAGGCCTGTGCATGTGCCTGCTGACTCTGGGGCACCTAGTTGGGGCAACCAGATGATGGTTCTGAGCAGAGACCAGATCTGGCTCCCTTGGTACCCAGAACCAGCACAGCACATGGCATGGCACTTGGTGTGATGCAGGAATGGATGGTGGATGCATGGACGGAGGTGATGGGTGGTGGATGGATGGATGGAATGATGGATGAGACAGGGATGGAGGTGATGGATGGATGGAGTGATGGAAGAGTGGAAGTGATGGATGGATGCGGATGGGTAGGTAGTTGGATGGATGAGTAGCTGGCTGGGGGACGGATGGTGGATGGGTGGATCTTTGGCAGAGGATCATAGGGCCCAGCACCCCACTTACTACCCAGAGATGTGAGGGACAGGTGCTTGAAAGCCCAGGAGCCCCAGCTCTGTGGGCTTGGGCGCAGGTGCTGGTACTGCAGCCTCTCCTTTTGCTTCCCCTGCATGCAGGTGGGGACGGAGTTCACCACCATCCTTTACAACTTCATGTGCAACAGCAGCTGTGTTGGGGGCATGAACCGGCGGCCCATCCTTATCATCATCACCCTGGAGACTCGGGAGTGAGTCTGCAGGGGTGTGGGGGGAGGGGCGGGAGCGGGAGCGGGGCAGAGCCGGGGGTCATACAGCCGGGGGTCTTGCCTGGAGGCAGGGAGGCCATGGCCAAGGAGCCCTGCTGGCCCCAGAGGCGAATGCGGGGAGGGGCTCTGCGGGCTGTCGCTGGGAGGGGCTGCAGGGGCTGCAAGGCCAGGAGCTGCCTTGGGAGGGAGGCAGGGGACCTGCTGTCCCAGAGCAGCTGGGCGCTCAGCCCTGACCCCCCAGCCCATCGAGGCCAGTCGTGTGGGGTCCGAGGTGGGTGGGGAGAGTGGGCCCCCAAAGCTCACGATCGCGGCTGTGTCCCCGGACAGTGGACAGGTGCTGGGCCGCCGGTCCTTCGAGGGCCGCATCTGTGCGTGTCCTGGCCGAGACCGCAAAGCGGATGAAGATCATTATCGCGAGCAGCAGGCCCTGAGTGAGAGCGCCGCCAAAAGCGGGGCCGCCAGCAAGCGCGGTGAGCGGGACCCTGGGCCGGGGCGCGGGGCGCGGATGTGGAGGGCAGTCCTGGAGTGTCAGAGGGCGGGGGCCCTCAGGACGCAGCTGGAGCTGCCTCGGGGCTGGGGGAGGGACAGAGCCAGCCACGTCCACGTGGTCACCCCCTCCCCACGTCCGGCTCCGTCCAGCGTGGGTGGCCGCCCATCCGAGTGGGTTTCAGGTCTCCAGTCCTGTCTACAAGGGGCGTTTTGCTCAGGTCACCTCACGCCGGCGGCGGGGTCAGCTTGGCTCCCCCGCGTGTGGCCCTCCTGCCCCCGGCCCGCTCACGAAGCCTTCCCTGTCCCCTGCCAGCCTTCAAGCAGAGTCCCCCTGCCATCCCCGCCCTGGGCGCCAGCGTGAAGAAGAGGCGGCCCGGGGACGAGGACGTTTACTATATGCAGGTGAGTGTCCCGCGCCCGCGGAGCTCGGGGGGCGGGCGGGAGAGCTGAGACCCCGAGCTCTGCAGGCCCTGGCTCCGCGGGCTGCAGAGCCGAGAAGGAGGAGCCACCTCCCCGAGAGCCGACCGCCTGCACGGAGGTCGGCTGCAGCGGCTCGCAACACACAGCTCCTGCTGTAGATAAAGGGCCGGCGTGTGGGCGGGGCTATGCAGATTAGTCCTCCCCCGCCACGCCCACAGCCTGGCAGCCGGAGCCGCACCCCCAGAACCATGTTTGTAGACGGTCTCACGACGCGGCCGCTCCAGCTGGCGGATGAACCCGGTCCGCTGCTTTGCTAGGACTGGGCTCCCCTCTGAGCTTGTCGTCGAGTTCTTCCGGAATGAGGGTCTCGGCCCAAAAGCCCGTATTCGTCGAGGTCCGCCCGCGAATGAACTCTGAAAAGGGGGGCAGGGCGAAGGCGCCGGGGTAGGAAGAGGTGGGCGTGGCTTGTGTGGCCGGGGGACTCGCCCACCAGACTCGCTCAGACCCGCGAACGCGGAGAAGAAAGTAGGGGCGGGGGAGCCCGGACAAGGTGGGAACTTTGCTGCTCTGAGGGTCTGGGACCGGGAGGCGTCCACGTGCTCCTGGGCAGAGGGTCCCCTCTCTGGGCTCAGGTGCGGGGCCGGGAGAACTTTGAGATCCTGACGAAGATCAAGGAGGGCCTGGAGCTGATGGAGCTGGTGCCCCAGCAGCTGGTCGACTCCTACAGGCAGCAGCAGCAGCAGCAGCTCCCGCCAAGGCCGTGAGTGCAGCCCCCGCGACCCGCCCAGCCGCCCAGGCGCACGTGGGGCACCTAACCCGCGAGGAAAATGCCCGCCGCACCCTGCAGCGCTTCGCGTCCCCTCCTCCGGGAAGCCCTGGACAATAAACTTTGGCATCTCAGTCCAAGTGTCTGCTGAGCGAAGGCGAGGAGGGGCTGGTCTGAGAGACGCCGATCCACTAAGAATCTATTCCTGGCCTGAGCTGCCCCACTCCTCCCACCCATTGCGGGGCTCCTGCCGGCCAGCAGGCCTGTGGGGAGTCTGGCCACCCTTATGCAAGGATGCTGGGGGAGGAAGCAGGTGCTCTGAAACCTCAGCGCGGGTCGGGGTCTCCAGGCCCTGGCGGCAGGGGCTTGTATGTGGGGGTGGGGCGGCGGCCAGAGCTTCTCACAATCCCCAGCTGTCCCTTCCCAGCAGGAGCCACCTGCAACCTCCATCCTATGGCCCCGTCCTCTCGCCCATGAACAAAGTGCATGGGGCGGTCAACAAGCTGCCGTCCGTCAACCAGCTGGTGGGCCAGCCTCCCCCGCACAGCTCCGCAGCGGGGCCCAACCTCGGGCCCATGGGTGAGTGACTCAGGCAGTGCGGCTGGAGTGGGTGGGGAAGCCCGAAGCCAGGGCCTGGCTCCAGACACTCCTGCCCAGCTCAGACCGTTCGGGGCTATCCACAGTGGGTCCCTCCAGCAGCTCCTGCCCACTAGCAGGAGGCACAGCCACGGACGGTCCGCTCTGTCCAGTCCTAATCTCGGCGAGGCCTGAGCCTTTGACCCTGCCCCACACAGCCTGGGGCGCCACCCGGCCTGGCTCGCTCTGACTGTCCCACCTGCCTTTTGCCCAGGCGCCGCCGGGATACTCAACAACCACGGCCACGCCCTGCCGGCCAATGGCGAGATGAACGGCGGCCCAAGCACCCAGTCCATGGTCTCAGGGTCCCACTGCACCCCGCCACCCCCCTACCACGCTGACCCCAGCCTGGTCAGGTATGTGGGCCACTGCCAGACTCCACTGCTAACCCACTAACCTCAGCCCTGTGGCCCCCCAGCCCAGAGCAGCCTCTGCATGCAGCCCCACGTCCCCCAGAGGAAAGGCAGAGCCGAGAAAGGTCAGGGGTGTGCACCCGATGGGTGACTGGTGGGAGCGCACAGAAAGCCAGGGGTGCCTTGGAGCCTGCGCCCAGGGCGAGCGCGTCCCCAGTGCCGTGGCCGCCGGTAGGCAGAGTGACCTGTGGCGTGGCCAGTGACCACCCAGACCGGCCGCACAGCCCGGTTCTTAGAAGTTAATGCAGATTTATCTCCCCAGTTCTCTCTGCAGTTTTTTAACAGGATTGGGGTGTCCAAACTGCATCGAGTGTTTCACCTCCCAGGGCCTACAGAACATTTACCACCTGCAGAACCTAACGATAGAGGTAACTGCCTAGCCGGCCCCCCACCCCGCAGGGCAGGCTCAGGGGAACCCCCACCCCAGCACAGGACCCTGTGTGAGGGAAGGCTGGGGAATCTGGAAAACCTTCCTGCGAGCAGCCGCATCAGTGTGCTCACATCCGGCTTCATGTGGCATTGACTCTGGCCAGGCAGTTGCAAAGCCAAAGCCCTAGGGCTGGATGGGACACATCCAGGTCCCTTCACTTAGACCTGAAACCTCTCTATGGCCAGGCTGCCTTTGATGCTGTGGGGGCATGGGCTGTGTTCAAGGCACAAAGCATTGCAGAAGGTCAGGGCCATCGGGTCAGGGAGTTGGTCCAGTTCGGCGCCATTCCCGGGGAGAAACTGAGGCCCAAGCTGCTTGCCCTGCACATGCTGTGCGCTGACTGTCTGAAGGCCTGCAGGCGCCCCCCCACCCACCCACTGCCCCTCCTAAATAAGAGTCCCTGCATGAGCCTGCCTGAGATTAAGGACTATTAGCCAGAGCCCAAGAGATACAGCTGGGGCCAGATGCCAGGTGCTCCAGCTCAGTGGCCTGGAGCCTCCATAGTGCCTGCTCCCCAGCCAGCCAGGGTCGGAGGCCAGAGACGCAGGTTTGCCATAGGGGGCTGGGGCCAGTCACTCAGAGGAAGGCCTTGTTGCACGCGTGTCCACCAACATCCTCCCCGACCGCCTGCGGGGCTAGCTCAGTGCACGTTAACCCCCCTCACCACTAATGCACGCACTGCCTGGCGGGGCCCCGGGGGAGGATGAGGCGCTGGGAGCCTGAGGACCCGCCCTGCCCTTGGGAGTGGCCAGCGCCTAGGCTGGAAGGCAGGGGTTCTCCAGGTCCGAGATGCAGGGGCTCTGTCTAGTACTCTGACTGTGGCCAGGGCCCTGTGAGGCCCAAAGTGACAGCGCCCAGCCCCATCCCACGGGCACGCACACACGCTGGGCATTTCTTCCATCTCCTGCCACCTCTCTGGGACAGAATTCGTGGTGGCCAGACCACCACGCACAGGGTGGGTCCAGCACTGCCCCTCCTACCTGCCCTGTCTACTCCCCGCAGTGTCCAGTGCCACGATGGGTGGCCCTCAGGGCGGGGCCTCGCCTCGCTCCAGGTCCCAGCTGCGCAAGGGCAGGTGGGCCCGCAGTTGGGGGCGGTGGAACCTGCCAGTCTTGAAGGGGAGGGGGTGGAGCCTGCCTCTCGGGCTGGGGTTGGAGGAAGGTTGGAGCCCGCCTCTCGGGCTGGGGTGGTGGAGCCTGCCCCTCTGACGGGCACCCCCCTCCCTGCAGGACCTCGGGGCCCTGAAGATCCCGGACCAGTACCGGATGACCATCTGGAGGGGCCTCCAGGACCTGAAGCAGAGCCACGACTACGGCGCGCAGCAGCTGGTCCGCTCGAGCAGCAACGCGGCCATCTCCATCGGCGGCTCGGGGGAGCTGCAGCGGCAGCGGGTCATGGAGGCCGTGCACTTCCGCGTGCGCCACACCATCACAATCCCCAACCGCGGGGGCCCGGCCGGGGGCGCGGGGCCGGACGAGTGGGCCGACTTCGGCTTCGACCTCCCGGACTGCAAGTCGCGAAAACAGTCCATCAAAGAGGAGTTCACGGAGAGCGAGGCCAACTGACGGGGCGGGAGGGCGCGCCCGGGACCCCCTGACCCGATGCCTTGGGACCCGCTCATAGGAGAGCAGCTCTGCCTCCGCTTGTCACGAACTGCCGCGGGAGGGGACCTCTGGGCGGCGCTGGGAAAGGGAAGGTCCGGCCCTGCGGCCGCCGCACCGCAGGCCAAGCGCCCAGGCCGCGCTGAGGGTGTGCGCCGGGCCCGCGGGTCCTCCGGGTGGGCCTCCCCGCCCCCTACCGCTCCTTCTGGGGCTCTGCTGACCGACTGCCAAAAAGGATTTTTGATGTCTGGTTTTGGGTCGCAACCAGCCGCTCGGTACCTAAGCACAGCTGTTTTCCGGTCACGGCCCCAGCCATGTCTCTGCCCCAGGCCGGTCCCTCTGCTGGACTTGAGGGTCGGCCTGCCCCTTGCGCACCGGACTGCTCGAGGGTCGGCCTGCCCCTTGCACACCGGACCGCTCGTGCAAAGCCTGCTGCAGCTGTTTTCCACTTCCTGCGCCAAACGAAAAGTGGAACTGGAGAACACTGGGCCTTTCTGAGAGGTGAGGAAACTTCTGATCAGCAGCCTCCAGCCACCACTTCTGGCTGTAGTCACCTCTCTCCAGTGGCCTTTTCAGCACGGACGAGGACAGCAGACGCCAAACTCCTGAAAGCTGTCAATATTTGATAAAATTATACCGTTTTGTACATGGTGGGTCATGCTTTTAAAAAAAACAAACTTTTCTCTTAGCATCCCCATCGGGGTCGGCCTAGCGGGATTCCTGGCTTCCCAGGTCTATATAAACAAGCTGGGCTGAGAAAGCCCAGGGGCGCGCCAGGCAGGGGTCAGTCGCTTGTCCCATAGGTGGGATGGGAGGCGGCAGGGGGAGGGCAGGGCTCCCCACCCACGGGGGCTGGGCTGTATGCAGGAGAGGCCCTCCAGTCCTTGTCCTCTCGGGGACACACTGGGCAGGTGGAGGGGCCCAGGTCTTTGTGGGGCACCCCAGGGAGGCAGTGGTGGGCCTCCCTCCACCTGCAAAGAGGCTCCTGGGCCTTTGTAGCCAGAGAACTTCAGGGAAATAACCACACAGGCCACGGGCAGGGGACAGGTGGGCTGAAGGGACCCTGCCTACCGTGCAGGCTGGTGCGGCACCTGGCATTTCCTAACAGCTGTCTGCCTGTCTGTCTGGTCTTTTGCTCTGTCTGGGCCCTCATGCTTAGTCCTTCAGTCCGGACCCTCCTGTCCCTAAGTCACCAGGAAGTGGCAAGGCCCCCAGGCCGTGGGGCGGTGCAGTCAGAGCCCTGATCGCCTCTGGGGTTCTTCCTGGTGCCATAACTCACTCCGGAGAAAGGAAGCAGCAGACCTCACACAGGTCCGTTCAGAAGTGTTGAAGTGCCAGTTCCTTTGTTAGGTTTCCAGGCTCTTCGGAGGCCTTGGGCCCAGGGAAACGGCTCAGAGACCAGCCAGCAGGGGAAGGAGCCGCAGACCCACTGACCGGCGACTTCCAGAGCGGGACTTTATCTTGGACGTCGTCAGCGTAAATACCGCCGGCTTTACTCTTAAAAGATCAGTGATTTGCGCAGACTCAGGTGCCTGTGGCTGGGGTGGCGCGCCCTCCCCCGCCCCCCGTGTGCTCCTGGGAGACCACTTTGGGGCATCAGCACCCAGGAGGCTCCATCCACAGCCAGGCCTGGGAGCCTCGGGAACAGAGCCGGCTTGCCAGTCCAGCCGAGGTGCTCACTCCTGGGGACCTGCAATCTCCCCGTCCCTTGAGATCCAGGCCGTGCCCGGGCTTCGGTCCCAGCAGCCAAAGACCCAGGACTTCCAGGCTGGGGGACGGGCCATCCCTGTGTGTCCTCACCACCGGCTCGCAGGGCCCCGGGTAAGTACACCGTCCTCGCCGGCTCAGATGAGGAAACTGAGGCACGAAGGGCAGGTCCTGAGCCCAGGGTCGCAGCCAGCCATGCTGGAGCCTGGTACCCCCCTCACCCCCTGGGCAGCGCATGCTGGTGCCCACGAACCGGCTGAGACGCAGCTTAGTTTCTGGGCCGTTTCTCAGGCTTAATAAGGTGCCAGGGTGCTCCTGGAAGGCCTGTGGGACCGCGACGCTGCGTGCGGGGGCATCGTGGGAGGGGGGAGGGGCCCCAGCAGCACAAGCTCCTCGCCCGCCCAGCGTGCCCTGTGCCCGCGTGATGAGCTGGCACAGCCCCGAGCCTTTGCTCCCATCGCTGATGGAGGAGCAGCTGTGAGCACCGATTGCGGGGGTCACAGGAACGTGCGAAGTGGCAGAAGCAGCGGTCCTTCCAGGCTCGAGATGTGCGCCGCAAACTCAAAAACTGAGAGGAGATAAACCTTTAAGGTGCAGGCTTCTCCCAGTTTGAGAAGGCGGGACGGGAGCAGCCTGGGGCCGGCTGGGCGGGGCCTCGTGGACACGTCGCCGAGCAGCCCGCCCACCTCCACAGGCTCCGCCCAGCCCGGCTGCTGGGGGCGGGGCGCGGGGACGTCACCCAGCCCAGGTTTGGGTGGCACCAGACAGGGTCTAACTGTCCCTTAGAACACGCCATCATTTCAGGCACAAACATCCGCTTCTGTTTCATGCGTTAAAAGTGCTTTAAGTTTAAAATAACAGACCAGGCGTCGTTAAAAATTGACGCTTCTTCAGGCAGTATTGAGGCATATCCTCCACCGATATTATGACCTTCTCTTGGTAATGTAATCTTGGGGAAATGTGTTATTTTTGTAGCTGTGTTTTGGTGGGAACTTTTGATTTTGTAACAGAATAAAGCACGTGTTCCAATGAATGACTCTTAGGATTGAATTAGGTCTGAAGACGCACAAAAACCCAAACAAGCAGCTCTCAGTGGGCGCCCCATCTGGATTTGTCCTGTGTTTTCAGCGAGTGCGTCGCGAGGACTCAGCCCAAGAGCCGTGGGCCAGCACGCGCAGCCGTCCGAGCGACGCCCGGCTGGGCTCGCAGGACTGGCCGGGGCTCGGGCACCCAGGCCTCCTGAGAGCAGGCCCACCGCCCCTCCTCCAGGCCCAGGGCTGGGGTCTGGACTTTAGAAAAGTCACCCGGGCGTTAGTGTAGATGAGACGGTGTTCATATTTCTCTGCCAAACCCGGACGAGCGGGAGACTGCGGAGCTCGGGTCAGCCCAGCTCGGGCTCCAGGGCTCGTGGCCTCGTTCCGTCCCCACCACCCCCGTCCCGTCCCGTTCTCAAGATTTCTGGATTTCTGACTTGTGAATAGGGGACTGGGGACTTGTCACAGCAAAAGCAGGGCTTGCAAAACCCGTTCAACCTCGAGGGAGGCTCGGGTCTTCCTAGACGTGGGACTGAAATCCAGCAGAATGGGGCGATGGGGGCGGAGCCCCGCCCATCTCCGCGCCCCGCCTCGCCCCTGGGCGGGGCCTCCTCGCGCCCCTCCTCCAGGCAGCACCTGCTCAGCCCTTTCGCCCTCCGAGGTCTGAGCGAGATGTGCCCCCTCCCCGCTGCGGCGACAAGAAAAGGACGCACTGACACCTCAGAGCCAGGTGGGGAACAAGGAATCGGAAAGTTTGATTAGAAAGACGCTGCCACTTACAACATGGAAACCGGATTTGAAAAATAAACATGGTAATGCTTTCAAGCATAAGGCAGTTTTTTTTTTTTTTCCTTTTTGGTGGTGCTGGAGGCATGTGGAAGTTCCCCAGCCAGGATTCAGACTTGGCCTCAGCAGCGACCATAGCCGATGCAGTGACAATGTCAGGTCCTTAACCTGCTGAGCCACCAGGGAACTCCACAAGGCGATTTTAATGTTTATGGTAAAAAACGTTTTTTCACTTTTTTTTTCTTTTTTAGCTTTTTAGGGCTGCACCCGCAGCATATGGAGGTTCCCAGGCTGGGGGTCAAATCAGAGTTACAGCTGCCGGCCTACCCCACAGCCACAGAAATGCCAGATCCAAGCCACATCTGTGACCTACACCACAGCTCACGGCAACCCCGGATCATTAACCCACCGAGGAAGGCCAGGGATCGAACCCGCAACCTCATGGTTCCTAGGCAGATTCGTAAACCGCTGCAACACGACAGGAACTCCCATTTTTTTCCTTTTCTTTCCTTTCTTTTTGCGTTCCTGTCGTGGCTCAACAGGTTAAGAAGCCAACATAGTATCAGTAAGGCTGTGGGTTCGATCCTTGGCCTCTCTCAGTGGGTTAAGGATCAGGTGTTGCCACAAGCTGCAGCATATATGTCAGATGCGGCTCGGATCCAGTGTTGCCATGGCCGTGGTATAAGCTGGCAGCTACAGCTCTGATCCAATCCCTAGCTGGGGAACTTCCGTATGCTGCCCGGGTGGCTGTAAAACAAATAAACAAAACCTCTTTTTAAAAAGGTAGGGTACAAGGAATACACACGATTATTTTCAAATATATAAAAACATCTCCAATAGGCTGGCATGTAATTTTAGAAAGATGACCTGGGTTCAAATCAGATATGCCACTTTGCGAGGCACTGTGGTTCTGGGGACCCTCCTCCTAGTAGCTGTGGGGAGAAGGGGAGCCGTGTCCTCTGAGGTGCCAATCAAAATCCTAGCAGGAATTTTGCTGTGAGACCAGCAAGGTGATTCTAAAATTTACATGGAGAGAGAAAGGATCTGGATTAACCCACACAGTGTTGAGTGAACAGGCCGGGGGAGTCAGGCTACCTCCTTGCATTTCGGCTTCCTGGATGGCTGCAGTCGTCACGGGATGCAGTGCATAGGAAGGAGGAGAGAAGGGACCAGAGGACCAGAAAAGAGGGGAGTTGTTTTTCTTTTCACGGCCGCACCTGCCACGTATGGAAGTTCCCGGGCTAGGGGTCGAATCCTCATGGACACTATGTCAGGTTCTTATCGCCACTGCACCACAACGGGAACCCCGAGCGACCAACTGTTGACAGAAGTACCCGGGCAGCTCCGTGGAGGGAGCAGTCACAGCATCCCAGCGTCCTGTCCCTGGTTTGCCATCAAAGCCCCTGCAGTGGCAGAGCCCCCCAGCTTCCTCACCTTCCTGGACAAGGCGGAGGTGAGTTCTGAGGTCCCCCGACCCAGAGCCCCAGTCGCCAGTCCTTCCAATGACTGTCCTTTACACGAGGTCTCCTGATGCATAAAATACCTTCTGCTTCTTACACTTACGCCGGGATGACAGAAAGATCCGGAACGAGGAGGAGACACCTGCAAACTCACGTTCACAGCAGCATTGTTCCTGAGAGCCAGAGGTGGACTCAGCCCAAGTGTCCATCAATGGAGGAGCATCTGGATAAACAAACGTGGTCCCTACATACAAGGGAACACTATTCAGCCTTTTAAAGGAAGGAAGAGGTCCCTGGTGGCCTAGTAGCTTAAGGACCCAGCATTGTCACTGCTGTGGTGTGGGTTCGATCCACGCGGGCAGGCACAGCCAAAAAAAAAAAAAAATGAAGTCACACTGGAGTTGGGTGGGCACCTCATTTATCAAAAGGGACATCTGGGTACAGACGCCACGTGAAGATGAAGCAGAGGTGGGGGTGGTGTTTCCCACAAGCCCAGGATGCCGAGGATCATCAACGAACCACCAGAGGCCAAAGGAGGGGCCTGGGAGGGTCTCCTCCTCGGCCTCAGACGGAACCATCCCTGTGGACCTTGGATCTATGGCCTCCAGAACCCAGAGAGAATGGCTCTGCCACGTGAGCCCAGGCTGTGGCTCTGTAGCCCGGCAGCCCCGGGAAACCCGTATGGTAATATTCACCCTTGGGGATTCGGCTGCATCCCAGAGCCCTGACTGACACCTTCCTAAATGGCCTTCCTCAGCACGGGGAGCACAGGCCCCAAGGATCTGACCGCTGTTGCTGGCGGGTAAGCCAGGCTCACTTCTGGCCTCTACGGATAAACGCTCTGCTCCCTCTCCCCCCCACTCCGCGGATAAACAGTCTGCTCCCTCCGCTAGGAACGTTCTTCTCCACCATCCTGCCTGCTGCCTCCGATTCTGACTTTGGTTCCTCTAGGGCCTCGTGTAAGTGGAATCATGCAGTGTCTGTCCCTCTGTGAACTGGCCTATTTCACTCAGCATCACGTGGCAGCAGGTGTCAGCATCTCTTTCCTTCCTAAGGCTGAACAGCATCCTGTCGTATGGATCCCTGCTCAGCGGCAACAGACAGAGAAGACTCTCTCCTTGACCAATTCGAGGCTCCTCTAGCCCTCCTCTCCACCAGGCCTCCACCTTGGCCTCTCATGTCCACCCATGTCAAGCCCACTTTCCGTGGATGCAGCCCTAAAAACCAAAAAAAAAAAAAAATTGCTAACAATGAATACTGATGAAAGCTGCATTAAGAACTATGATTACATGGTTCTGCGTGATTTATTTTTTCTTAATTACCCCTCCTGTTCACATTCTTAGTTACTCGGGATCCAAATCCTCTAGGAGAGGCAAAGAGATATGATGATGACCATGATGATGGTAAGACGATGATGGTGATGAAGATGCTGGTGGTGATACTGGTGATACTGGTGATGGTGGTGATGATGGTGATGGTGGTGATGGTGGTGATGATGATAATGATGCTGATGATGCTGGTTGTGATGATGGTGGTGGTGCTGATAATGATGGCGATGATGGTGATGATGCTGGTGGTGATGATGGGGATACTGGTGATGATGGTTATGGTGGTGATGATGCTGGGATACTGGTGGTGGTGGTGATGGTGATAATGATGCTGATGATGCTGCTTGTGATGACGATGCTGGTGATGATGACGGTGATGCTGGTGACGACGACGGTGATGGCGACATGATGGTAGTAATGACCATAAGTGACAATAGCTCATCTTTACTCCGTGTCACACACTATTCTAAGTTCTTTACACATATTTGCTAATTAAATCCTCATAACTCTATGAAACAGGTAAATTTTTATCCCCATTTTAGAGGTGAGTGAACCAAACCCAGGGAGGGGAAGTGACGAGCCCGAGGGCACACAGCTACTAAAACGGTGGAGCTGGGATGCCAGCTTGAGCAGTCCATCTCCAGAACTGCCTTCTAGCCACCTCACTATACTGCCTCGGACCCAGTCAAGACAGAATGTGGTTCATCCCTCAGGGAACCACGGGACGTCTTCCCCAGAAGCCAACACATTCGGCACGGGGCAACGCAGGCAGGGCTGCTCCAAACACAAACCCCACAGTCAGGTTGCAGAGCCCAGAGCCCGGCTCTGCCCCTTACTTGCCATGTGACCTTAGGCAGGTCCCATAACCTCTCTTTGCTTCAGTGTTTTCATCTGTAAAATGGAGGGTTCGATCCCTGGCGTTGCTTAATGGGTTAAGGATCCCGCGTTGCTGTGGCTGTGCTGTAGGCCAGCAGCAACAGCTCCAATTTGACCCCTAGCCTGGGAACCTCCATATGCCGTGGGTGCAGCCCTAAAAGGACAAAAGACAAAAAGAAAAAAAAAAGAAATAAGTCTAAAGTGTGAACCAAAAATGTTTTATTTTCACATTAGAGCCACCAACACAGTGTCAGATTTTAAATAAAGTGAACCACTGGGGAGGGGGCCGGAGGTGGGGAGGGGGAAGAAAGCAGGAGAATGGGCTGCTGATGACCCACGGCACTCCTGGACCCGGAGCATCTGGGCTGGGCTCCGGGGTCCCCTTTCCACCAGAAAACTAGGACAGAGGTCATGACTTGTTTCTATGGAAACGTCTGTGATGCACACCCCGCCCCCAGGACCCCTTAGGCCTAGAGCCTTGGCAGCTGGTCTTCTGCCGGCTTCTGCTTGGACGTGCAGGTCACGCCCGGGGCTGTGATCCCCTGGACACCTTGTTCGGGACGCGGAGGGCCTCGGTATCCGTCCAAATCGGCCTTCAGGCGGCCGGTCTTGGCCCCTTGCCCCACGGTCCCCATGTGGCCTGGCAGAGCCAGCATGACACCCAAGAAGAAAAGTCTGGTGCCCAGCTTGACGGAGAAGGGTCTGCTCATCCTCTGGAAAGCGGCCAGCCGGGACCAGCGGGGCCCAGAAAGGAAACTTCGCCCCAAGCAGCGCTCCCCCAGCAAGTCGGCTCAGGCGGTCAGCCACTACTACAGGAGGATGGTATGGGCCTCGGGGCTGGGGGGACCGGCGGCGCGCCCCCCGCACTCACTCGGAGACAACCCGCTTCTCCTGTTGGGAGAAAGGCCTGGGGCGGGGGTGGGGGGCAGAGAGCTCCCAATAAGTGCGGGTGATGGAGAACCACGGGCGGGTTCTGGGCGTGGAGAGCATCTGGGAGAGAAGAGGCCACGTTCCCGCCCCCCCCACCCCCAGCCTGCCTTTGGGACAGGAGGGGAGAAGAAGAGGAGGAAGTGCAGGTGGTGGGGTTCAGGGAGGTGCCGCGTGCGCGGGGACACTGCACAGCCAGCCCATCCCCCCCCCGCCCCCGCAATGGACTTGCCTCCAGGCTCAGCAACTTCTAAAGCAGAGTCCCCCGGGCCCTCATCAAGCACACCGGCCTGCGGCGCGGGGAGGGCGACAGCCGGCTGGGGCCGGTGCTCACAGCCGAGCCCCTGCGCTCCTGCTCCTTTTCCAGCAGCGCGATTTCAGCACCGACGGCGGCCGCAGCCCGGGGGACGGCGGCGGCTTCGCGATCGAAGCGGAGGAGCTTTGGAAGAAGTTTCTCACGCGTCCCGGCTGCCCCGAGTTCAGTACCCGGTCCACGTCCACGAGCCGCTACGGTGAGCGCCCCCGACCGGCCGCCCCCTCCGCGCGGGACCGAGGCCGCAGGGCGGCGGGTGCCCGGTGGCCAGACGGAACCTGCGCCGCGGCCGCCGCTGCTCCTGCGAAGTTCCCTCCGCGGAAGCCCGAGCCGAACAGCAGCGAGGTCGCGGTGGGGGGCCAAGTGGGAGCGAGGGACGGCCTCTTCCTTCCGCCCGGCGTGTGAATATTTGTCGCCCAGCCCCCTTGCCTTTTCTATTGTCTTAGTCACCAAAGATTCAGTCCGGTTGAGGGAGGGGAAGAATACGGCAGATTCTGGAAGCTTTGGGAAACAGGTGCAGAGGGCTAAAGGCACCTCTTCGGGACCGAGCTCCGTAAGGGGCCTTAGCGTCTGTCTCCTCTCAACCACGCTTCTCTGGTTCCGGATCGGAGAAGGCGGTCCCCAGGGCGTCGTCGGTCGGGCCAAGTGGCCTCCCAGACCCCCGCTCCAGGACCTGGGCTGTTCCCATCTCCCCACGCGCGGCAGTGTCCTGAGTCGGTGGTGAAACTGAGGCTAAATGCCAGCAGCCAGGGTCTAGGGTCCTGTGCCTGGATCTCAGGCAGCAGCGGGGCAAAAGCGGGCACCCCACGCAAGGACGCAGCATCCTGGGTCGGGGGCTGTGTCCACCTACCGCTCTGGGGGCACCTGCCACTGTCGGATTCCTGGGGCCCTAGGGGAACAGGTCTGGCCCCTGCGGGGTGGGGGGGGGGAGGGCTGTGAGGGGGAGCCGCCTTCACGGGAGGGAACCTGGGACCATCCTGCCAGGGGAGGGGGCGCCCGATGGCAGAGATTTTCCGTGGCCGCACCAGCAGTGGGCAGGAGGACGGAGCCACGTTTCGATTCAGTCCCGTAATCCGGTCCTGTGCAGCTGCTGAGAAAAGTCCCCTTTAACCCTTTAAAGAAGGAAAGGAAATACTAGCCGCCGTGCTGGAGGTCTTGGGCAGACCCAGCCTTAGGCGTCATCCGCGGGCCCCTTCCCCATCCTGCAGGTTCAGCCACGACCCTCCCTCTACCCGTGGTCCTGTGTGTCGGCTCTGAGACCTGGAGGACGACCAAGGACCTTTCCTCAGACACAAAGGTGGACGGTGAGGGCAGGGCCTGCCAGGTCCTGGGGCCAGCGTGACCTATAGGGTTCCCTCCTAGGCACTCAGCCCTGAGGGCCAGTGCTTGCACCTGCCGGCCACTCCCTCCCCAGAGCCACCCCAATCATGGCCCATGGAACTCCTTTGCCCGGACGGCCCGCCTGGCCCTCCGTCTGCCTGCTCGCCTCCTACAGGCCAGCGCCCCTGTTTATCCTACCATAAAATCCACACCTAGGAGCCCTCTGGTGGCACTGAGGGTTAAGGATCTGGGGTCATCACTGCCGTGACCCATGTCACTGCTATGGCGTGGGTTCGATCCCTGGCCCGGGAATTTCTGCAAGCCCCCCCCAAAAAAGAAATCCACTCCCAGACGTCTCCTCAAAAGTGTCCAGGGCCCCGTGCACAGTGCAGCATCCGGGTGTTCCCTCCTGTCCCGTCCCCCAGGCTCCAGGACTCTCCGAGGGTGCTTTGATGCCTCTGTCCAGCTCCTCAAAGCGCACAGGGGCTGGGGCTGGGCAGACGGACAGTGGTGACAGAGAGGAGCCCAGCCGGGCAGAGAAGGGTCTCTGAGGGGGCTCTCGAAAGGGGGGCGTTGCAGAAGGCGCCGGGGAAGAGTCTGACTGCCACCCGGCCCTTGCTTCTTAACAGGCCACCTCCTTCCCTGCAGTAAGAGCGCCTGTGAGCTCAGCTACCCGCGGAGGGAGAGTGAATCCCAGGCACTGAGCCTGGCCCCCAGCAGCCCGGTCCCGCCACAGAGCCCCGCGAGGAAGCCCTGGTACCTCTCCGTCATCCACGAGAAGGTCCGCCTAGCGCAGGGCCGGGTGCTGAGATCTGGAGCGTGGAGGGGGGCGGGCAGCGGGCCCAGCCCAGACAAGGCCCCGGGAAGGTGTGCCGGTGGGCCCTCCCTGGGGGCTGACCGGGAGCCGGGCTGCAGGGGAGGCTGCCAGGAACCCTCCTGGGCGGGGGTTCCCAAGCTGCCTTTGAGCAGGGCGCTGGCTGCAGATAAGAGGCTCACAGCTTGGGCTGGGGACTCGGGGTCCCGGGCGGCAGGCCTGCTCCTTCCGGGCCTGGAGCTGCTGCTCTGCGGGCAGGCGGCCGGGGGTGGGCGGGTGCCTGTGTGGCTTCACGGTGCCAGGGTCTGCCCTGTTTCTGCCCAGGATCAGCGCCTGCTCGCGCTGGGGAAGGAAGTCCAGCGGCTCTCAGAGCTGGAGGTGAAGGTTCAGAAGAAAGATGAGGAGATCCTGGCTTTCCTGGAAGAGAGGGAGGCCTTGAAGAAGGAGCTGAGGTGCCTCCTGAAGGGCAAAGCCCGGGAGGCCTCGCTGGGCGCGGGCGAGAGGGTGAGCAGGGCAGGCTCCGCCACCGAGGAGGGGGACCGGGTCTCTGCCAAGCCCCGCCATCCTGGAAGATGCCCACGTCCCTGCAGGACCTCCGACTGGGTCTCAGGCCTTCAAGCAAAGGGCCAGACTCCAGAGGAGAGGAGGGGACGCCCAGCCCCTGTGCATGGCTTGCTGTCCCCCAGGAGTGGGTGGTGGCGCGTCCTTACCTGTAAGATGGGAGCCAGCTCCTCTGAGAGCCTGGAGGATGGAAGGCCCCCTGAAGGTGGGGCCCCCAGACCTGGTGTCGCCGGTGGCGCAGCTGGACCTGCTCTGGCTGTGGACGATCAGCGTCCCTGCCCGCGGAGGGTGGGATCACTGCCCCGCCCCCGGGTCTGCAGGGGGAGCCGCCCTCGGTGGGGGGTTGGAGGCAGGGATTTCTTTCACGTCTGAGGACACGGCCCGAGTTTCTGCTGGTTACACATGTGAAGTGCGGCTCGGGGGCTTCAGACCATCACCCAGTCCTCTGGACGCCTCCAGAAAAAGCTGCCCAGACACGGCTGGTGGGGGGCTGCTGGGCAGGGGCAGCAGGTGTCTGGAGAGGCCCGGAAGTGTCGTCCTGCGTCCCCTATTCCCAGCCCCCCGTGGGCCGTCAGACAGCTGTGACTGGGCAGCACAGTGTGGCAGTGACCCATGGGCAGTGGTTTTGTCTGAGGCTGCCCCCCCAAATGCGCATGCTCGGTACTGCCAGGCCACTGGGTGGGGGTGGGGGCCGCTCTGGGGGAGCCGGGAAGCCCGCTGCCCCCCAGGGCTGCTGTCTGCAGTTCACCGCCCCCTGCCCACCGACACAGCACCCTTGGCAGAAGGACAGTTGGTCCCCCTGATGGAGAGGCCACTGTCCCCCTTTCAGGAGGACAGGTCTCCGTGGCACGGCCCGTGCGGGAGCTGAAGGTGCAGGTCGAGGCCCTGAGACTCCCGCGGGCATTTTGCAGGAGTGGCCCTCAGAGTTTGCGCCGAAGCTGCAGGGGCGGCAAAGCTTCCTGGAAACCTCGAGAGATGAGGAGGAGCTGGGGCACAGGCGGCAGGTGCGGCTGGCAGGCTTCATCTCCAAGGCTGCCCGGCGGGTGCCCAGGCAGTGTCCCTCTTGCCCTCTAGCCTGGTGCCCTCCCCCAGGCCAAGCCCTCAGCTGCCCTTGAGGGGAACGGGGGGAGGGGGGCCGGGTGGCTCCTGAGAGGCAGCCCAGCCCCTCCCGCCGGGGCTGCGGGTCAGTGGCCCAGCGCCCGGCAGTGCCCCTTTCCCAGTGCCCTCCTCGCGTCGTGAATGCTCGCGCCCCCGGCCCGGGGTTGCCCAGGGCTGCCCGCAGCCTGCCTCGCATCCCTTACCCTCCCAGACCCAAGAAGAGCCCGCCATGGCCGTGACCGACAGAGACAAGGACCTGGAAGGGGACAGCTGCGAGGAGGAGGAAGAGGGACTGGAAGGGGAGGTCTCCAGGGCAGTGGGCCAGGCCGCGAGGGCCAGCGGTAGCAGGAAGGGGAGCGGCGAGGGGACTCTGCTGGAGAAGGGAGGCGAGGAGGACGAGGACGAGGACGAGGAGGTGGCGGTGGCCTTGGAGGAGGACTCGGACAAGGAGGAGGTGGTGCTGGAACTGGAGGAGGAGAAGGAGATGCAGGCCGAGGCCCTGGGCAGGAGGAGGGCTGGCTCCGTGGACGACGCCTTTGAGGAGGAGCTCATGGCGCAGCTGGAGGAGTACGAGCACCTGCTGCAGGAGTTCCAGGTCCAGCTGGAGGTCGTCAGGACCAGATACGCCCTCGCAACGGGTACGGCGCTGGGAGACGGCACGGCGGGCCAGCAGCGGGGAGGCCTGGTCCTGCCAGCTTCGGCCTGTCCCTCTGAGCTGGGGCCCGCCGCGGGAGCCAGGAGCCCTCGGCCTGGGGCCCCGGGGAGGGCACAGGGACCAGCCTCGCCTCTCACTCTCACCTCCCTCAGGGGCCATCACGTCTTTAACGCGACAAATAGAGTTCCAAGAATCCCAGCTGCAGAAAGTCAACACGGAAAATGAGATGCTGCAGAAGGAGCTGAGGGAGCGGAAGCACCAGCTGCAGGCCATGTCCGACAAGGTGGCCGTGCCCCCGCGCCGCGCGCACCCTGCTGCTGGGAGCTCTGGGGCAAGGCCATCCTTCCCACCCCGCTGATGGAGACGCTCGAGCTGACAGTCACTTCCCTGGGGTCACGCCACGGACAGTACCTCCCACACCCTGCACTGCCCTCTGGCCTCGGTGGCCACCCCCTGTGTCCTGGGCCACTGGGCTCCTGGCCACTTCTCAAGCATCTCCCGGCCCTTGGGTCCCTGCGGTGAGGGCTCCGCCCAGCTTGGAGAGATGTGGCTGGTACACCCAGGCCTCTTCTTGGGGAGTGTCTGCAGTTTTTATTTTGATCAAAGTTTTTCACGTAGTAGTTCCCGTTGTGGTGCGGCGGTTAACAAATCCTACTAGGAACCATGAGGCTGCAGGTTTTAATCCCTGGCCTTGCTCAGTGGGTTAAGGATCCGGCATTGCCGTGAGCCGTGGTGTAGGTCCCCCACGCAGCTCGGATCCCACACTGCTGTGGCTCTGGCGTAGGCCGGAAGCTGTAGCACCGACTGGACCCCTAGTCTGGGAATCTTCATATGCCTCGTGTGCGGGCCTATAAAGAAAAAAAAAAAAAAAAAAAACCTTTGCCATGCCCAAAGCTGCACGGAACCAAACAGTCCCACAGGCTTGTTATGCAAAACGGGAGTCCAGCCCCTCTCTTTCCTATTAGCCCATCCCCCAAAACAACCACTTTGAATTCTTCTAGTGGATTCCTGAGGGCTGGCGCTCCCGCTCCGCTCCCGGTCTCTGGAGACCGCGCTGATAATGCGCATTCCAGACTTTTCTCTATCTTTCCTCCCCCGCTTCCCCCCAGGGGCCCCCACCCCCTCCCAAGACCATCCTATCCAGACGCTGATGTGTGAACTGGGCTGTTTTCGGCTCTCCCCGCTGCTGGTGTGGGACTGGGCTAGCCAGAGTCTGCTACCCAGCTTCCCAGTGCGTTGGGTGCCTTGCGGTGCGCCCCGGCCCCTCTATCTGAACTCAACCCGCTTTCGTCTTTCTGAGTCGGGGAGGGAGCCCCCTGCGTCCGGCCCCTGAGCGGACCGTCTGCTTTGCAGTTCTCCAACCTCCGGGAAGACAAGAAGCATCAGGAGATGACAGGGCTCATCGAGAGAGACAACCTCCTCCTCCGCCAGGTGCCCGCGGCGGGAGGGGGGCCCCCGGCAACAGGGAGGTGAAGCTGGCAAACCCCTCGCAGCTGGGCGTGGGCCCCTCGGTTCAGGCAGCCCCCCGTTCAGCAAATCCAGGCGCACGAACAAGCAAATGTAGGACCTCTTGCCACTGCTGGTGCCCGCCAGGCTGGCTGCAGGAGCCCAGCGAGAAGTGGCTGTCTTTGGGGGAAGGGGAGGGGGCCCCGTGACGGGTCTGGGCAGGGGGGCTACATCCCCGACCTCTCCTGGCCCCCCCCAGCAAGTGTGGGAGCTGGAGAGAGAACTCGCCCAGCGGGAGCAGGCCATCTCAGAACTCGAGGCCAAGGTCAGCCAGCTGCAGGCCCAGGTGAACCAGAACCAGAACCATCTGCAGAGGTGGAAGCAGCTGCAGGAAGAGGTGCAGAACAAGCACGAGATGCTCCAGCTTGCGGAGCAGCAGGCCCGGCTGGCCCTGAAGAGCGCCCAGGCCCGGGTACGGGGCTTCGCCCAGCGGCAGCCGAGGGGCTGAGCGCCCGGGCCCGGGACCCCGCCCCCCCGGCTCCGCCCAGCGGCAGCAGAGGAGCTGAGCGCCAGGGCCCTCGGGCCCCGCCCCCAGGGCCCCGCCCCCGCCCCCCGGCTCCGCCCAGCGGCAGCAGCAGGAGCTGAACGCCAGGGCCCTGGGGCCCCGCCCCATCCCGGCTCCGCCCCTGCCCACCGGCTCCGCCCAGCGGCAGCAGAGGAGCCGAGCGCCAGGCCCTGGGGCCCCGCCCCCGGCCCGGCCCCGCCCCCGGCCACGCCCAGCGGCCGCAGAGGAGCTGAGCGCCAGGCCCCGGGGCCCCGTCCCCGCCCCCGCCTTCTGTCCTGAAATGACAGAGAGGGCAGAGGGAGCAAGGGTGCCTTGGGTGCAGAGTCAGCCTCAGGGGCCGGAGGGAGGCCGTGACGGGGCTTCCTTTACGAAGGAGCTGGCTTTGGGTTGACGCTGAAGGGAGCACAGGGAGGCAGGTGGCAGCAGGAAGGACGGCTTGAGGTGGGAGCGAAGTGGTGACAACAAGGTCTTTTTTTTTTCCCCGCTTTTGTCTTTTTAGGGCCGCACCCACGGCATGTGGAGGTTCTCAGGCTAGGGCTCCAATTGGAGCCGTTGCTGCCGACCTACGGCACAGCTCACAGCAACACCAGATCCTTAACCCACTGAGCGAGGCCAGGGATTGAACCCACATCCTCATGGCTCCTAGTCGGATTCATTTCTGTTGTGTCACGACGGGGACTACAAGATCTTTTTTAAGTTATAACTTTCGGAGCTTCCATTGTGGCTCAGCAGTAATGAACCCGACTTGCATCCATGAGGATGCGGGTTCGATCCTTGGCCTCTTCCAGTGCGTTAAGGATCCCGTGTTGTTGTGGCTATGATACAGGCCGGCAGCTGCAGCTCCGATTCCACCCCTAGCCTGGGAATCTCCATATGCCGTGGATATGGCCCTAAAAAGCAAAATTAAATAAACAAAAGTTTTAGCTTAGTGCTCGCTGGGGGCTGGGCGCTGTTCTAAGCGTTTTTAAAGTCATCCAACCCCCGCCCCTCCCCCAGCTCTGTTAACAAGGCTCTGCCGTGGGTTTCAGCAGAGTCCACACCTTGTAGAACCTGCCGCAGGGGGGAAAGCCCATCCGCGACCCCAGGGCTGCGTGGAGGCCCGGCCGGTGCGTGAACGGCGGGGCCCCCACTGTGAGCTCCCCTGTTAGGTGTGCGCAAAGGCCCACGGGGCCATGCCTCCTGCTTAGGAGGAACCATCAGCAAAGAGCAGACTTGATTTAGAACCGAAACCCAGAGAAGGTAAACGCCTGGTGAGTGTGCCTTTAAAATAACATTTTCCTTCCCTGCCCCAAGGGCTGCAACCAGCTGAGCTCTGCCTCCTGCTGGCCTCCTGCTGGCTGGCAGACAGTGGCGCTGACTCCCCTCCCATACCGCTTGTTTTCTTGTTATCTTTTATGAAACCGTGTTTCCGTCCGCAGCATTCCCAGCTGTACTGTCCATGGGCCGTGGAACACGGACGATTCCGTTTCCCGGCGGTTTGGTGGAGGCCAGAATGCTGTGTTGAGAAAGAGTCGCAGGATAAGTCCGGGGTCGGCAGGAAGTAGTGCCGTGACCCGGAAGTGATGCCTGGGCCAGGCCGCCGCGTGGGGCCCTGGGGACGGATGTCCAGGTGACCACAGAGGCACAGAGGGTGCTTCTCCCCTCTCCCGTGAACACCTAGCACGGTGCCTGGCCCAGCGCTGCCATCAGCACATACCGGACAGAAGGCAAGGCCGTCCTCTCCCCACGTAAACGCTGGCCCAGGGGCGAAGTGGACCCACTTGCTCTGTGTTCGGCAAGGCCGCGTCTCTCTGTGGGGCTCTCCCTCGCCATTTCTGCATCTGTGGGGCTTCTGGACACTGACTGTGAGCAGCTGGTGCTGAGCTGTCGCCATGCCTCAGGGTGACCCTGTCTGAGGGCTTCTGGGGTGCAGACCAGAGGGGTTTATCCTGAAATTACTGGCAGGCATGGCCCGCTCACCCCTGGGAGGTGGGCTGGGGCCCTGCGCACCCAAGGATGCTGATGGCAGCAAATGACTAGTCAGCCGCCGTGGTGCTCGCACGTAACTCCTGGTTCGCGCCTGGTCAACGCGGGTGGCCATGGCACAGCATGCATCTTGTCATTTAGAAAAGGTGGAAGGACCAGGAGCATACAGTGCTGCGTCACCGACAGTCTCCTGGGGGTCAGCAGGAGACTGTGGCTGAAGCCCCGCTGGGGAAGGGAGGGTGGCTTGGGGGGTCCTTCAGAGTTTTTGTACTGTTTCGTTTTGACCTTGTGGCCCCTGTGCAGTGGCTTGACATGGAATCTCCCAGACCAGGAATTGAACCTGGGCCACAGTGGTAAATGCACCAGATGCTATCCACTAGACCACCAGGGAACTCACTGGCTTTTGCAATTAAAAAAGAAGTTGGTGTGGTAGAAAGTCTTTGGGCTTTGGTGTTAGGCCACCCGGGTCTGAGTTTTGACCCGACACCTTCTAAATCACAGGAGACCATGCTGACCTCTCCAGCCCTGTTTCCAGTTCCTAAAGCCAGGAGAATTGAGGCTAGATCTGCCCTCTGTAGATGCCAGTAAGGTGGTGGGCATGGCAGATGCCACATTCCTCCGCTGAAGGTGGGCTTGGTGATTTTTCCTGTGCTCACAGCTTGAAAGACTAAGAAACAAGATCATCCAGGCCGCCTTTAACACCCTAGGGATCAAGTCCTTGGCCACCGAGATCTCTGACAACGACATCCTGGAGGCCTTGCAGGTGTGCACAGTGTCAGTGGCCGCCTCGTCTCTGGGGCCACGTCTCCAGGCCCCAGCTCTGGGGTCTGCACCTGGGGGCCAGGGGGGGAAGCGTGGACTGGATGCTAGGAAACTCCATTCGCATCCTGGTGGTGTCCTCCTTTCACTGTGGCCCTGGGATGGTCCCTTGTCTCTGCCCAGCAGAGGAGTCCACATCTCCTGGGCTGGCAATGTCTGTACTCGGTGACCAGCAGCAGCTGCGGCAAACCCACGAGGTGTGGCAGGGAGGAGCCCAGCTGCTGGGTCCAGGACGCTCTCCGGCCACAGGAGCCTGTCCCCAGGCTCTGACCAGCTCAGCCTCCCCTGAGCATGCTTCCTGCATCTCAGGGTGGCCTTGGCTGGAGTCATATGCTGAACCAGCACCCTGGCACGGACCCCCTCCCCAGCCTTCCTCTGTGCCAGCTCCCCGCCTGCAGAGATGGTGCCATCTGCGCCTTCACCCCCATGGTGGGAGTGCTCTTGGCACAGAAATTGGCAAGTGCTACAAACCAGAGCCCCGCCACCGCCCTCCGCTGCTCATCTGGGTTGTGAATATTCACCAGCGAAGCACTACAGCTGCAGCCCCAGCCCTTCCGGGGGGAGGAACGTGTGGGTCCCGGGAGCCCGCGTGGACGGGGCAGACGCCCCTGCACTCCTTTTCTAGAGGATCATCTCAGACAGGACTGACTACTACAACCAGCTGAAGCAGAAGGGTGTCAAAGTGCCCCCCCTGCAGCAGTCAGAGATCTTGCCCCCGACCGGCACGTCCAAGAAGCTAAGTTCCAAGTAAGCTGAGTCCAGACACAGCCCGCCTGCCCGCGAGCCCAGGACCCAGCCCGGCTGCGCCCTGGGTGCCCACCCCTTCCCCCTCCACCGTTGTCCCTGTGGCCCCACCTTTGTGCTGTGATTCAGAATTATACCTGCTGTTAGCCATGGTCTCACCTTCTCCTTCACCAAGACACCCAGGGGGCTTGGGCTACACTGACACCTCCCATTCCAAAACTCACTCCTTGGAGGTCAGCACAGCAGACGGCACCCCCTGGTACCTTCCCAGGGAGACCCCACACCGAGCAGGGTGCTCTCTGGTGATCGCTGCCTCGGGCCTCCTATCCGCTGTCTTGGGTTCGGACCCCACAGGGGTCCTGCTTTGCTTCCAGCTGCACAGGCCTGCAGTGACTCCCTGGCTGGGGCGCCCCCTGCCGGGGCACTGTTTTGCTGACGCGACCCTGTGGAAGGTGCGTCTGGAGTGACAGCTCCGCGAGGACAGGCACCCTTGTCTGTGTCCTTCACAGATGTCTGCGCCCCGTACACAAACAGATGCCAAACGGAGTCTGTCCTGGCATCTGTCTTTGCTCTCCGCCCCCACCCGTCCACTCATCTCTTCTTTTGTGGCCGCCCTGCACTGGCCTCTGGCCGCTCAGAGCTAGTGGAATGCCGGCAGGCGGCTGGGCACTCCAAAAACCTGGCGCCAGGCTCCGCGCTCGCCCAGGCAGCCCGCGCGAACCAACTGGTGTCACGGTTGCTGTCGGGCCCCCGAGCCCTGCGCTCCAGCCCTTTTCCCCGCGGGGTCTGGAGGACGACCGGGCGCCGGTGGGGGACTGCAGCCGTGGGGAGGGGCCTCGGAGATCCTGGCTGCGTCTGGGCGCTGGGGACCCGCACGCTCGGCGGCCGGGGCTGCAGCACACGCCTCTTGGAAGCGGGCCTCTCGCTGGCCCCGCCCCTGCCCAGCCCCCGGGAACGGCGGTCCCCTTCATCAGGCCTCACCTTTTCTGGAGCCGGGCGGCTGCCTGCCCCAGGCCTCTCCCGGTTTGGGTACCGCCCATTGAACCCAGGCCCTGACCCGCGCGGCCTGCCCCGCCCCAGGCAACACCCTTAAGGCCTCGCCCAGCCCGCCCGGCCCCGCCTCTATCAGGCCCCGCCCCATCAGACCCCGCCCCTAACACGCGTTCGCGCGGCCCCGCCAGACCACGCCCAGGCCCCGCCCCTCCAGGCCCCGTCCCCCGGCCCTGGACACGTCTGCCGCGCGCCGAGCGGCCGAGGGCGGACGCGCCAGGTGAGACGCGGGTTCCGGGGGCAGTTTGTTGGAGCACCAGGAGCAGGAGGTGGGCCTGGCCGCGACAGCCCCCAGTCCTCCGAGGCCGCGGACCTGGCCTGCGAACAGGCAGCCTGGGAGAGTGGAAGTGGGGCGGGGGCGGGGTTGAGGCTGTCCCCCGCCCGCCGACCCCCGGGCTAACTGCCTGCGCGGCTCCTGCGGGCCGCCCGCGGCCCTTTCCCTTCCTGGGCCCGGGCAGCGCAGCTCCTCTTCACGTTTTATTTTTTTTTAAGTTTGGAGGCATCGGAGGCACCTCAGACCCCGAACTGCGGGCTGGGAGAGAGTGAGATCCACTGGCCAGGCTCTGACCTTCTTCCTGGGCCGCAGAGGCTTCGCCCCCGCTCCAGGACGCTCCCCTTGTAAGTTGTGGGCTCTTCGAGGTGCGCTGGGGTGAAGCGGTCTAGTGCCTGTGCGCCCAGTGTGGCTCTTGCGCCCCCAGGAGGCAGTGGTCCGCCTGAGGCTCCCAGCGCTTAGCAGGTGTCCTTGCCAGGCGGGACCGCCCCAGGGGCCGGTGACACGTGTGATCATCATGTGTGGGTTGGACAGAACGTTACAGGCGAGTGAGTGAAGCCCTCGGCAGTTCAGCCTCAGGATCTCACCCGCTTCTGGTGGCTTTGTCCAGCCAGGATGACTGGAGAGCCACAGCCAGGAAGTTGTTCTGCTTGAACAGATGCCCACCCAGAAGCCCACGGGTGGGCAGCTGGTGTAGATTTCAAGACTCAGCACCGTAGGCTGGCGTGGCAGGGCGTCCAGACTGCAAAGTGGCTGCTCGGCTCCAGGCATCACTTCAAGGCAGGAAGCGGGAGGGGCTGTGCTTGCGTTCTTGAGAGCAAAGCCTCCCATCCGCTACCGCCTCAGCTCCAGGCTCATGTCTGGGTGACGCAGGAAAGCAGGGATCAGAGTGATGAACTTGTCTTAGCCGGCTGTCACTCGCGGCTGGCACTGCTGCCTGGACCGAGGCAGGGATTCTGGCCGGGGGGACGGGGGCGGACGTTAGGTAGGTAGCTGACAGTCGGCCCGAGCCCCTTTCCTGGACATCCCCTGGGAAGGCCGAACCCACGCTCAGCAGATGCTTGGCTTCCTTTGGGCCGGAGACCCGGCCCGCATGGCTGCCCAGAGCGCGGGCTCCCACAGGAAGGGCAGGCTTTGCGGCTTGGAGACCAGCTCGCTTCCTCCTCTCCACAGGCCTGGGGTTCAGAACTGATGGTCTCATTGAGTTTCTGGGTTGGCTTCTTGGTGCTACGAGGCCCTCTGTGACTTTAAGCCCCTGGGACAGAACTTATCTGGAAGAAAGGGCAGTTTTTCCCAGGCTGGGGGGAGCCAGAAGCGAGGGGCCTCCTCGGCCCCTGGACCCCCGCCGGGCCCAGGTGCCTTCCAAGGCCCAGCTCCCCCCACAGCAGTGGAGGAGGGGGGCTGCAGCGCAGACAGGCCAGGGGACCAAGCCGCTGCCTCCCACCGGGCCTCCTCCCCTGCTGGAGGGCCTTGCCGGCCGCCCCAGGCCTGCTCCCCTGTGCCCCGTCCCTTTCCTTCCCAGCCTGCAGGGTGGCCCTGGGGCTTATCTGACAGGAACCTGACAGGGAAGGCTCTTATCAGGCCTGGCAACCTGGCTCCAGCCGAGGGCCTGCAGGTCCTGTGTCTTGTCTCCACCCCTGGGGAGCAGGCTGGGTGGAAGTGCAGCCTCTCACATTCCTGAGGGCGGGTTTGGCGGACTTTCAGCTTCCCAGTCGGAATTGCCTCTTTGCCTCCTCCCACGTGACCCTGGGCAAGTGGCTTCAGCACTGAGTCCCGGTCCCCCCTAAGCTGGACAGGGGATGCGAGCCCCGCCTCGGCCCCCAGGCAGACCTCACTTTAAAGCCAGCGCCGCCTGGAGCCACTGCCCCCGTGGGGCCAGAACAGGGGGCCTGGAAGGCCTCAGCCTCCCTCTGCCCCTCCCACCAGAGCCACGGCCCAGATGCAGCCCCAGGAGAGCAGCGTCCAGTACAGCCGGTGGGAGGACGGTGGCCGGGATGAGCTCAGCGTGGCCAACGGGCCCGGCCCCGGCGCGGAGGAGGCCTCGGGCTGGGCCAGGTGAGCGGCGGGAGGAGGAGCCCGCCCTCCTGCTGGTGGGTGGCCGGCTGGGGGCCCACACCTCCGTCTCCGCAGACCGGGCCCTGCCTCCCCTCCGCCCCCCCTCCCCCCGCTGGGCCCCCTCCTTCCTCAGCCCTCCTCCCACTCCGCTCGGGGCTGCCTGAGGCTCAGGGCCTGCGGTTCTCACCCTAGGGTCTCCCAGAAGCTGTGCTCCGGCAAGCTGGGCGTCTTCTTGAAGGTGCTGGGCGGAGTGGCCCTCTTCTGGGCCGTGTTCATCCTGGGCTACATCACCGGCTACTACGTGCACAAGTGCAAATAAGCGCTGCTCAGCACAGGCCCGGGCTCAGAGGGGCGCCCCACATGCGAGAAGCCCTCCCGAGCCGGACCCGTCTGCGCGGCCCTCGGGCACACACCCTCCCCGGTGTACACAGACCCCTCTCTCTAGTCACAGCCCCGCCACGTGCACGGACACCCCCAACCCCCATCCAAGGCTCCAGGGGCACACGGGACACCAGCTTGTGCAGCATCGCGGGCACCTGCAGTCATACAGCCAAACGGACACGGGACACATGCGTACACGCCTGGCGCGCACCGCCACCCAGGGGCGCACGTGGCTGGGAGACGGGGCCCAGCGTGGGCTGGGATACAGGACTCACCCGGGCGAGGCCCGCAGTCCGGGAGCCCCAGAGCCCTCTGCTCCCCTGGGCCCCGCGTGACCGAGGGCTCAGGCCTGGCAGCCCCGGGTAGGGTCCGCCTGTGTGGGCACTGTGCAGGCTGTGTGGCCCTGCACAGGCCCCTGCCCTCTCTGGTCCTTCTGACCCTGTTGTACAAGGATGGCTCTGAGGGGGCTGCATGTCCCTCTGTCCATCCGCCCTCCCCGGGGGCTGAGTCCTTCTGGACCCCAATGGGGAGGGTCTTTACCCCACCCCCGCTGCGCCCTCCCTCCAGGAAGGTGGTCTTCCCACCCAGGGCCGTCTGCCTGGCGGGGGCGGGGGTGTCCGGCCCCTCCGCCTGTGCCCTGCGGGAGGACCTGACCCGGGGAGGAGGCGGGCGCTCATTAAAACGTCTGTTGATTGAGCACACGGACGACGGTCTCTCCGTGAGGCGTGACCTGCGGTGTCCGAGCTGAGGCCAGCCGGCCAGGGGACCTGTGCGCCTCCCGCTGGCTCTGGACCTTGGAATGTGCCCGGTCCTGGCTGGGCACTTGGGTGGGAGGTGAGAAGGCCGGGGCGGGCCCAGGCCCAGCGTGTGGTGGGACCCGCTCCCGCCTCGCCTGCCCCCGGGACGGGCCTCCGCAGCCCTGGGCCTCCCGCAGCCTCCTCTCCGAAGGCGCAGTCCTGCGCTGTGCGCTCGGCCCCCGCCTGCTGTGAACTGCGTCTCAGCCTGCAGACCCCCAGAAACAGCTTCTCAAGAAAGTGGGTATTGCCCCGTAACTGAGGGTGGGAGAGGGGGCCGGTCGGGATCCTCACGGGCCACGGGGCAAACCTGGTGTCAGAGGCCCCCCTGGCGGGGCAGGGGTGGAGGGTCTGGTCCTGCCACCCTGGCCTCTGGGCTTCAGCGTTTGTCTCCTCCAGCAGGAGACTGTCCGCGCGTCTGGCCACACTCGGGGAGAGGGGTGACAGCTGCCCCACAGCTGTCAGCCCATCTTGGCACCTCCTTCCAGCCACCTCAGGACGGCACTGGGCGGTGGCTGTGAGGGTGAGCTTGGCACAGCCCGGCCGCATGGTCCGTGGGCTCTGAGCAGTCAGCACGCTGCTGACCCAGATCCGGGGCTGGGATTCCCCAGGGCGCGGTGCAGCCTCGGCCAGGAGCGGGGTGAGGGCACAGGACAGAGGGGAGGAGGTCCTGGCTGCCCCTGCCCACCAGTCCTCCCTCTTTGAGGTCCCCTGGCCTCCCTGGCTTCCGAGGCGTCCTGCGGACTCCGGGGACACGTTCCCTGGGAACCCTGGGCAGGAGCGGGTCTGCGGAGGGTTAAGCCGAGTGTGGCTGGCCTGGGGCGGGGGCAGCACCTGGAGCCGGCGGAGAGGACGTGACCTCAAGCCCGTCCGGCTCTCTGGGCATCACCAGGTGACACCCGTGGGTCCTGCCGAGGCCTGCACGGGGTCGGGGGCCCGTGGGCGGCCGTGGACAGTTGTGCCCTGGGTGTCCACGGCCCAGCGGGTCTCGGGATGGAGCTGGATGCACCGGCTCACACGCTGGTGGGTGTTGACCGGCGGCCCGGCCTGTGGGGGGGCCCTGCAGGCAGGCCTGCGGGGCACAGGCCTCCCGAGAGTCGCCTTGAGGAGCTGTGCCCTCAGGACCCTGGCTGGACCCCGTCCCATGGGAGGCTGGGGATTGGGGTGACCTGCTGGGGGCGGGTCCGGGAACCTGATTCCCTCGGGGAAGCCCCTGGGTGGGTCCACACCTGCGGAGGCGGCGGTAAGGCGGCCCCAGGATCGCGGCTCCTCTGGGCCAGGCCTGTGCAACAGCAGCTCACTGCCTCCTGCTCTTTGCTGGGCAGGCGTTCCCGGCTCTCAGTCCCAAAAGACTGCGACACCCCCTCCAGCAGGTCCGGCAGGCCGGGGAAGGGTTCACAGGGAAGCAGCCAAGTTGTTTCTACTCAAATGTTTTTATTAGAGGGTCGGACGGGCAAAGACGAACGTGAGAGGCTTGGGGCTGTGAGTTAAATACGTTTGCAAACCTCACGTGGAGGCAAGAGCCGCGGGGCTGCGGCTTCACCAACCGCAGGGAGGCCCCGGAGCTGACGCTGCGTGGCGGCTGAAGCCAGGGTCCTGGGGCTCCTCGCAGGGCCACGCCGGCCACAGCATCGGCAGCCTTGACTGCCAAGGTCGTGAATGGCAGCCGGAGCCACCTACGCGCATGGAGGTCTGGTAGGCTTGCCACAAATGCTGTTACCTGACCCCCCCTTCTGCCCAGCTAAGCACCTGCACCCCAGGGGCCGAGGGGCAGTCCTGGAGGTGACTGAGAGCCGGGTCAGGGTGTCGAGGCAGCCCTGCTGTGTCCTTGGCTGGGCTCCACGAAAACCACGTGGCTCGCAGCAGGCCCAACGCGCAGGTCTGGGCCTCCCACACGTCTGCTTCTGACAGCCAGGTGCCTGTCCAGCGGGGCTCTTGGAGACGCTGTCCCCAGACTGTCACTGTGACAAACACAGTCTCCTGCAGGTCAGTGACCACGGAGCACAAAGTCACTCAAGACTGGAAAGCTGGTGGCTCAACGTCTCCCGCCCAGGCAGACCCACAACGCCAGGGGCACTGCAGGAGCCCCTCGTCTGGCACGCGCTCCGTGCCCGTCGGCGTCAAGCTCACGTCCTCCGCAGTCACAGCCGCCCCCGTCCCTGAGCGAGCTGACGGCGGCCGACAGTTGACAGACAGAACCGTCCTGTCCGAGGCCTGCTCCGTGGTGGGAAACCTGCTCATCGGCCTCAAGATGCAGGAGCGACACCCGGGGCAGCGGGGCTGGTTTACAAACGCCGGGCGTCCCCGAGTCCTCACGCCTCCAGCCAGTGCAGTGGACGCTCTGCATCTCACCCCCAAAGCATCCGACGGCAGAATTAAGAAAAGTGATTTGAGAGTTCCCTTGTGGCTCAGTGGGTTGAGGACCTGGTGTCACTGCAGGCTCGGGTCACTGCTATGGCGTGGGTTCCATCCCTGGCTGGGAATGGCCATGCGCCTTGGGTACAGCCAGAAAAAAAAAAAAAAAGGGAAAAAATGATTCTGCCAATTCTAAGGTCACATAACATTCTTTTTGATAAGAAGATTATGATTTACGGTAACTGGAAAACATGACATCAGCCCCCAGCTCTGAGCCGCATGCTGACGCAGTGACCGTAAAAGGTACAGTATCGTAGAAAAATAACTGTGCAGCCCAGTGAGGTGCGTGCTGCTTAGCTTCTCAGCTGGACCTGAGCGCTCAAGCCGGTCGCACACGCTTTCCCCGGGGACGCGGCTGTGCTGTGTCTACACGATTCAGAACAACCCGAGCAGTTAATCCCAGCATTCCAGTAACTTCATAAAAAGCATTAGTAGAGTCCGCTTGGTGCTTACAGGCAGAACAGTTTAAGCTCACAACAACACGGCCCCCCCAGGCAGAATCGTCTGGAAAACCGAACAGAGAAGGCTCGTGCCTTCAGCACCGAGGGGAAGGAGTAGTTTACTCTGCGACCCCAGGAGCGCGCCCGAGAGCGGGCGACCTGGGTCAGCGGGTCACGGTCACGTGCGCCGCGGCGAGGGCCAGGTCCGTCTTGGACGGGTACACCACCTTCAGCTGCCCGTCCTGGTCCACCACGCGGACCTGCTCCACCACCAGCGGGGCGCTCCCGGCCGGCTCGGCAGCGGCGTCGGCCTCGGCGTCCGAGAGCGGGCTTTCCTCTTTATTTTCCGAAGTGTACTTGTTCAGTTCTGCCATTTTCTGCAAGTGACAAATATTTCCTTAACCAAGAGATGAGAAGCGGCCCCGGGGAGACACTGCTGTCCCCGGCCGTGAGGGGCGGCAGCGCCTCGGGCGGGGCTCGCTCACCAGGATGAGGGCATCCAGGATGGCCTTGCAGATCTGCAGGCTGGCCGCACTCGTCACCTCCAGGAACAGATCGCAAGTGGTTTTCTTTATCTTTAAAGAAATCAGAAAGATTCCAGAGGAGAATCAAGTTTTCCCGAGTGGCAGCAGCCACCGCGACACTGACTCCGCCCTGTAAAACAGCGTCACACTTCCAGACAGGAGAGAGAAACTGGGACGCTGCACACACACGCGGGTCCCGGGCGGCCACGACGCGTTAGCGTGACTCGTGGAACAGCCTCGAGAAGCCGGGACCTGACGGACGCGCCTACCTTGGTCTTCTCGCTGTTGGTTATGGGCGGGAAAGAGATCGCGTCACCATCCGCGTCCACGAGGCAGGGGTAGCGCTCCTGCCCATCCAGCAGGTGAAGGTACCTGCGCGGGAACAAGGGCGCACCGCAGGCGTAGGTCAGAGCACAGCTGAGGGACGTGGCCGCGTCCAAGTGCCCCGGACACAGGGGCGGCAGGTCCAGGGCACGCTAACAGGCATTCGGAGAAGAACCGCCGCGGTTACACGGTGGTGCTGGGCGAATCCGAGGACCCTTCTGCAGAACGAGGTCTGTCCCTCAGCCTCCTGAGCCGGACCACGCGCCCCAGGCCCGCCCGTCCCTCCCCGGGGCGCCCCCTGGTGTGCACTTGGCCGCTGCCGAGGGCCACCCTCCCCGAGAGATGACAGGAAGCCTGCGCTCCTGGCTCCCGTTCGCTGAAGCCGAGACGCGGGCTCACTGAACGTCCTTTCGCCCACCGGGAACCGGGAGCAGAGGCAGGAGGCGGGGTCCTCAGCCCCCGTCGGCTCCGGAGGCGGCCCGCGCGCACCTGTGCAGGCCCGACACGGTCTGCCTCCTCTTCTGCTTCCTGTGCTCCTCCGCCTCCAGCTGCAGCTGCCGCACCAGGTCCTTGGCCTTGACTTCCCGGCGCCCCAAAGGCATGATCTACAGCGTGGAAAGCGCGTCAGTGCGTGGCTTTGGGGGCTCAGCCCCCGCACGGCCCGTCTCCTGCACTCCTGCCGAAGGCGGCGGCCGCCCCTCTGCTCCATCCTCTAACCCAGCGGGAGGCTTCTGGAAGCTGACAGTCCTCCGGTGGCGGCCCAGGGACCCAGGACAGAGGCTGCCCCCACGTCACATGCCCACACGTTCCACAACTTTCCAAACTGGGCTCAACTCTAAATCTGCCTAACAAAGAGCCGTCCCTCCAGGCCTATGGGTCTAAGGAGGCCAAGAGAGGGGCCGGGGTCGGGGCGGACCTGGGGTGGGGGGCGGAGCTAGGCTTGAGGTCAGGGCGGAGCTGGGGTTGGGGGCGGAGCTGTCCGCGGGGAACTGCCTCTGCCCAGGCCTCTGCTGTCTGCAAACCCCAGGAATGGGGGGTGTCGAGGGAACAGCTCAGGCTGTGGTCAGCCGCTGGTGGGGGCTTGAGACCGGGATATAAACCAAAATCTTTGGTTAAAAGTTACAGAGCAGATGCAGGAAACCACTTCCAAATCACCACGTCCTCTGAGGAGGTTCTCTAAAGTAACTGCCAGCTTTATTATTTTACATCTCTGCCTGGAGGAGAGCAGGCCAGACTCCACCTCAAACACCCCAGTCTGTCCTTCGCACGGGTACTTTATGAAAAACACGGGAGGAATGTCAGCTGCCAAGGCGGCGAGGATGCTGGCCTCACCTTGAGGTCCTGCGGCGGGCGGGCGGTGTACAGCAGGGGCCCTCGGACGGCCCTGAGGTCGTGCGTTGCGATGGTGGCCGCTGTCCTCTTCTCGCAAAGGTCCTCGTGCAGCTTTGTCTGCAACCCAAGGTCAAGGCGGGCAGAGCTCAGTGCGCCAGGCCAGCGGGCGACCCACCTGTCCATCACCGCAGCCTCCCGGCCAGGTATTTATCTTGTGGGACCACTGTCAGAAAACTGTTAACTTTTACCATCAAAATTTCTTTCCCTGACTCTGAGACAACACCTGAGACTTCAAAGAGCCCATCTTCAGTTAGAATATATGACTGAATAAATAAAACTGCAACTTTAAAAGAAAAAGGACCCCAGCGTGTTGTTTTTCCAAAACACTGAGCCTCAATCTGAGTTCCGGCCTGGCACACATAGGCTTCTTTCCTGAATGTGGTCCCCACAACACTTGGGGTTTCCCACGTGCAAGGATGTGCCTTTTTTTTTTTTTTTTTTATGGCCGCACCTGCAGCATATGGAAGTTCCCGGACCAGAGATCAAATTGGGGCTGCAGGTCCTGACCGCACAGCCACGGCAGCACCTGATCTGAGCCGCATCTTCAGTGTACGCCACAACCTGTGGCAGTGCCAATCCTTAACTCACTTGGCGAGGCCAGGTGTAGAACCCACGCCCTCATGGACGCTAGCTGGGTTCTCAACCCCCTGAGGCACGATGGAAACTCCCAGGATGTGCCTTTTAAAAGCTGAGCTTACTCCACAGAAAAACAGCAAACCTAACTCACCGAAGAATATGCTGCAGGAGCCGACAGTTTTAATACTAAATGTGCTATTAATCACAGAAATCAGAAACCCCAGCAACGTGTGAGAAGCTCCAGGACACGGGTACCCTGGGAAGGAGGCCCAGGCCCTGTTCACGGCCTCCAGCAGCCCCGCCCCACCAGCCGGGTCCTGCCACGTCCTGTTTCTCGGGGAGGACACCAAGGCCTCTCCCCCATCCGCCCCTCTGCACGTCCACCTCCGCAGCACCCACCTGGGAGGAGAGGAACCGTTTGAGCGCGTTCCCGGGCCGCAGGTTCATGCCCCGCACGACGGCACCCACGATGAACGGCCGGACATCCTTGACCTCGGGGCTCACTCTGACCGTCAGCGGGGCGGGGTTCTCGGACACGTGCAGGACCCTGAGCAGCAGCCGGCCGGCCTCGTCCGCCGCCTCCTCGCCCTCACCGCTGTCCCTCTTCCTCCGCTCCCTCCGCTTCCTGCGGCCCTCCTCCTTCTCGGGGCCGCTGGCCCCGCCCCGGCCGCGCGCGCCCCCGCGGCCCCCGGCCCGCAGGTACTCCAGGACGGACCTGGGCGGGCAGCCGCTGACCATCTTCTCCAGGCGCCTGTCCCGCAGCCGGTTCCCTCGGAAGTTGATCTCCTTGAGCTTGGGGCAGTCGGCCAGCTCGGCCGGGATCTCGCTCAGCTGGTTGTTGGACAGGTCCAGGGTCTGCGGGGGAGACGAGGACACATCAGGCCCCTGAGCGCCGCCTGGGTGGGGAAGGGGCCCCGCTGCCCCCGGCCTGCTCTCCTGTGTCTCCCGCCCGGTCTCAGCACCAGCCAGCCCCTCCCCGGCAAGGAGGCGGCCGGGGGCGGGGGCTCCGCGAGTGGACCCCCCGTAGCCTGTGAAATGCCGGTCGGTCGTTGCTTGTGGTCACAACCACAGCAGACTTCCAGGTCAATGGCCAGGTCGGAGGAAAAAGGGCAGCAAAGGATGCGGGGAGTGTCTGGAGGTAAATGAGAACTTTAATGAGAAACAGGCTTCCCACAAAATGGCGCTAAGATTTCCAAAGCTTTTTTATTTATTTTTTGTCCTTTTGCCTTTATGTAGAGCCGCACCCACGGCATATGGAGGTTCCCAGGCTAGGGGTCTAACAGGAGCTGTAGTCGCCAGCCTACGCCACAGCCACAGCAACGTGGGATCCGAGCCGCGTCTGTAACCTTCACCACAGCTCACGGCAACGCCGGATCCTTAACCCACTGAGCAAGGCCAGGGGTCGAACCCGCAACCTCATGGTTCTTAGTCGGATTCGTTAACCACTGAGCCACGACGGGAACTCCTAAGATTTCGAAAGTTAAACAAGCAAAAAAGAAAGGATACGGCAGGAGGGGCGGGAGGGACGCGGACGACCTGTTGGAGGCGCCAGCACGCCTGAGCCGGGCGACAGGCCCTTCAGGAGGCGCAGCCGGGCGCCTGCTCTTTCCCGGCGGAACGTACCGGCGGCCTCAGTTCAGACAGCACCAGGCACTGCGTGTCAACGGCCTCTTTCCCTAAGTTGTTTTGCTTGTGTTTCTCTTTTTTTTCTCCAAGTTCAAGTACAGCTGATTTACAACGTTGTCAGTTTCAGTTGTACATTAAAGCGACTCAGTTACACACGCATGTGTTATGTATGTATTTTGCTCAGATCCTTGTCCGTCACAGCTCTGTACAGGATACCGAGTAAGCTCCTGGTGCCAGCCGGCAGGACCGTGTTGTTCATTGCTGCACACAGTTGCCCCTGTGAACCCTGAAGACTAATTGCACATGGCTTCTTCCTCCTTCTCCGGGGTCGGCGTGAAGCTCTGGACGGGCCTTGCCCGGCTCTGCTGAGACCCAGCCCGGGGCTGTGACTGGGGGGCCTTGGGAGAAGCTCCGTGCTCCGCTGGACACAGGGCTGGCACGTGGGGAGTGAGGCAGCGAGAGGTGACGGGGCCGCGTCGCAGGGCGCGCCCGGGCGGGACCACCCTGGAGCCGGAGCGCCAGGCCCCCACGCCCTCTGAGAGCAGGGCTCACATCTGGTTCTGACTAGGACCTAAGAGGGCCCCCAGGAGACCGGCGGTGGCGGGCTCACCCCCGCCGGGAGGGGGCCGCGGCTCCGATTACCCAGAAGAGGCGGTCTGCGGGGGCTGCAGAGGGCAACCTTAGTGGAACTTCACAAACCCCGAGTTACGACGGAAGCTGAAAAGGCATCTGGCTGGAGACAGGGGGTCACAGAGGAGCCTCCACTTGGCAGGCAGGGGGCTGGGACCTGGGGGAGGAGCAGCTGCAGAGCAGGTTCTGACGCTGCTGTCAAACCCGGAGAAACAAAGGTAATCTGGACACGGTCTCCAGTTACTGCCGGGACCTAGCACGTGGCTGTCACCTGGCTGCGGGCTGACGCGACTTCACAGCTGCCGTCTCGCGTCTGGCGTCGCTCCAAGCTTTCTGGCTCACAGGCGAAACTGTATACTGGGTAGATGGACTGAAAAGTGGCCCTTCCAAGTGTCTGTGCCCGCCCTGACCCCGAGCAGGCACGTACACACACACGACACACACGCCCACGACTTGGCGGCGCCTGTCCCCCAGCCTGGCATCCAGCTGGCCTCCCTGTTCACTACTAACTGGCCGCATCAGCCACAATCAGTTCCAAGCCGGGTCTTCAGAGCCAGTCCAGTGGCAGAATGCATCTGGGCTGGAGGTTGGCCAGGGCCACCAGACCAGATGCTTCTGTGTTCACATGCGAGCCTGGCCTGGGCCAGGAGAACAAGGAGGCTTGTGAGCAGCAGCAAAGGGCTGGCATTTCGAGGTTGGACCGGCACACCCAGCTTTGGGATTTCCTGTACATCCGAAGAGGCTTTGATCAAATGGCTTGAACTCCACTGGCACCTTCACTGCTGCAAACACCGCTGCTGGACGGATGGATGGACAGATGGATGGATGGACGGGGTGTCTCTGCTCACACAGTGAAAAGACCCAGAAACAGCAGCAGAGGAAGAGCCAGCAAGGAGGGCCGGGGGCGGATCCTCAGGTAGTCTCCAGAGGGGACAGGTGCAAGCGGACTGGCAGGAAGTCTTTCAGGGGCAACAATCACCAATCACAATCGCCGTTCCTTATGGAGGCGTCATTTCAGGGAAGGTCCCAGAGGACATCTAAGTCCAAGAGGGCATCCAAGTAGCTCTCGTGTGCCACTCCAACCAACAGGTGTCTTCGTGTGAAAGAGACCCGATGGATGTCTACACACGGTGAACAGGCTGGGCCAGGCGAGGGGGGACTGAGCACTCAAGACACTCGCTTTGACCTGAACGAGGGTGTTCTGGACACAAGCAAGACAATTTACTGGGCAGGTACCACGAGAAGGTAGTACAGAACATCAAAGAAACCCCAAACCCCAAACTGGAATGCTGGTAGACGTTCCAGGTCTGAAGAGACACCAGTCTGTGCACTCAAACACGCCTGGCATGCCAGCCGCCTGGAAAACCACAAGAACCACCGTGTGTCACATCAGAGCCTTAAAGGGAAGCTACAAGCCCTGCGGGACCAGGGTCCCTGGGAGGCCTCACCCCCACGGCTCTTCCTGGAAACGCCAGCAGGTAGGCATGACCGTGCAGAGGGCCCATCCTTCTCACTTAACTGCACGCGCGCACATGCACACGTCCTGACACGCACTTGTAAAATGAGTTGGCAACGTCTCAAGAGTAATTTCTGCTGCAAACAGGTCAGTTGCCAAACTATGCACACGTCTTACTGTTTCAACAAGCCTGAAAAAAAGGACGGGAAATTGGAGGAATTTTAAGGACAGGAGCCTCTAGACTGGATTTAGGTCATGGATGCAGCCTTTCTGTTTCTTACTCAACAGACTCAACAACCAAGCCTTCCGTTGGGAGCTGGGGACCCCAGACGAATAAACAAGCAGTCCTCAGACAATACAGCCTAGGGGAAATCCCACGTTATTTGCTGATTACTTTGGGCAAAACAAGAACGACTGCCCCTACCTTGGAAAGTGATGGTTAGGCTTAAGCAAAATTTTGGACATGAAACCACGCGGAGTTGCATTATGGGAATTCTAGTCACTCCACATCGTCCTGACCTGTCTCGGGGACCCGTGCATAGGGCTCCCTCAAATCACTTCACAAACACGTGAAAATACAAAATTTGGATACGAGTCCCTGCTATCGTTAGACGCCGTTTGCTGGCAACTACAAAACTGTCATGTGCGAAAGCCCTGTTGTGAGCAGAGTGTGGTGCGAGTCGAGGAAGGAGGCCGGATTAGTGGGAGGGGACCCGGGGCTGAGCCGGCTTCCCAGAGGTGCCCACGCTGCAGTGGCTCTTCCCGGCCGAGGAGAGCTCCCTCCGGGGCTACACAGGGCCCGCCCCGCCCCGCTGACCGCTGACCTTGAGGGAGGCCAGGTTGGCGATGTCGGGGCTGAGCTCCCGCAGGCAGTTGTCGGCGGCCGCCAGTTCGCTGAGCAGCGGCAGCGCGCCGGGCTGGAAGAGCGCGGCGGGGAAGGCGTCCAGGCGGTTGCCGGTGAGGTTGAGGGTCTGTAGGCGCGGGGCGCAGCGCGCCAGGTCGGCGGGCAGCTCGCGCAGCCGGTTGCCGCTGAGGTTGAGGCTCTGCAGCTGCGGGAGGCCCGGCGGCTCTGCGGGGCCCAGGCCCTGGCCCGGCGGCAGCGCCTCCAGCGCGTTGCCCGACAGGTCGAGCACGCGCAGCGCGGGCAGCGGGCCGAGCTCGGGGCTCAGGCCGGGCCCCAGCGCGTTGCGCCGCAGCACGAGGCTGTGCAGCTGCGGGAGGCCCTGCGCCAGGCCCGGGCCCGGCTCGCGCAGGCTCCCGCAGCCGCTCACCTCCAGGTAGTGCAGCAGCGGCAGCGTGAAGAGCCGCGGCGGCAGCCGCCCGCCCGCCTCGCGCACCCGCTGCTCCAGCCCGGGCCCCGTCAGCAGCAACTCCCGCCGCCGCTCCCGCTCCGCCAGGTCCAGCTCGGGCCAGGGCTCCGACGCCGCCGCCGCCGCCGCCGCCGCCATCGTGCCTCCGCTTCCGCAGCCCCTGCCGGGGCGCTTCCGGGGCACGCGGCACCACTTCCGGTCTTGGCCGGAAGAAGCCATAGAGAGCCGCCCAGACGCTAGAGCGCCGCGCCGAGGGCCCTGGAGGAGCCGAGGGGGCGGGGCCGCGGGCCGTCGCCGCCGGGTCCTGGTCCTCGCGGCGGCGGCGGCGGCGGCGGCGGCGGCGGCGGCGGCGGCGGCGGCGGCGGCGGCGGCGGCGGCGGGCGGCGGCGGCGTCCCCGAGCACCCGGCCTGTGCAGTGAGGCTAGGGCTCAGTCCCCCGCCGGGAGCCCTCGGGGGGGCGGCGATGGCCCCGCACGCGGCGCTCTGGGGGTCGGGGCCAAGGCCGTGGGAAGAGGCCGCCTCGTGGACCTGCGGGTGATGCCCAGGGCAGGCGCGTGACCCCGAGGTGGCCAGAATTCAGACGTAAACGCCATCAGAAAGGAAAAAGGGAAGGAGAGGAGTGGTATTCGGGGAAGATGAAGGGGCCCTAAGAAGCAGAGCGGGCGGGATGGTGGTGTGTGACACCGGGTGTGTTGCACGTCTAGCCTCTCCGGGGGTGAGTCCGCCTTCCCTGGGCGGTGAGCTCCCGGGGCGGCGTCTGTGACCACTGCGTCCCTTTGGAAGGATGTGTTCGGGCAGATGAGGGGAGTTCAGAGAAACCGCCCTGCGTTTGCTGATATCCAAGCGCATACAGCTCAGAACTGTCAGTGCACCAAGGTGACGCATTTCAGGGTGCATGATCCCAACTCGTAGTCACATCTTGGGGGGCCGTAGTCAACTACCCTGCAAAACCTAACCAAGTTCCTCTTGGCA
>PVHT020000047.1:195312-238917 GCA_004024745.2 Catagonus wagneri
AACCCACAACCTCATGGTTCCTAGTCGGATTCGTTGCAGCAGCGCCATGACGGGAACTCCAAATCTTACTGTTTTAAACAGGCATCCAGTGCACTTTTTTTTTTTCTTTTATAGGTTAGTGGTTCATGTATTGAAATCACCAGGAAATGAGAAATGACTGAAGCCCAGTCCTCCCCAGAGATTCTGGCCTAGTAGTCTGGGCTGCAGCACAGGCTCCCCAGGTGCTTCTGTGGGGTGGGCAAAGTTGAGGACCGCTTGGGATCAGCTGTCTGGTCTCCCTGTGTTTGGACCCAGTAGCCCCAAGCGTTTGGAGGAGTGAGAACCAAGGTTCGCTGCCCTGCTCTTTGCATGTGTTTTAACTCCTCACCCCGCAGGGTTTTCACTTGTTTTATTGTGCTTTGAAATTTCTGAACATTGTATGAAGGGTGAAAGACACCCCAAAGAAAAGTGTGAACACAGCATGAGTGGATTTTATCCAGATTGAACATTGTGTCACCATCATACAGAACAAGAAACATGTGACCATCAGTCCCTGGTCCTGTGGCTCTTCCCCCAGGAGGCCACGCTGGGGACTGGAGAGGCCAGGAAGCGGCTCAGTGGGATTTCCAGGTTGTCAGGCAGGAGGCCCTCCCCACCCCGCCCCCAGCCTTCAGGCCCCCTTCTCCTTGCCATGAAGGGATGGGGGTTGCCTGGATGAACTGCTCTCTCCGCTTAGCTTGGGGCAGTCGCGGAGGGGGTGACTCGACGTCTCCCCAAAGCTCTATTCCAGAGGGCAGGTGGGGGCAGGTGCAAGCTGTCTCCACCATCCCGCCGCGTGCAGAGGCCCAGAGCACAGGGTTCACGTCTGGGGGCACTGCTTTCTGGTGCCAGGGCTTGGGGGCTGAGCCACCTTCCTCGCATTCGGGGTTGGGGGACTGGAGGTGGGGACTGGCGGCCTTGCAGCTCCTCTGAAGATTCCAGCACCTATGCCTGTCGTGGGGCGCTCTGCTGAATTGGTCCCATCTGCCCTGCAGCAGCTGCAGCAGCAGCGTAGTTCGTGGGGTCACCGCCCCAAACCCCAGCTGCAGCCTCCCTCTCCAGCAACCCCACCCAAAGTTCCAGATACGGGGGGCCCAGGGCTTTCCTGCCAGGATGGGGCTGGGGTGGCAGCAGCGGGGAGGGGTGGGTGGAGGCCCCGAGGCTGACACACATTCGCCCCCAGCCGCCATCGCTCCAGCAGCTTTTCAGAACTCATCTAGTTTTTAGAGCAAAAAGCCCCGGCACAAAGAAACACCTAGCTGAAGAGAACACACTGAAGCCCTCTGGGTGTGTCGGGTCCGAGAAGGAATCACGCTGTTCCCTTTGAAAGGGGGCTCTCCTCCCACACTCTCCAGGGCACACGCACGTGCACACACCATCTACTAAAGTAAGAGAAGACATTCACAGGCATCTTTGCTGTTCAAACTCTAATGCCCTTAAGTACCAAGTTAATATGTATTTGCGAAAGGAAAACACTTCAAAATAGCATTATAAAATCATCAAAGCCCAGTACAAGCTTAAAACCACTCTACAAATCAACTGAGAAAATACCTCATTGGCTAATAAAAATACCCCTTCAAAGGGGGAAAAAAAGAACACAGGAAGAGACTATAACCCTCTGTGGGCGCCGTGCGGGCACTTAGTGCACTTTATCCCACGGGTAAGACTGGTCAATAGGCTTTCTCTAGTTTACATGCAGCTTAAAATGTTTTAGGTTTTTCAGCAAAGCCCATTTTGACAAATAACTTATTTAAGGAACCAAAAATTCTCTCCTGGCAACTCAGTGTCCACCGCCCCCTCTCAGCAAACCCCAGCAGTCCTGGGGTTTCAGGACTGAGCCACACCTGCGGGTTTACTTCTTAATTATTATCTTGCTTTTTAATTATGATCTTAAAGTAAAAGTGACACAACATTTACTAATCTTTTTATTAATATACTCAGGGAGAACTAACCCTTAAGCCCTAAAAACAACAGCAAAAATATATTACTTAGATATTTTATAATTCTGGTACCTGAAATAAATAGAAAACTATGTTAAAATATTAAAAACTTGCAAATTTTCATTAAAAGTATTTACAATTGCGTTCTAGTGCTAAATTTATAGATACACTTCTTTTAAATTAGAATATTTTGAAATAGGAAAATAATAGAAACGAACATGGTTAAATATCCACAACATATTCATGAATGAACTTTGTTGTTACTGTTCCCAGTATAGATATTTGTATCTAAACACGAATGGCCAAAGGAACCGACAGTTTCTTTTACATTTTTTTATCCTTTGCTCTCGGTTCCTTAGTAATATATACCTCTGTAAAGCCTTTAACAGCCACTAATCACTGCCAGGAGTCATTTTTAACATAAATACCTGATTCTTCTGTAACCAGTAAGACTATTTTAAATGCACTCAGTTTTGTCAATCACTAAAAATTATGTATTTTTACAAATACCGTCTTTTAGTTACATAGAAAACATCGCATTTATATTTTTTAAAAGTTTTAATTGGAGAGAAAAGAATAATGTCTGGGTTAATTTTTCCCATCATTCTGTTTAAAGAGGCGTTTTCTCTGTATTTCATCACCGGATTGGAAGATCATGGCAACATCTCTTTGAAACCAAGGAGGACTGGTTTTATGATTATCTCGGCACCCACACGCTGCTCTGTCTAGCAGTTTGCATTTTTCTCCCTCCGTACTTTTAACAGACTCTGTTTCTGAAGGTCATTCCCACTCTCGCTCAGTATTCGGAGCTGGCCACGGGAGGAGATAACCGTTTACCAGAAGCGGAGGTGGACGGGTACAAGCCCACGGGCACGAACGCTTTCAGGAGTACGCTGCTTAAATAAGCCCTTAGCTTTTTAAGATACACCTTGTTATTTCACATGGTTGGGAGTAAAACTCCTCGCAGGCGGGTGGTACCCATTCTATCAACTGCGTGCATCGCCAGCCAGCGTCCTGTACTGCACGGCCTGTACTGCACGCAGGAGGCCGCCCTGGACACCTGGGGACCGAGGTGTGGACGGGGTGGTGGCATTTCTAAGCAGCTTTGAGACAAACACCGGCTCCGCCCTACAGCTACCTGAAGCCACTTCCATGGGGTAGGGGGCTGACTGGGAGCTGGTCAGGAGACTGGATTCTCAGCTTTGGTTTCGTCATTTGAAGCGGTTTTTGGCGTTTACAGTATCAAGGGGAGGGTTCAGTTCCAGTGCTGACCCGGTCCGAGTGGGACAGGACGACGCACGCTCTGAGGCCACCGGCCTGCGTGGACGGCTCCTCCGAGAGTTAAGACAGAGCGGAAGTCGCTCGGGCCAGAGTCTAGACCAAACCTGCGTCTGCCCCGGGGGTTTCGGGAAGGGCCGCTGGACTGACGCACCCGCTCGGGTGGGCGTGGGACCTCAGGGGAGTGTCCTTTCATGTTTTGGGGGCTCCGCAAAAGTGAAGACCTTGCAGCCCCGGAGGAAGGGCCTGGCGTGGAGCCACTAGTGTTAGTTTAGATCCCTGGTCGGGGGCGGGGGGCAGGGAGACAGGCATCCAGCAGCAGGGCTGAGGGGGCCCCTCCAGGAGCCGCTGTTCTGACCTTACTTCTTGCTGCCGTGGACACGTGGGCTCCGCGGGCCTGGGTGGGGGGCCAGGGCGCGTGGGAGGGGGCGCGGGGACCAGCATCCAGACCTGCCTGATGGCCCGGCGCCCCGCGGACCTTCGGCCGCGGCCGACAGAGACCCACGTGTAAGCGGTTATGGGAGGTTTTTATGGGAATCACTCCAAGACGAAGAGAGGGTGCCGGGCCCTCCACGCGGACCTCCCGGCCGCGGTCAGTGCGCTTCTCGTCCCGCAAAACAGCCTCCCTCCCAGGAGCCCGGCCCGAGACAGGTGGAAGCCGCGAGCGGGGCTGCAGGTCAGCGCCGGAGGGAGGCGGTGCCTCCGGCAGCCCTGTGCACGGCATCCGCGGGGGACGGACGGGGCAGGGGGATCCACGTCCAGGGAGGCTTCGGGAGACGTGCTCGGGCAGGAAAGCTGCTCGGGCCTTTGGGGACAAAGGGGACAGACGCGCGTGGCGTCACCGCTTCGTGTACGTCCTGCCGGAGCTCCTGCTCAGGCCCCCCTTGGGGGTGGGGATCTTGCTTCCGCCCCTGGGTCCCGAGGTCCCTGACGTGGCCGTGGCCGGGCCTTTACCTGCGGTGACACAGACAGAGCACGGGTGCCGTGCTGGAGGGGGCACCGTGGTGACCTGGCGTGGCCAGAGGAGCCAAGCGCGGGGATGGGGGGACGTCCCCACAGGGGGCTGGCACCCTGCGCGGGTCACAGCCACGGGCGCCGGGCCGCGCTGGCCACGTGAGAGGCTGCACGAGCCCAGAGGGGACCTGACGCGGGTGGAGGAAAGCCCTGAATGCTTTACTGAATTTTTAGTTTCAAAAGCTTTGCTCCCGAAACGAGAAAGCCAGCAGCGCACGACCAGAGCCGAGTCCTGGCTGAGTGGCCGAAGGCGGCTCCCCAGGCTCTGCCCATCCCCAGGCGGCTGGGGCTGGGCGGGGGTCGGGGTGGGGGGCGTGAGGACGGCAGCCCCTCCCCCACCGAGGTCTGGTGGCCTCAGCACAGACCATTTCCTGCTGCTGTTGCTGACCACCTGCCCCTGGAATAGGGCCCTGCAGCCAGCAGGCCTTCAGGTCAAGAACAGCTTTCCTGTGAAAACTGTCAGTTTTCTAAAGGCCTCCTGAATCGGACGTGAAGTCACTGAGATCAGGATTCAGAGATCAGGCCGTGGCCTTCTCTGTGGGTTATGCCACCCGACTGCACACGTCCAGACACGCGAGCTGGTGACATGGAGACCCTGAGAACGCGGGTGGCCCAGGAACACCCGCGTGTGGTGTGACAGCTCCGTGGGTGCCACTGCGCGGCCCGGAGTCAGGGTCATCAGGGAGGGGCCTTCAGCAAAAGCTGGTGCCGCGTGATGCCGTCAGGCCGCTGGGCCAGGACAGCGAGGGGCGCCCGGGCCGCAGCCCCTTACCTGGCGGCAGGGTGGGCGGCCTGTGCAGCAGGTGCGTGCGGCGCAGGTTCATTGTGCAGCCCGCAGGGCCCATCAGGTGAGCCTTCCAGGCCTGGAACGAGAGAGGCACGCGGTGTGGCCCCAGGCTAACAGAAGGCCCAAGACGACTAGCCAGAGAAGCTCCATGCTGCAGCCACTGGAGTGGCCCCCGGGCTCTGCGTCCCGCCTGAGGCCTGGGCACAGCGCACCTGAGAGCACCTGCGTCTCCTAAGGTGGGCTGCGCGTCACAACCCCCTCCCCGTGCTTGTCACCACTGAGCACAGCCTGCTGACCCTGCTGTCACACGAAGTGTGGGGACGTGTGACGGTTCAGGGGCGTGTGGCCAGGAGCTGAGGGTGGCCCTGCTGGACAGTCAGCAAGGACACAGGGCTTGGTGCTGGGATAACCAACAAAAGCCTTCTGCCAGCGCCTGGGACAGCAGGGACGGGGCTCCCTCCCCGGCCGAGGCCATGGAGAACGTAGCCCAGCACCCAGCGTCTGTGCCGTTTTCTGAGAGGAGAGGAGCCCCGGACAGGGGGACAGAAGGAGGCCGAGGGGGCAGCCGGGCGGGCCTGCCGCCGACAGGTGAGCGTTCTGGGTCCAGAGAAAGCCCGAGGGCCTCACTGGGTCCATCTCCGGCACCAGGGCCCCGAGGGCTGGGACAAGGGCGCCCCCTGCAGGCTGCGGAGAGTGGAGGCAGGGTGAGCGACGACCCTCACCCACCCCTGACGCTGAAGGCGGGGGCATGGAAGGAACCCAGAGAAGAAAGACCTGGCCCCCCCACACACACTCAGCCGCCGTGTCACACACGCAGCTCCCACTGGTGGGGGCGGGGGTGGGGAAGTGCCTGGAATCAGTCTCTAGGGCCTTGGTTTTACTCATTAGAAGGGACCAGGGCATTACAGAATCTGGCGTCTTGTCAGGGCCCCAGCGAGGAGAAGGAAGCCGGGAGCAGGAAGAATGAAAGCCTTCGAGCTTCTGTGCCAAAGAGCCCCGGAGATGCTCACAGAGGTCCTGGCCGGGGACGGTGAGCACGGGCAGCGGAGTAACTTCAGACGGAGCAGCGGAGCCGGCCTCCTCCCGACACCCACTGGCCCCGCGGCTGGTCCGGCCCCGACAGCGCCCTCGTCACCGTCCCTCAATGCGGGCTGGTCGCCCCCCCGGCCCCTCACCTCTTCTCCGGGGCTGAAGTTCTCATGGCACAGAGGACACCGGTTTGCCAGCTTCCCCGGTTTGGCAGCTGAAATGATTTCATCGAGACAAGACCGTGTCACTCCTGTGACACAGGAACGGGGGCAGCAGAGCAGGGGGGCCGGCAGAGGCGAGCCCCCCCCACCGCAGCCAGGCCCCGGGGCAGCACGGCAGGCGCCCACCGTTACAGCCCTTGGTCTTCGTGTGTCTGGGCAGCTCCTCCTTCAGGACGGCCTCGCTACAGCGGTCACACCTCCCAAAGCCGTCCTTGCGGTCACACTCCGTCAGCAGGTGCTCCGTCAGGCTGGCGACCTCTACCACCTGGAAGCCCAGATGCATAAGTCGCGCCGCCTGGCCCCCGCCAGCTTCCCGCCCCGCCGTCCCGTCCCGCGGAGGCACGGTACCATGTCACCTCCGCGGGCACAGAGCGGACTGTGCTCGAGACCCACGTCCTGCTTGTCGCCTCACCTCAGTCGCAGGTAAAGGCCACTGCGAAGGGGCGGGGGAGCCGCAGCCCCTCCCAGAGCGACACCCGTAATGGGGGCGGAAAAGCGCAGCGGTTCTCCGTGAGGCCCTGGGTTCACACCCGGGTTCCCAGCCAGTTCTAAGACCGGGCACGGAAACAGAGCACCTCTTCACGCCGGGAGCCAGGACGCGCTGGTGCACGAGCCCCCGCCAGCTGAGGGGCAACTGACCCGCGGGTCCCCAGGACGGGAGGAGGTCACACTCCTCTGTCTGAAGCCGGGCTGGCTGCAGCGGGGGAAGCGAAAACGGGGCCGGGGGCTTCTTAGACAGGCTGCCCGAGCGTCGGCCACGAAACATCAACAGGGTGGACGAGGTTACAATGCAAAGCTCCTGCTCGTCACCGAAGAGGCCGTGCAGGGTGGGCGCAGCACAAGCCAGTGGCAAAGGACGCGCATCTAGCTGCGTCAAGGAGAGCGGCAAACGCGTCAAAATGAGGCTGGCGATCTGATTCAAAAGATGGGCCGGAGACCGCAAGTGCTCGACGAGCGGGCGCAGTGGAGGCCGGCGGGGAGCCCGCCGGGGGTGGTCACTGCCGTGGCAGCACAGCTGAGGAGGTGGGCGCCCGGCCACGTGGGGTGCTGCTGGCTCTGGCTCTGTGGCCGGACGCGGTGCACCCCGCAGCCGCGCGCTCCGCGCACTGAAAGACGGGCCGACTCTCGGCAGCAACACTGTTTCTCCAGCTGGATGCGACCCAGAGCCCTGACCGTGGTGGGGCCGGACAGCGGAGCAGGTGAAGCCCAGCCGAGCGCCCGAGCACACACGTGGAGCACCCCAAGCAAGAAAGGGAAACAGCTGGCTGGGGAGGCGCCTGGGGCACCCGGCTGGGCCGGCCTGTGACAGGTCAGGTGCTGCAACACCGACCGGATGCATTTACTAAAGGGTCTCACACTGGGATAAACAAGGCAGACAGACCAACGCGAACAAGCAGGCTGCTGCACGCGCAGCGGCCCACCCGCCGCTCCTCCGCTGAGAGCACCTGGGCCGTGGCCGCTCGGAGCTGCGTGTCCGGCGCCTAGGCCTGACCTGTCTACAGTGGTCGCATCTTGTCAGCATGAGGCAGTGCTTCCAGTAGTGCAGGTCCAGGCCCTCCTCCGTGAAGGACGCGCTCCTCTCCCCGCAGAAGATACACAAGCTGAAACAAAGCGGGGCAGTGAGACGAAGCACAGGCCCCGCTCAGCGGTCCCCAGCCGGCCGGCTCCCGGGGCGCGTCGGGCCCCCCCCACGGTGGCGTCAGCTGGCCCTGGAGGTCGGGCTGCACCTCCCGGGGGCCTCGACACTGCACGGGCCTCCGCTAAAGTGCGCAAAGGGGAGTCTTCCCCGAGCGGCACTTGAGATAAAGTAGCTGAAGGTCCCCTCGGACTCCCAGTCCGTCAGCATCACTGAGCACAAAGGGCAACCGGGGTCCCGGGCGAGCAGGCAGACATCTCCCTGCCGTGGTAACCGCTGTCAAGGCAGCACTGTGACAGTCGGGGAGGAGGGAGGTCACCCGAGTCAGGGCCACGGAAGAGCCTTTCGTTCCCACAGCGCCGGTGACCGGGGACAGCGCGTGTACCTGACGGCGTTTCATGTGCCCGGCCACTCACCACTCTAAGGCGGGCTAGAGGCAGCCCTACTCACTTGTCCAGATAGCCATCATCCGCAATCTCCGGGGCGCTGGGGGGGGCCGCGTCCCGTCCTTGAGGGGCTGAGGAAGTGAAAAAGAAAGTAGCTGAAACAGCTTTTTACGGAAACTACCTCCAAAGTCTCAGTGCGCAGCTCCGTGTGAAACAGCGCAAAGGACACAGGTCAGCGGGCGGCCGGCTGAGCGGAGCCGCGCTGGGCGGGCAGAGCCGCTTCTCCCGGCGCTCCCGACGTGCGCGCTACGTACCCTGCCTCCCGGCCTTGGCAGCTTCGCTCGCTTTGTCCTAAGATGTAAAAACAGAAAGGTCAGGGACAGCGGCTGCAGGGCCGCGAAGGGTCTGCTGTGACCCCGAAAGCGCGGCTCCAGGTCCTGTGGGAGAACCTCCAGCCGCAGACGACACCCGGCTTGGAAAGTCTCCCTCCACCCCTCCCCGGGGTCCCCCGTCCCCATGGCAACCGCTGGTCAGGGCCACCTGCCCGCTGCTGGTGTGGCCCGGGGCACCCCTCATGGGCTCTCGGCACCACGTGACCCCGCCCCCCAGGACCCAGCTCACCCCATCTGTCTGCATAGACCCTGCAGGCGCTCCGCTCACGACAAGGTGTGCGTGTCTCCTGCGCCTCTCTGCTGCTCTGCACGTCCTGGGGTCTCTGATGTCACTCAAACCCAACTTAACCAGACCTCCAGCTCCCCTCCCAGCCTCTGGCACAGACGGCAGCACCTCAGTCTTCCAGTAACCCAGGCTGGGGATCTGGGGACATCGGTGCCATCCTCCCCCCCCAGCCCCCACAGGCCCTGCTTTCACACCTCCTGGAGGACGGAAGGTAAGGCCTCTCGCCTCCGCTTCCCAGCCCGCCGCCCTGCTCCTCCAAACAGTGACTGTGTCACTGCCTCGGAAATGGGCTTCACTACTGTTCAAAAGTCTCGGCGGCTTTCTGTCACCCTCCAGCCGTCTCCACCACCCCCATGGTCCCCCGAGCGCAGCCCCCAACCTCGGCTCTTCCTCGGATGACCTCTGGGGCCCTGTCACACTGTGTCCCTGTGCCAGCCTGCTCCCCCCCGCCTCCTCATGGGTCTTGGCTGCTTGCTGTCCGCCCCTCCCCACTGTGAGAGGTGACAGTTCTGTGCTTGCAGCTGTTCCCTGGGGGACGAGGGCAGTGCTGGGCAGGCTGCTGACCAGGGGACGAGGAGGCACAGGACTCGCTATGGACTGGAACCTGCCCCGACTGCAGGTGCTCTTCTGCCCCGAGGCCCCCTGCTCAGGGGTGCTGCGACCAGGGGGCTGTGACCCGAGGCTGTGACCCAGCACTGCTCAGAGCAGGTCACTGGGCGGCCTGGGCTCAGGCCTCCTGAGCTCCCCTCCGGGCGTCAAGCTTCGCCCCCTGCACGGCCTCAACCCCACAGGAGAAGTTCTCGGGCCAGTGATCGAACCTGCACCCTAGCAGTAACAATGCCAGATCCTTAACCTACGGCACCACGAGGGAACTCCCTATGTTGTGTGTAGCTTGCAATAAAAAGTAGAAAAAATACTTCTGTGCCGCGAGACACCTTCCGTAACCATCCAGGGCAGCCGGCCGGCGTCCAGGCCCTTCCTGCACCGCCCAGGCCGCGGGGCTCGTCCTCGGCCAGCCTCTCCCGGGGAGGCCGTCCGGCCCCGTCGCGCCGCGGAGCCTGGGGCAAGGCTGGCCCAGGGCCGTGCTCACAACACTCGGGAATGAAGAGGAACAGTGAGGGTGCCTGGTGGGGGGAGGGCGGCTGCCACGACCCCGACGCAGACACCGCAGGGACACCCAGCCCTTGTGACCTCCGGGCCCCCACACTGGGTCCCGCCTCGGGGGCCACCGCGGCCGGACCGCTGCAGCAGCGGAGGAAGGCAGGGATGTCGACCACCTCCTGAGCGCGAGTGAGCACTCGCCTCCCCCCCGTTTCCTCACTCGCACGACACAGGGAGCGACAGCCAGCGCCCGGCCCCTCCGGCGGCCGCTTCCCTCTGACCACGCAGGGACGGCCGCGTGGGCTCGGCGCTGTCCGCGCGCCACCCTGCCGGCCCCTGGCCGCCCCGCTCCGATCCTCTGCAGCCACTCCCCTGCTTTTTTCATGGTCTTTGTGACACACCAGCGTCAGCAGAAATGTCGCTGTTCCTCTTGGTCACAGACACCTCCACGTGTGTTCAGCCACGTTTTCTTTTTTTTCCTATTTTTACCCACTTATTCCCTTTTCATTTTACCTATTTGGCTGTGCCCACAGCATGCGGAAGTTCTGCGGCCGGGGATCAAACCCACGCCACAGCAGTGACGCCAGGTCCTGAATCCACTGAGCCACCAGGGAGTTCCCATGTATTCCCCTTCTAACAGAGGTGGGCAGAGCACTTCCCACGAGACCCGCCCTCCGGACACGGCTCGGTGCTGCGCGTGGCAGCGGCCGGGACTCTCGTGTGCCGACCGGCCTCAGGCGCCCACCGATCCCTCTCACTGTCGGCTTGAGGGACTTGGCACAAAAACCAGAGTGATGAAGCGAGTTGAAATCACAGAGGCAGGGCAGCTGAGAAGGGACGCGTTCCCGGCCAGCCGAGCACTGGGCGGGCCTCGCCGCCTGGGCGGTGCGCGGCCCACAACCTCGGCCTGACGACGCACGGGCCTGACCTTCGCGTCCGAGCTGGGTCTCCGCCGTGCCGCGGGAGGCCTGGCCCTTGAACCCCCCTTCCAGCTCCCGCAGCCTGGACGTCCCTCTCCATCCCAGGAGCAGGCACTCCGTCCCGGGGGAAGGACGAGCACGCGGGGCCTCAGCGGAGGAAGAACTCGCGGCACAACAGGAGTGGAGACACCCACACGCGTAAGCCCAGGAGAGGCGACGCGGCCCCCGGCGCATCTGCACAACGCGAAGCGGGGCCAGAACCCAGCGGCGAGCCCAGCGGGGCGCGACGGCGACCGAGCGCACCTGGACTTCTGCCTGCGTCTCCTTCAGTGCCGCCAGCTGCCCCTGTAGGGCCTTCATTTCCTCCTTCTTCTGTTTTTCTGCTTCTTCCGTGGCTGCTCTTTTCTGCACCTGCTGTGAAATGACTTTGCATTAGAACCGATTTGCAGGGCAGTCTCAGAAACCGCGAGACAAGCTATGTGTACAAATCCTGTTTTACAGGTCCCGTGACCGCCACGGAGCCTGACGACGGAGTAGGACTCACTTCGCAAACATCTACCGCTGGTGAAACTGCGGCCGCCCTGTGGCCACGTGCCAAGCCCCCCCGCCCCGACCCCGAACTCGGGCTGAGACCCTGATCTGGGAGAGCAGGCTCACCCTGACTCGGGCTTCCGCGGGGCGGCCGTCTATTCTGGCCAGTCCGTCGAAGATGGTTTTATAGAGGATGCTCCTGCGGGCGGCACTGTCATCCGGCGGGAGGAGCTCCAGGACGGCGCCGGGGTGCTGCGCGTACAGGTCCAGGACCATCCTCACGGCCGCCTCGCGAACCTCGCTGGCCCGGTGCTCCAGGGCCCGCACTAAGAACTAGGGACAGGGCGGGGCCGTTACGGCTCCTGAAACGGCCGCACTTCTGTTCTCTGGCGGGAAACCCCGCAGGCACCTTACAAACATTTGAAAAATAAAGATCTCGAGGCTCCCCAGATTCCAGCCACTCAGATTCAGTTTTTCTCACCCGGTTTACCCAAAAGCCGCTGAACTCGTACATAAAATTACTAGTGGTTTTCTTTTGCCTTTTGTTGTTTTAGGGCCACACCCATGGCACGTGGAGGTTCCCAGCTAGGGGTCTAATCCGAGCTACAGCTGCTGTCCTATGCCACCGCCACAGAAACGTAGGATCCGAGACGCATCTGCAACCTACACCACAGCTCATGGCAATGCTGGATCCTTAACCCGCTGAGTGAGGCCAGGGATTGAACCCGCAACCTCATGGTTCCTGGTCGCATTCGTTTCTGCTGAGCCACGACAGGAACTCCTGCTTTTTTTTCTAATTCAGGTTTTTTTTTTTCTTTTTAAGGCTGCACCTGTGGCATACAGCTGTTCGCAGGCTAGGGGTCCAACTGGAGCTGCAGCCAGATCCCAGGAGCGTCTGCATCCTATGCTTGGCTTGCGGCAAGGCCAGATCCTTAACCCACTGGGCGAGCCCAGGGATCGAACTTGCATCCTTATGGATGCTAGTCCAGTTCTTAACCCTCTGAGCCACATCGGGAACTCCTTCTTCAGGTTTTAACTAACATTCCTTCAAATCTTGTTTGGTTGTAGCGTCTGCTGTGGGGTCTCCATCCCCAGACCGGGCCTGAGGCCAGGCTGCGCAGTGAGAGCTCATCCTGCGGGCTACCGTGTACCGCTACAGACCTCTCAACCACAGAGGAGAGACCGTCACCTGCACACCTCCACCCTCCAGATCGTTTGCCAGGACCTTTTACAGAAACAGAACACCGACTGCGGTGCAAGTCTCTCTGGCCCCGCCCCCTCCTGGGGACACCTCCTGAGGTGGGGTGGGGCAGGGGGGCATGTGGCCCTCAGAGTCTGCTTTTGCTATGAAGTGCACCTGCCTGCTGTGCGTACTGGGAGGTCTTTTGTGGGAAGTTACAAAAGGTTTACTGTGCTTTTCATTCTTTTTTTTTTTTTTTTTTTGTCTTTTCCAGGGCCGCACCCACGGCACATGGAGGTTCCCAGGCTAGGGGTCTAACAGAAGCTGTAGCTGCCGGCCTTCGCCACAGCCACAGCAACGCAGGATCCGAGCCGCATCTGCAACCTACACCACAGCTCACGGCAAGGCCGGATCCTTAACCCACTGAGCGAGGCCAGGGATCGAACCTGCAACCTCACAGTTCCTAGTTGGTTTCATTAACCACTGAGCCACGACGGGAACTCCTGTGCTTTTCATTCTGACACTTCGTTTCTTCCTACTCAATGCTACCTTTTCAAGACCTGGCACCATCAAGACCCACTTCAGCCGTCCTAACAGCCTTCTGGACGTGTCACACGCACTGTCACAACGCACTGGCACTGCACAGGGTGGCCACGCCCCCTGCTGGTCCTCCGGGCGCCCGGCCTGACTGGGCTGCCTTACCTCCCCTTACACCGCCACCCACCATCCGCTAGGCTGGACCCCGGACTTTGCCGTCCCCGGCCCTGCACCGCATTGAGAAGTCCTGACAGGGGCAGGGCTGCTGGAGGAAGAGCCCAGAGCACCGGCGGGGTGTGTGGACAAAGGGAGGGTCAGGGTGGCGCTGGGGTCTGCGCCTGCGGCCGGGGTGAAGGGCAGGCGTCTGTGTGCATGGGCAACAGGGCGGCTTCCTCACCCACGGAGGTGCCGGGGGCCACGGGCGAGGAGCTGCACGCTCAGGGCGGGGATGGGCTGGATACGGAGGCTGGAGTCTTCCAGAACACGGGCAGCGGGACGCCTGGCCCCTCACTTGTTCTGAAGGCGCCCCCCCGGGGCAGCGCACGCTGACCAGACGCTTGCAGGCGCTCACCTTCATCACGCTGTCCACGGTGAAGCCAGTGCCCTCTGTGCCCAGGTCCTTCAGCAGCCGGGCCAGCAGGGCCATCCGACTCATGGCCAGGTGGGCCGAGCAGTTTGCTTTCAGTGGCTGGACCAGGTAGGATGGAATAATCTGGAGAGACCTGACCTCCTTAAACAGGGCCATTTCCTATAAATCCAACACAATTTGTTAATTTTCACAGGAAGATGCTAGGGGCAACTTAGCGCAATCCTCCAAGTGAACCCTGAAGGGAAAAACAGGAGACAAAGAAATGACAGCGACAAACGGCAGTGAAGTCCTTGACCTACGCGCTCCCGTTCCTACTGAAAGCCTACTTCACACTTAAAACAAGAACCCAGAGTCTAAGGAACAAAACCATAACCACCTGGAGATTAATACAAGCTTTACAGAAAACGTGAACAAAACTTAAAAGTTTTGTCTTCTCAGAATTTTGTAACTTCAAGAAAAAGGTTTTCTAATTTCTAAAATTCCAGAAGAAATGAGTTCTGTTGTGAGAACCCCGTTTCAACTCCAGCTGAACTGATGACACGTGGGTTTAGATGAGGGCGGGTAAATCCCGCTGCGTTTTCTTTTTGCTACGCCCTCGGCGTACGGAAGTTTCTGGGTCGGGGACTGAATCTGGGCTGCAGCTGTGACCTATGCCAGATCCTTCACCCACTGCACCAGGCTGCGGATCAAACCCGCACCTCGACAGTGACCTGAGCTGCAGTCTGATCCTGAGCCCCATGCACCGCAGTGGGAACTCCACGGTGTATCTCAACAAATCCAAACAAGTCTTCCTATAATTAAGACAGTCATCATTTAATGAGCCAGATGCATAAAAAGAAAAAAGTGATCAAATATTGAAGAAGGAGACGGAAGAGATGACCACACACTGCTAACATACGAGCTGTAACACAGAAAGAGGCCTCCTTTCAGCAGGTCTCCAGGCCACACCGCCCCACAGACCCTCGTGTGGCAGTGCGGTCACCTCCTCCTCAGCCTGAGCGGCTCTGAACCAAAAGGGAAGAAGAGGAACGGGAGCCCCTCAAAGCAGCGTGAACAGCAGCACCGCCAGCGGGGCTGGAAACTTAAGTGTGCTCTTCACGTTGGAAAAAAGGCCCCTTTGAGAAACTACGGACACTTGGGATTCCTTCCCCAGAAGGTTCTGGACACTCAGGGCACCATGCTAACACCTGAAGGGGCCCCAGCCTTCTCGAAGCCCAAAGTGACCCTGGGCTTGAGCACTCCAGGCCGGGCGGGGGTGCTGACTTAGAACAAAGCGAGCTCTCTCCTCGCTTTGTTCTAAGGAGGACGCGCTCGCTTCCTCCTCAGCACCTGCCCCGCGCCCAGCCCGGCAGCAGCGGGTCTGCTGAAGGGTAAAAACTCCCAGAGGGAGACCCTTAGACGCTGATTTCTCAATCTCATTTCCCTAATCTGATTGCTTTCCACGTATCTTGATTTTTAAAAATAACATACGCTGAATAAGAAAAATGCTGGCAAAAACAGACCATACAATCACGTTTCGGGCAAAACCGACCCTTTTCAGAGCATGAGGGAAAGGGCGCAGGGACCCGCCAGGGTAATGCAGGCACTCCAGTGCGGACGGCGCCCCGCAAGGCGCTGGTCACCCGTGAGCACGGCGTACCTGTTTATCAGGTACGGTTTCCAATTCCACGGCGAAGTTCATACCTGAATAAAATTTGCAGCAATAACACGGAGGCGAGCGGAAGAATCCCCAGTTCTCGTGAGCAGCACAGGAATGGTTCTTTCCACACAGTGAGCTGTTTCAAGCTTACCCAGCTTGTGTTTAGGAATATATTGTGTAATTATAATTTTCAGCAATTTCAAAGATGCCTGGAAGACCTAAGAAAAAAGCGATAAAAACCGTGAGCCGTTTTAACTGCGTTCAACCAAAAGGCAACACGCCAGCTGACGTCTGTCCGCCGGGGAGAAGCAGGCCTGCACGCGCTCGGGCGGCGGCCACGGCCGCGGCCTCAGACCGGACCCCGCGGCGACTGCCTCTCTTGCCCGAGACCTCACTCCTGAGCCGGGTGACACCAGTGCTGGGGACCAGCCCCTCTCGCTGGCAGACGCGGGGACTCACCGGGGTCACTATGTCTCGGCTGGCCCTCCTGACCAGGAAGACGGCCGCCCTCAGCGCGCCCTTCAGGGCGTCCTTCGGGGACCCGGGCGGCATGTCCGCCAGCCGTGCGTGCAGGGCGAGCAGCGAGTCCTCCCGGTGCGACCACGTCTTGGAGTAGGCCGCGGCCACCTGGGGGCGGGGGTGGCTGCCTCAGAGCAGGCGCCGCGGCCACGCCCCCACCCCGGCACCCCCGGCACCCCGCGCCCCCAGCCTTGGTTTGTTTCAAACCAAGATGGAACTTTTCCAGTACCAGGCCCTCTACCGATTAGGTCTGTGTATTTAGAGAAGCACTCCCCCTAATAAGAAAAGCTTAAGTCTGTGCTGAAATGTGCAGGTACTGGAGCTCCCGGGTGGCTCAGCGGGTTAAGGACCTGGTGTTGTTTCTGCTGTGGCGGGGTCACTGCCGTGACGTGGGATTGGTCACTGGCCCAGGAACTTCAGCACACGTGGCCAAAAAACTCTATATGAATGTGTTAAGAGAGCTCCACCGCAAGAGATCTGAACCTGGTGACGCTGCTGTGCCGTCTGTGCGCTGTGGTGGCCCCTGGAGCGGGCAGTGCCCAGGGGCGGGGGGCGGCGCTGTCCAGCACCCCCACCGGCCCCGGCCCTGGCCCATCCCCGGTGGGCGGGCGCCCCTCTCCTCACCAGGGCCTCGCCCAGCACCTCCACGGCAGAGCTGGCTTCGCGCAGGGCCTTCTCCGTGAGGGGTTCCGGCTCGCCCGCGGCGCCTGCCCGGCGAACCTCGGCCGGCTCCGCGGCGCTCCTCTCCGGCTCTGGGCCTGCCGCCGCCGCCCCGGGCTGCGTGCGGGTCACGGGAAGGGGCCGCTCGTCGTAGGGCAGGGACTCGAGCTGCACGAGGACAGGGTGGCTTCAGGGCTCGGGCGCAGGATCCTCCCCACCAGCCCTGTCTACACCTGCAGGCAACTCGTCTGAAGGACGGTATTTTACTAATATCGGTCTTACCGGATTGGGATAATTTACACTAGTCCTTTTTAAACTCATTACAGACTTAATAAAAAAGTAGTACGATGCTGTCCCAATCACTATTTACCACCAGCAATTTCAGCTCAACTAGAATGAAAGTTACATTTTTTTTTTCTGGCAACCAAGACTTCTGGCGTCTTCTTAGTATATCTCTCGGAAATAACTGCCGAGCAGCACAGCTGCGCCCGCCCCCAGCACGCTGTACCGAAACAGGAGGCCAAAGCCCAGCTCCCCAGGCCGCCTCCATCACGCCAGCAGACAGCTCCCACGCCCCGGGCTCGGGCACCCACGCGGGGTGCCGGGAAGAGGGACGCCCCGCCCTCAACGGGCCGCCATGCCCGGGGCCGGGGAGGCAGACGCGCAATTACACAAGCACGTGTGTAGCCGACTGGCAGAGTCACTTTCTGAGGCAGGTGTCACCAGCGCACCGAGCAGAGGGGGACCACTCGCTCTCTCTGTCCTTGATGACACACGGACCGAGTTTACTCAGAGGTGTGAGCCCAGCACGTTCAGATGTGAAGCAAGGAGAAGCCAGTGTTTACGTGCAAGCGTTACACATAACCAAGCTTCAGGCGTGCTGTCACCGGAGGGTGACGGTGACACCCGGAGTGTCCGGGACAGCGGGGGGCAGGAGGGTCCTCTGTACGGCCTGGCGCCCTCCCCGCCTCCCCGGAGTCCCCGGCCACACAGCCGCGCAGGCCAGGAGCTCCAGGGAGGCCCTGACAGGCCGGTCGCTGCCCCCGAGGCCGATCTCAGCAGGGTAAACGGGGCCTCTGCTCGGAAGGCGCTCGCTCCCGGCCAGATGCACAGGTACAGAGCTGAAGCTGAGGTCACGTGCCAGGCGCAGCCCTAGGGCATCCTGGAGCCACGGGAGATATCGTTGCACAACAGGAAGAAACCGGGCTCTGAGCTATGGAATCAAACCAGCCCTGAAACCTGCTCAAGCTCTTCCCGTCCTAGTTGCAAATGCCACTGGCCCCAGCAGCGGGCAAGCAGGCTTTGTCCCAGCACTGGAAGTCACGTGTGATGTCCATGACACGTACCGAGGCTCGCTGTGGTCACTGCAGCTCGGGCGCCCGACCACACTGCCTCGTTCCCTCCAGAAAACAAACAGCCCCCTAAGCAGACGTCCATACGCCTTCGCGAAGGGAAAGCGGAGGCTTAGAGGACGACGCCAGCTGACGTCCGGCCTCAGCGTTTCTGCCCGTCCCCGGGTGCAGGCGGGACAGGTGGTCAGTGCTCAGTGTCCCGGGAAAGCCCGGGCACGGCGGGTCCCCACCGCGCATCCGCTGACTAAACTGCACACAGTGCGAAACCGAGTTACCTACGTGGGTCTTGGGAGGAGGGTCTGCAGCGGGAGGTGGCCGGAGCAGGGCGGGCCGCGGCGGGGAGGCGTCCGGGGGGCGTGACGAAGGCTGCTCCTCAAGGAAAGGGTCTGCAGGCTGGCCCTCCGTCCCCACTCCTTCCGGCCGTGGCGGCAGGGACCCGGGCTGCCGCTGGCGAGGGCTGCCGGGACGGACGAGCGGCGGGGGCGGCAAGTCCAAAGGCCTTCGCATCTGGGAAAAAAACGTGTGTTCAGTTCCCAGTAGCGCCGCAACACGGGGCGCCCCTCTCGCTGCCCCAGGGCAGCGACAGTTTTGGAGGCAGAGCCTCTGTAAGGAGATCCCAGGGCCACGTCGTGGTCCTTGCCATCCAGGTAGCACACACACCAAACACCAGTGCGACCCCGGGAGTCTGCGCGTGGGGCGCCGCAGGGTGGAGCCGCCGGCGGGCAGGGAGCCCGGCCGACCCCAGCAGACGCGCCGTGCCCGCCGTGCGCAGAGCAGCCTCTCCTCTGCCCTGACCCCTCAGCGGCTGGCCGGTGCCGTAGGTGCTCCAGGCAGAGAGCCCAGAGCCGGCGCTCGGCACTGCCCTCGGGCGCCGGGCCCGCCTCCCGGCCCAGAAGCGGGGCACTGGAGGGGCGCCCCTCCTCTGCTGCTGGCCAAAGCTGTCAGGGAGCACGGGGCCCGGCCATCGGTTCAGGACAGGCGGTGGTGGGGAGGCAGGCAGCCGCGGGGAAGGCCTCCCACCGGCCCGCGGATCCCGCCGCGAGGGCGCCGCACCCACCAGCTCGGCGCCCGCCAGGCCGTGCAGCTGCAGCTGCTGGTACACGCGGAGGCGGTACCGCTCCATCTGCCGCTTCTTCTCCTTGGCCAGGTCGTAGTCCTCCTTCTCCACGGCGCAGCGCTTCTCCACCTCGTACCTGCCCAGCCGCTCCCCGACCTGAAGCAGAGCGCGAGGCGCAGAGTCACAGCGAGCAGGGGCAGGGGCAGCCGCTGTTGTCTGAGAGCCGCGCGTGCGCTCTGTCCGGTGGGAGGTCACGCGACTCCCGGCTCCGTCTCCTGCCACCTTGGACGCACATGGCGCTGAGGCCTCTGAAGGAGCGCGCGCTCACGCCTTCCTCCGCCGGGGTGGGACAGTGTGGACACCCCTGAACCCACATTGAGCCCCGCCACCTTCAGAGCCCCACCCGTGTGAGCGGGCACTGCGGCCACGACGCTCAGAGCCCCGGCAGCGGCAGTGCCCCCCCCCGAGGCACCTTCTGCAGGTCGGCGATGGCCTGCTTCAGCCTCTTGGCGCAGTCGTAGCGCTCCTGCCGCACGGCCTCCCGCTTCCGCTCGTCCAGCCTGCGGATGAGCTGGGCCACTTCGGGGTCCTGGTACATGTCGAACGCTAAGTCGTCCAGTGGGGAAATATAGTCAGATTTCCTACGGGGAAGAGAAGAGTACGTTAGAGCCAGCTCCCAACTCCCTGAGGCTGCAGGGGGTCAGGCTGCCCCGCGGGCTCCGTGCTGGGGACCCGCAGGCAGGGAAGGCCCCGCACACCCCGCTCCCCCGCCCCTCTGTTCTGGGGCGTTTCCTGCTGAGAAAGCGGCGGCTCAGAGAAGGCAGCAAGGGGCTGCAGGTCACAAAGCAAGTGCAAGTGGGTCCTTCTGACCCCGCAGCTCATGCTCTGGGCCCTGAGTGAGACCGCACTCGGGCACCTGCGCCTCCAGTGCGCTCACTCATTCGGCAGACATCCCGCGTGCGTGGGCCTGCTGGAGCTGCACGGGTGGGACTGAGCATGCCAGTCACCTGCAGACGCGGCAAACCCGCACCCAAACCAGCTCAGAGCAGGGCCCACCCCTGCAGAGCCCAGGGCCGCCCCTCAGGCCACAGTGACTTTAAAAGATGGGGAACCGCTGCTGTGGGGCCAGCAGCTCAGAGCCTCACCGGCCAGCCCTGCGGGGACGAGAAAAACCCTCCCTGGATAAATGACTTCAGAGTCACCCGGGGATCTGCCTGGATGGAGCAGCACCTCTGCCCCTCCCTCCCGATTCTGTGGCAGCCCAGCAGCTTCCTTCTGGGCCTGACGCTTAGACCTGTGATACCAGTCTAACCACTCAGCAGAAACCTCAGGCTCGGAGGCAGAGAGATGCCTCCCGCTGGCTCGGACCTGGCTGTCCCTGGGCATAGTAGCATCAGTGAAGATACTATTACTTGTCATAAAAGCTTGCCTGATTAACAATACATTTCAACAGGACAGGGGACCACGCCACTTTTCAAAAGCACCAAGGATCCTACCCCCCCACTCCATGCGTGCAGGCAGTTTTCGGAACAGCAGGGGGTACAGAGGCTGGGGTGGCTGTGCGCAACCTCTGTCACTGCAGGGACAACCGAACAGGAGCACACAGTAGCCTCTCCGGGGTCCCAGCGTTTCCAAGACCCGCCAACTATTTTTGCCTAAACACGCGCTACACTCGAGTCTGAGTTGCTCTGCCTCGAGGTCCCGATATGAAAGCACGACTGCGTTACAGAATAAAAACCCCACAGAAGACGATGTGGAATCCCAGGCCATCAGCACGGATGCCCGGTGCCGGGGGACTTGGCCTCGGGCGCTGCACACCCCTCAGAAGCACCCTGCCCCTTCAGGAAGGCCCCCGGGGGGAGGACAGGGACCGCAGTCTAGCATCCAGTGGCCAAGTGACAATGAAAGGACTTAAACGGAAATCACCACGCCCAGAGGCCTGTAGCGGGATCTGAACCCGCTCGCGAGCGTGGCTGTCCCCGTCCTACTGGCTGGAGTTGCGCTGGGCGCGGCAGTGAGAAGATCTGACTAGGAAGCAGAGGGCACCGCCTGGCGGGGCAAGGACTCCATGGACAGCAGGACGGGTGGGGGCTGAGGAGGGCCTGGGTGGGGGCTGAGGAGGGCCTGGGTGGGGGCAGAGGAGGGCCTGGGTGGGCCACGAGGCCTCCGCTCCGGTGCATCACGCCCACCCCGCGCGGGCGGCCAGGGAAGACCCGGCCCGCAGGGGGACAGGGGTCGCCTGGGCGCACGGCGGGCAGACCGGTGGCTCCCGAGTGACCACAGTGAGAACTGGCTCTGCGTGTGATGCAAAGAGGAGGGACAGCAGTTCCGGGCACGTGCGGGCAGGCGCGTGGCAACCGCGGGCTGTGGACAAACGGCGACTGCCCACTGACATCTGAACGCCCTGTCTTCCCGTCACCGGGGAGCCGCTGTCCGAGGAGGGACCTGAACACACAGCAGACACGTGACGAGGGCGCCGACGGACTCTGCCCGGGGAGGTGCCGGGGGCGGGGTGGCGAGGCCCTGCCTGCCACGCCTGACCCGCCAAAGCCGGGCAGCGCACCAGCCGCGTCGGCACGACTGCCCACGGGAGGGGCGAGGACAGGGCCCAGCGGAACCGGGCCGACCCGCGCCTTCCCACTCCCTTCAGCTTACAGCGGACACGGGACGAGGTGCCTCAGCACCCGGCGCCCTGGGCCTGTTCACACCTCGATTTTCACCCGTGACTCCGCCACCAAAGGACGGCTAGGTGACCCTTCATCTGAGCGCCTCTTAGGAACTTTCTCGTGACACTGGGCCACTCAGGAAGTGAAGCCATCTCTGAGGGGCCGTGACCGAGACGCACCAAATACAACGGCGACCTCGGTCTTCCCTGTGTAAGGCAATCCCGTCGGCGCCCGTCTGCCGCTGCACCGGGTGGGGAGGCCCGGGCCAGGGCCCTCGGACGTGCCTGCCCCTTCCCGGCTCCAAAGCAGAGCGGCGGCGGCCCCGCCCGGCGGCAGGCTCTTACCCAGAGCAGGTCCCTTCCAGGGCGGGGTCCTCCGCAGTGTGGCCCAGGTAGTGATCGATCAGCTTCTCTCCAGAGGGCTGAGGGCGAGAGGGGTCCGCTCAGTGTCTCGGCGAGAAAAGGAGCAGCGCAGGACAAAGACCTTCCGGCAGAGCGACGGCCCCAGCGCTCTGGACGGACCCGCTAGAGTTCTCAAGTAAAGGACAGCCTAGGATTCAACAGCGGCTGAAAATTATCCACGAGCGGCCCACCAGGTAGCTCCGTAGAGATGTTTAGGACGAGACTTTTGTGACCAAAGTCGTCCCCTCCCGTTAGCAATGAAGGCCCCGCTTTAGGAACGAAGCTCCCCACTTACAACGCCACCTTCGTCGCCGGGCTCGGCAGGGTCTCCAATGACATTTACTGCAACCAAAGCAACCTAAGGAAGAGTTAATCAATAGAAACTAAGTGTAAGACACGCGCCGCGACCTAACCCCTTGTAACAAACTCCGACCCACACTGTCATCAAAGAGGGTGACAGGTCAAAATGCATTAACTGTGAAACCTCGCACTGATGTGGCATTAGCAATGATTTTTATAAGTTATGAATTAATATTCTAATCTGAACCAAGTGGCCATATTAATGTCTGAAGGATGTTAAAGTAATAATAGCTAAAAAACCTCCAAAGTTTTAGCCCAGCTCCAGGTTAACCTCACTCAAGGCTAAGGACGTGGTCGTGGTCATGCGTACACAACGGCAGCAAATGAGACAACACGATGAAAACCTGCACCGAGACGCCTCGGTCCGCCTGCGCCCGCGGCTGTCGCCGGAGGGCGAGGAACTGACCTCCTGGACCCCGCCCTGGAGAGCCGTGGGGCGGAACAAACCCCAGGGGTCACTGGTGAACACGCAGGTGGGGTGGCGGGAGGAGAGGGTCCGGGGTCTCCCGTCCACTGTCAAAAACGGACCCAGCGACGGGCCTCTGCCCGGGGCCCCTCCAGGTCGCCTGCTGAGCACGCGCCTCTGACCTGCTGGAGCCCTCAGCCACCCGGGGCAGCTGACGTGCGGGCCGGTGAGCAAGGCCGCTCTGCACACAGCCGATCCCGACGACGTTATTTACGCCACCGGCGAAGGAGAGGAGCAGGGAGGGGCTAGGCTGATGCTGGGCTGTTTGCGGCGTCAAACCGCATGCCCAATTTCCAGCAGGAAATTTCATCCCATAAAAATTTCGTGGGTTTATCTAGAACAGTGTTGTCCAACAGAATGAGAACTCCAGCCACATATGTAATTTTAAGTTTTCTAGTAGACTCACAGTAAAAAAGTTTAAAACAGATAAAATTGAGTTTAATAATAGACTTAACCTGCCTGAAGTCTTTGCCTCTCATCCCGTGGCTGAGTCTCGCTGACACATGCAGCCTGAGCAGCCGGGCCAGCCACTCCGCCAGCGTGCCAGCCACACGTCGCCGGTGGCTCTGAATCAAAGAGCAGCGTTCCTCCCCAGAAAGGCTTTTATGAAAGAAGGCACGACCCCACTAGGCGGGGAGGCCCAGGCCTCTCACCTGATTGTACACATTGTACTTGTTGACGTGGTTTTGGTGAAAAATCAGCTTAAGAAACTGTCCTACTGCGTCCACATACACTGATTTCAGCTCCCGGGCTTTGCAACCTGTCTTTTCATTGTCACAGAGAGAGACGTAGCTGCAAGGAAAAACACAACTCCGGAATCAGGTCCATACAACGCCACAAAGCCCTCTGCTCACACTCAGCTCTGTGGGGTGAAAAGGCCCAGGACAAGAGCCCAGAGGCCAGGTCTAAACGGTACCCTTCAGACCAGCTCTGCATCTGACAGGAAGGCAGCACTGCTGGGGACGCGGCCGGGGTGCAGGCAGGCGTGCAGGCGCCGCGTGCTCCCGACCGCTGCACACGGTGCGTGCACGGGGCCAGGTCGGGGCAGCCCCCAGGGTCAGCTCCCGGGCTGAGCGAGTCAGGCCGGCGGCGCCCACCGCCCCGCTCACGTTCTCAACTCCACTCTTACCCGAGTCTCCGGAAGCGTTCTGCTTGATATGGTACGAAATACTCGGGCAGGCTCTCGCTAACGTAGAACTCGATTTTACTGGCAATCATATACTGATGCGCAAGCAACTGTAGCTTTCTGATTCGACACCGCTCCACCATTTGCAGGACAATTTCTTGTGGAAACTGGCAAAATCTAAAAGCAAACACACTTCCGTTTTTGTGCAGGATTGCCACAGAGGGTTCCCAGATGCTGGCACCCTCGCTTCCACGTAACGTGGCGGGGCTGTGGGTGCTGCCCTGCTCTGCGGCCTTCCAGGTGGAGCTGAAGCTCTGAGTGAGGGTCGGGGCCGGGGGGAGGGGTCTGCCGGCCCCCCAGCCAGACTCAGGCTTTGAGCAGCTGTCTCAGGGTCTGAAACGAGGTTGGAAGGTCATCATGCAACAAATGCCTCCATCTAAAGAGGCTGCCCAGTGAGTCGCAGGGTTTCCCCCCAAATCGAAACACTCGGGGACCCCCGCCTTCCGGAGGCCCGGGCGGAGTGAGCAGTGATGGCTGGGGCCTCGTGCTCGGCGGCCAGGGCGGAAGCTGCCGCACACGGCGCCTTCAGCTCTGCGCAGGATGACACGGCACCTTAGACACCTCAGGCCACACGGTGCCATCTCAACGGGCAGCAGCAGGCGCCGAGCCGCGGATGGTGTGTGTGCCGGGCTGGCCAGCGCTGGGCACCGAGGGCACCCGGGGGCAGCAGGGGGCACACGGAGGGCAGGCCGTCAGGGAAGGCCCCAGCACGTGGCATGACCCTCTGTGAGCGCGGCGGTGCCCGCCTGCCGGCCGGCCAGGGCACTCGCCCCCCGCCGCGCAGCGGGAGGAGCAGCAGGAGGGCTCCTCTCAGACCCTCCCGCGGGGCAGCACCCCTGCGGGCACCCCTGCCGCCTCCCCCGCTGAGCTGCTCCGGAGCCAGCCCGGCCTTTCTGCCCACCGGCACACACAGCCGGGCGACCCTGCGCCGTCTCGGGCATCAGAAGCGAGGACCCAGGCTAGAGTTTCTTTCTCCTGAAAGGGGCAATGGTTCCAGAATTTGACAGCAGCCGGCCAAACAGCCAACCTCCAGGCTATTCTAACAACCTTGGATACCTTTTATTTGGGGCACATGAGAGCTGATTTCAAGGACACTAATCCTGTCACCACCAGATCAGCTAACACTTTCCTTCTGGGCACAACGTCCAACTGGAGTTCACAGAATCTGGGCTCTAAGATGAAAACGATCCCTCGAAACCTCCCCCCAGGTTAACAGCCTGTAAATGGGCATCAAGCCCCTAACAGAAGACGTCAAAGCTCGGGCCCCAGCGCCCCTTGGCTGGTCCAGCAGCGCCCTGCGTAGCTGCGAGAGCCCGGGGGCTGAGGACAGATGTCTGTCCAGGAGTCCCAGGACCAGGGACGTGGGGAGCCTGGCACCTCTTGTTCCTCATCCCCGTGGGTGGCAGAGTCCCTCCTCATTGAGAGCAGAACCTTCACTGCATTCTCTGGTAGTCCGCGGATAAAGCGAGCCATTTCTTTTTCCTTTTTTTTTTTTTTGTCTTTTGTCATTTTAGGGCCACACCTGAGGCATGTGGAGGTTCCCAGGCTAGGGGTCCAATCGGAGCTATAGCCACCGGCCTTCGCCACAGCCACAGCAACACCAGATCTGAGCCGCGTCTGCGACCTACACCCCAGCTCACGGCAATGCCGGATCGTTAACCCACTGAGCGAGGTCAGGGATCGAACCCTCAACCTCATGGTTCCCAGTCAGATTTGTTTCCGCTGAGCCACGATGGGAACTCCCAACGAGCCATTTCTTTTTGCTTTCACTTGGGAAGGACACCACACACCCGGACAGAAACGCTCAGGGCTTCGCTCACAGTCCTTACTTTTCAGAACTTCAAGCCCCATCAGGACAATAATATGGCTTCCTGCGGCCTCTGCTTCGTCACGATGCGTGGACAGCCTGTGTCTAAGCTTTCCTTCTAAAACTTCACAGCGAGACAGCACTAGCCTGTTGAATCTTTTAGCCTTAAAGGGTCAAAAGGTCTCCCAGGAAAAACGGCTCAGGCCCCACAGTTCAGGCACCTGATCTCAGAACGAGGCCACGTTTAGCTCCAGGTCGGCTTCACGGTATCCTGAACGTCCCCAAACCTAAAACTCAGCCCAGTTACGAAGGGTTTTTCTGGCTAGCTGGCTCCTGTCAAAACTGGATTCCAAATTTCTTTCTTATGGACCAGCCTCTGTATGTCTTATAAAAAAACAGCAAACCGGACCTGGGGAGATCAGGGTGACATAACCTTTGGCGCCTTAAAGCAAAGCTTAATAAAGGCCCTGCCCACGAACACCCTAAGTGTCGGCTCCCTTTCTCTCTCCCGGTGGTGAGAAGGGAGGGGCGCCTCTGGAGTGCTCGCCCCAAAACACAGGGACCATCATCGACCCGTCGGGTGTCACAGCCGACAGCTGGACCCTGTGCCATGGGGACAGCCCCCGGTCTCACAGCCATTCCTGCGACGTACCCTCTGGTTAAAGCCACCCAAATCATCATCATCATCACGGGCTCCCTCCGACCATCGCAGCGTCCGTGCAGTCGAGGTCCCCTGAATACCCCTTTGGGCCGCCCCTCCTCCAGTGACACCCTCTGAACTGCTCCTTACACGCCTCCCACGCGCTGTAAGAACCTCAGCCCCGCTACTCTCCCGCCTCCGCCGACGAGACCCCGCGACACTGCCCAACACTGCCGGTTCACCTGCTGACTCCCCGTGTTCAGTCTCAGGGTCTTCTCTGCCCAGCGCAGAGCTTCCACGGTTTACTAACAGCTCTTATTTAGAGGAAGAGAAGGTCTCACTGCTGCAGCTCCTCCCGAAGCTGTCAGGGCAGCACCTGTGCCATGGGCCACTTCAGCCCAACAGGCGGAATTACACACTCTACATATTACAAAGGGCTTGTACCTTAGCCAAGGGCAAACCCACCACCGTTACGCCCACAGCTGTCTATACCCACGGCCGTTACGCCTTCGGGGTGGCCCGTGACTGGATGGTATGGAAACAGCAAGGTACCTCTGATGGGAATAAAGTTAAAAATGGCTGGTGTCCACAGGCATTAGATCCACACTATTGCCAGCTGCTCTGGCTATTATCGAGGTCCCTGGGCATTCCGGACGCCACTCCCTGGGAGTTAAAGGAAATCATCTTGCTGACGTTGTGGCCAGAAATGCTGCTCTCAAAGGACCCGATGGCCAAACCTCTGTCATGGCCCAAAGGGCTAACTCCCCAAATCCCCCAGATAATATTTGGAAACACTGACTAGTAACGCCCAATGGGCCCCAGAAAAGGGAAAAAATGGCTTGGAAATTAGATAACCGTAGGCTCGATGAAAAGAAAGAATTCTCAGTTTAGGTCAAACAACAATCTGGGCCTTGCGGAAGTTCTAAGGTTCCCACCACCGAGCACTGCACGGGCACGGGGCCGCTGGCCGCCCGGCAAGGTGACGGAGCCCACGGACTCCTGCTGGGGGCTCCGATGCCTCAGCACCGACAGAGAAGCGCACAGATGCCCTGTGCACCTGCTGGCCACTCTTCTCTACGTGGAGGCTTGGTCACGGCCCCCGGGCTTGGGCGCCCCAAAGTCCAGACAGCCGGAAGGTGGAGGCGCAGTGGGGTCAGCTGCACGCGCCGCTCTGTGCCCAGTCCCAGCCAGACAGACACCGCCGCTGGTCCGCCCCGCTACGCCTCCCTAGTCGTCGCAGACGGGGACTTCCAGGAGGCACCCACGACCCAGGGAAAGCCTTCTTCCCTTCAGTCGGTCAAGCACCAAGGAACATAAGATTAGACGTAAAATGAGGGAGCAAGTGCACTGGCTGTGAAAAATTTCCACCTGATTCCCCATGGCCCTTCGGCCTTCAGGCCCGAGGTCAGAACCATCAGACAGTTTGGAACTGTCACGTGCAAAGTTTGTTTTGCATAAACATCAAGCTTCGTACCTGCTGCAGTGGGGGGGGGGAAGGGCCCTCCTAGAACAGAGGGAAGGCACCATGCGACGCCAGCATCTGCGCACGCGCAGTCCTGCACCAATGCAGCATAACCTGTACCCATGAGCACAGGCGTATCTGTAACTGTCCGCTCAGAAATTACAGAACGGTTTATAGGGGGACAAAGGAATTCAGATGTAGCGGGAAAACTAACGGGTGTGTTAGACGACGCCCCGCTGCGCTCGGGGCTCAGCCTTTGGGTATGAATCTGCCAAGCCAGTGCCGGCACGAGTGCACGCCGCTTCCTGGCAAAACAGTCTCGGTGTCCTGTCTCCCTGTACGAGAACCGACAGCACTACTACCGGACAAGTCTTTGTGGAAGTCAGGTGCCCAACAGGCCCAGTGCTTCAAGATCTCCAACGTGTACGACCATGACGAGATGCAGACTTCAGACCGGAAGGCCTGAGTCTTACCTTCCAGCCCTCCTTTGTCACTCAAACGCGGCCTAAAAGGGGCTCCAGCTGCTAGGCACTTTCCCTCTGACCTTGGAAGTGACAAATAGGAAAGGTCCTTCCTGACACTGTGGGACAAAGACCACTAAATGCAGAAAGGACGACTCTTGGTCTGTGATAATACTTCTGGAGACAGTTCTTGATCCAAAGGGGGAAATGTGAAAATTAATGCAGGCAACACCTCAAAACAGAGCAGGGAGCCCTGAAGACGGAGCTCTAAGGCAAGTGCCTTCCTTCACTCCTGGGCAGGAAGAAGCTGACTTTTCTACCCTAGCAGGAGGAAAAATATTCTCTCCTTGTCCAGCAACAACCCAGCCAACGAGAAACCATCACCATCCTGAACTTTTGCTTTCATCCAACGGCCTTCTGTTCAAAGCAGCTCCTCCCAACTTTCCCTTTTCTTTAGAAAGTATAACATTCCTCTCCTTTGTTTCCCAGACTTGCCTATGGTGTCACCATAGTTTGCATGTCCTCAACTGCAGTTAATTCTCTGCTGTCCTGCAACAGGCTCATTTTGCTGGTAAAATCACTGGCTAAAAAATTTAAACAAAATTTTTTTTTGTCTTTTGTCGTTTTAGGGCCGCACCCACAGCACGTGGAGGTTCCCAGGCTAGGGGTCCAATCGGAGCTTCAGCTGCCGGCATACACCACAGCCACGGCAACGCTGGATCCGAGCCCCGTATGCGAATTACACCACAGCTCACGGCAATGCCTGATCCTTAACCCACTGAGCAAGGCCAGGGATCGAACCTGAAACCTCTTGGTTCCTAGTCGGATTCGTTTCTGCTGCGCCACAAAGGGAACTCCAAAAAACAATTTTTTTTTAAGGTTGACATTACCTAAAAAAGCTAGTATGTAGCATTCAAGATAAAGTGACAGCCCTAGATTCCTTTTTGAATAAAAATTATTTAACTATACAAAACTAACGCCCTGAGGCTCTGATCGTTGGTGCAAACTCTGTGCTCTCTTGGAGAAGTGTGTCTTGTGATCTACAGAGCTCAGGATCCTGAATTCCTAGGTCATAGAAGGCACTGGAGAAACTTCCTCTGAGCCCCTGTAAAGACGCCTACCAGAGCTCTACCTCTCGGTGCCTGAGTACGCCCTCTTTGACCTGGGCTAGCGAGCATGTTGTCCTCTCTTTGGGAGACTTGGTTTGCGGGCACTTCCCTTTGTCTTCCTACGATGTGCCTGACCTCAGGGAACACCCCACTGAAGTCAAGACCCTGAGCCAAGCCCTGTGTGAGTCTGCGTGGTGATCGAGGCACATCTACCCTCTCTTCTGGAGTAGTCTGAAAGTTTACTGCTAAAATGGGTAAGCCCTGGAAGAAACACCATGCCGATACATGAAAAAATCATATTAGTATTAGTTGTATAACTGCTACTAAAAAGGGTGCCCCGTCTGTATCTGTAAGTACCTTTAATCTGCACATGAACAGTGAACAAGTGCCTTAGCACAAAGGATATCTGTGGAAGGGAAAGGCGGGCGTGCTTCTGGTACTTGGGCATAAAACTGGCCCCAGCTCACTCCAGGCCCCACCACCTTGGGGTGAGGCAGGACTGGACTGAGCTGTGTCTGGGGGGAGAGCGTGGATGCGCCCAAGGCCACTGGCACGCATGGGGGCGGGGGGGGGGGAGGCTTCTCTAGTCTGGCTGAGACTGGCGCTGCTTCCCTGCCCGGGCAGGGGAGCCACGACCGAGGCGGCCCTGCAATGCTTACCTGCCCACAGATCAAGCCCTTGTTCATCAATATCTGCTTCTCTGGCAACACGGGGCTATGTGTCCCCGTCTGCTTTACTCTTTTGTTTCATTTCTCAGTTTGTTGAGAACGGCCCTCGTTTGTTGGGGCCCCTCAAAAAACCCCAAAAGAAAATATATTTGAATTTTAAATGGGATTTACATTCAATTTTTTAGCCATATATCGTCTGAATAAAAGTAAGTCTCAACAGCTGCATGTAAATCAGTGAAGTTGAGACACGGCCTCGCACCATACGCAAAAATTAACTCAAAGTGGCTTAAAGACTTGAGTATAAGACCTGACACCATAAAACTCTTAGATGAGAACACAGACTCTGAACATTCTCTGGTTAGTCTAGGTCAGTCTCCTAAGGCAACAGAAATAAAAGCAAAAATAGACAAATGGGACCTAATCAAACATACAAGCTTTTGCTCAGCAAAAGAAACAATCAATAAAATGAAAAAGACAACCTGCAGAATGGGAAAAAGCATTTGCAAACAATGCGACTGACAAGGGTTTAATTTCCAAAATATACAAACAGTCCATGCAACTCAAGAACAAAAAAAACAACCTAATAGAAGAATGGGCAGGAGACTTAAATAGACATTTCTCTAAAGAATATACACAGATGGCCAACAGGCACCTGAAAAGATGCTCAGCATCACTCATTATTAGAGAGATGCAAATCCAAACGACAGTGGGGTGCCACCTCACACTGGCCAGAATGGCCTCATTAGAAAAACCTGAAAATAACCAACGCTAGAGAGGGCGTGGAGAGGAGGCAACCGTCCCCCCCGCTGGTGGGGATGTGAACCGGCGCAGCCTCGGTGGAAAACAGCCTGGGGGTTCCTCAGGAAACTACAAGTAGAGCTACCACACGATCCAGCAGCCCCACCCTTAGGCGCACAGTCAGAGAAAAGACTGCACACACACTGCAGTGCACCCCAGTGGTCGCAGCAGCACTAGTCACGGTAGCCAAGACATGGAAACGACCCAAATGTCCAGTGGCGGACGAATGGATTAAGAAGTTACGGTACATATATACAATGGAACACTACTCGGCCATAAAAAAGAATGAAATTATGCCATTCACAACATGGAAAGACCTAGAGATTATCATACTAACCAAGTCAGAAAGAGAAAAACAAATACCATACGATATCACTCACATGTGGAATCTAATAGGACACAAATGAGCTTATCTGTGAAACAGAAACAGACTCACAGACACAGAAACCAGACTTGTGGGTCCGAGGGGGTGCGGGAGGGACGCACCCGGCGTTTGGGATCAGCAGATGCCACCTGCTGTACCCAGGCTGGCTAAACACCAAGGTCCCCCAGCACAGCCCAGGGAACGGTGTTCAAATGCGGTGATAGCCCGTAACTGAAACACGATGTCACACTTCATTTCTTTTCACATTTTCTCTATGAAAAAGAATGTGTACATAAAACCGAACCATTCTGCTGGAAAGGAGGAATAAACACAACATTGTAAATCAACTATGTGTCAATAAATAAATAAATGAAAAGAAAACTAAGTCACAAGGGCAGTGGCAGATGAGACTGCAGGACCCGCCCTCAACCAGGGACCTGGGGGTGGGTGGGGGTCAGTTCTCCTCCCGCTCTTCCACACTGGCATGCTTTTTAAGTGACTGTGCGTTAACCTTACAGGGAAAAACATTCAACAATTAAAAAAAAAAAACACAGCAAGAAAGAAGTCCAGCGCATGACTCGATGGGTGAGTCTGCAGACCCCAGAAGCTGCTGCGCCGTGAAGATGGGCAGCTCAGACCCGGAGCCCAGGCGCCCCGCAGCCCCCGCCCTCGGCCCGCCTGCCGCGCGGCCCACCTCGGCGACCTCCACCCGCTGACGGTCGGTGCGTGGATCATTAGCTCCCGGGCACTGAAGCCGTCTTCGTGTCCTGACGAGCTGACAACGACGAAGCCGATCTTGTGGGGCATTCTGCGCACGGGGCTGTGGAGGAGAGCAAGGAAGACTGCCTCAAAGCCAAGATCTCAGCAGCTCGCGACACTGCACGGGTTAGTTCCCGCCTCGCCAAAACACAGAGCGAGTCACAGCCTGGTCGGGGCTGTCCCATCACTTTGAAAGAATCTAGTTTCTTCTTAAGCATTTTTAAGGTGTCTCTACCACCCTGTAAGGGTCATTCGAGTGGCCCTGACTCCTCCCGATCAGTGTTACGGGTGGAACTGTGACCCCCCTGCCCCCACCCCAAGCTAGCATGAGGTCCCGGAACCCGCGCTGTGATGCGGTCACATGGGGGGGGGGCTACTCCAACATGCCTTGTGTCCTTATCAGAAAAGAGACAGGGACACACAGGTACGAGCCCAGCGGCAACAGCCCGGCACATGGAGTCAAAGGCTGCCTGGGGCCGCCGGGATGGAGGTGGGGTGGGGTCTCACAGGGTCTTTGCAGGAAGCAGAGCTCTGCACACAAACGCCCTGACTTTGGACCTCGAGCCTCCAGAATAAGTTTTGTTGTGTTCCGTCATCTAGTTTGTGCTACTGTATTATGACAAAAATAAAGCCTCTTGCTAAGAAATGAATACAAAGGTTTTTAAGTTAGTTAAGAAACTAACAAACCAAGGTGTGAACAAATTGGCAAGGGGAAGAGGTCAGTTTAATCAACAGCATAACGCTGCTGAATGAAGGCGCAGGCCAGCGGAGGGAGCGAGGGAGCGCACAGGCCTGGCCGGCCCCGCTGAGCGGCTGTCTCTAGGGCGTTTAAATACTGCCTGCGTGACTCTTCCACGGCACGATGTCTCAGCAAACCTGCCCTGGCTCACAGTCACACACCGTCGCTTGGAGGGCTAGTTTTGCCCACCCCTTTGAAAACAGCACCTCCATCACGATTCCCCCGGGGGATTCTGCCCCCGCTCCCGGGGCTCCGTGGGGCTGGCACCCACCCCGCACTCCCCAGCCCACGCCTGCAGGGCACACCTCCTGGGCTGGGCGGGTCCAGGAGTCCCACATCCCTCCTCAGTAACCAGCTCAGGGATGGAGATGTGAGAACAGGACCAAAGTACTCAATGCCAGGACTCCGCTGGGGCTGCTGGAGGCCGGGCGGGGAGACCCTGGCAGAGCGGGGCGGGCGCGGGGGAGCAGTGCCCAGAGAGGTGGAGACGCCGCCCTGTGCACCCCAGGACTTATGGGCTTCTGGCTACTCTCGTCACTGAGCCCATGGATGCTCCCCAGAAGGCCCACCTGAGCGAGGCGTCGGTATGCAACCAAGAGCCCTCACAGACACAGAGGGTAAAGACTTCTCCAGAAACTTCTCTGGGGTTGGACACTATTAATTGGGGTTTTTAGTACGAGGTAACATACAGGCATATCTCACGTGAAACGTGCTTGTTTTACAAGCTGGATACATGGCCTAGAATTTCCTTTGATTTTTACTGGGAACTTGAAGAGGACTACGTCAATAAACTAATTATTGCCTGGCACCTGCAGATGTTTCTTGGAATATATGAACAAAAGCACTAAAAATAGAGAAACCACTATTAAAGATTCTGGTTATTTTTATACAAAGCTCACTGCAGGATGTCACAGGATAGCAGAGGAAAATCAAACTAACCCCGGAAAGTAATGAGTCGAAGCCACAAAAACTGGGCGAGTGTGATTTAATCTGCGGTGCGCTGCAGGGCTGGCCTGTGTTCCAGCTCCCACGCCAGAGACAGAAGGCCTTGCCCAGCCTGCGGCTCTTCTGGACCAGCTTCCCCGTGGCCACCGGACCTCCCCGCCCCCCACCCACCTCTGCAGCGGAGTCTCACTCAATCGAAACTGCAGCTGCTGGCCTGCAACACAGCCACAGCAATGGAGGATCTGAGCCGTCTCTGTGACCTACATCACAGCTCATGGCAACTCTGGATCCTTAACCCACTGAGCGAGGCCAGGGATCAAACCCAAATCATGGATCCTAGTCGGGTTCCCTACCGCGCCTGTCATGGATTCTAAGGCCGGGGTAAACTTAGCACGTCTCAGAGTTAGACCCCTGTGCTGGGAACGCCCTGTGTCCTCTGATCAACTTCCAGAGCAGGGCCTGTTACTTTCCCTCCCACCCTGAACACAGCAGTGCGTCTCTATTAAATGCCTTCAAGTGGATGTCGTGTACCTTGAAACTGCACAGAACTGAAACACTATTCATCTCGCCCCACTGTATGTACACACCTACGACCTTACGTGGTACTTTAGCTGGCAGCTGTGCACCTGTTTAAACTTTCAAGACAACTCTTGAGACTCCAGCTGCAGAGGAGGGAAAACTGAGGCACAGAGAGCCCCGGAGCCTCCTCACGCCCCCCAACCAGGGTCACCCAGCTATGCAGCCAGGCAGGCCGGGTTTGTCCTAGAGCTGGTCAGGGTCCAGTGCCCTCTGCTGTGGCGCTATGTCTTAGAAACGGGACTCTTTACATATGAATAAAGAACATGTCCACAATGGTATGTTGTGACAATAAATCCAAAACACAGTACTTAGGAACCAGGCAGGAGAAATGCCCGGGAACCTCAGGGGCAACCTCCGCAACCTTAGCTTGGGGATTTAAAAAGGATTCCTTTTTGGCCTCGTCCTTTCACCAGAGACCAAAGTGCCTGCTGTACAAACTTCCAGGGTTACATAAGACACGCGGGGTGCCACCAAAAGTCACTAGTGCTAGCCTCTGTAACAGTTTGGAGAGAAGCAAAGCTCTGTGGCATGCGGGACCGCAGCCGCTCCGGGGCACAGCGGTCCTCATTCCAGACGCACCGCCGGTTGCATCACCCGCGAGCAGCGGTCACTCGGTAGAGGCAGGAAGAGGTGATGGGGCGGCCTGCTTTTCAGTGTGCATCAGGGGTACTGCGTCTCCACGTTAACTCGGAACAATGTGGCAACTCCCGGACACCTTGCTCAAGACCAGGAGACAAAACTTGTACCCACTTTCCTTAAAATGATGCTCGGTCAAGCAACTTCAAGGCTCGACAGCACCCCTGAGAGGCCCCGAAACGTTAGAGGTTAAAGCGCCGGCTCGTTCCCCAGCTCCCCGGCGCAGAGGTAGTGGGGGTCACCGTCCCGCACGGAGGTCGCTCAACTCGCATCCTCGCCAAATGCGGGAACCGAGCTGGGGCGCCGCGGGCCTCCCGGGGCAGTGACGCAGCGCGCGGGCCTTGCCCACAGAGACCCGCCGCCTCCCGCCCCGTCGACCCGGCCCGGACGCCCACCGCCTGCACGTCCTCCCAGGACCCGCCGCCCACGGCCCGCACGTCCGTCCCGACCCGCTCCGCTTACCTGTGTCCGGGCGTCCGCACGACTCCAGGCTCTCCGCCGCTCCCGGCAGCGCCGCGCCCTCGGCGGAGCTCAGGCTGCGCCGCCTCCGCTGCCCCGGGCCGGCCCGCACCCCCGAGCCGCCACGGCGGTGGCAGCCCAAGAGCAGCCCCGGAAGCCAGCGCCCAGTGCGGCCGCGGCTCTCATGACAACCAGGCTGGCCCAGCCCGGCCTCCGTGCGTGCGCGAGCCCGCCCTGCCGCGCCTGCGCACAAGGGAAGGTGCGGACAGACCCTTTCCCGGGCCTTCTGGATAATGAAGTTTCCCGGGGACTGCGCTTGCGCACAAGGAGAGGTCGCCCCTTCGCTTCCCTGGCCTTCTGGATATTGCAGTGTCCTGGAGGCTCCGCATGCGCACAAGGCGGGGCCGCGCCGCCGCGTCCTCCGGCCTTCTGGGTAATGTAGTTTCTGGGGGGAGGAGCTCAGCCTTGATTACCCCCGTCGTGGAGCCCACCGGAACTCCGGCTCGGACAGCCCAGCAGGTGCTGTCCGTGGGACCGGAGGCTCTGAGGATGTCTGCGGTGTCCCGAAAACCCAAGACGTTCAAGCTCCGGGCCCTGCACAGCCTGAAGAAGTTTGGGGTGGCAGGCAGGAGCTGCGAGGAAGTGCTGCGGAAGGGGTGCCTCCACTTACAGGTGCCCTGAGGGTCCGGGGGAGGGGGCGGTGGGCTGCGGAGGGGCCTCGGCTTGCAACGCACCTCGGGAGCCGGGGAGCTGGGTTGCAGGGGGGTTTCTGCTTGGAGGCGCCCCTGGTGGGGTCGGGTGGTTGAGCGAGCCTGCTCAGAGCGCTCCTGGTGAGATGGGACAATGCTGACTTGTCCTGCACCGTCAGGCATGCCAGAGCCCAGGCTGCGCCGAGCCAGTGTGACCCCGAGTCCTGACAGTCGCTGGGAAGGGAACACTGTCCACTTTCCACCGGCGGAGAACTTGAGCCTGACCGCGGCCAATGGCCACGTGCCCAACCCTGTGCTCCTCACGCAGGGCTGCGCTGGAGTCCCCCTGCTGCGCTGGGAATCAGGCGCTAACACTCTCATTTCACAGATGAGGAAACTCGCACTAAGCGGCTAAGCAACCTGCCTTTGCCACTGAGGACTGGCTGGCATTTAATCCCAGGATTAGGATTAACTAGCTGCGCGCAGAGCCTCTTAGCCCGGCTTCTGTGGGGGCGGGGGCTGCAGGCAGGAGGTATAGGGGTCCTTTCAGGCTTCCTGCCATCCTGCTGCTGCATCTCATCAGGTGGCCCGAGTGGCGCCTGTGCCCCAGCGCTCAGGTGCCCACCCATTTGGGAGAAATTTGGGAAGAATAAAAAGTGCTGCTTTCCAACTTCAGAACCAGGGAGTGTGGGAGACGTCCCGCCCCAGGAATCCCCATTTCCGGTGCTCTGGAGAAGGCCCCCACTTCCTCCTCTGGCTCTGAGGCCAGTCAGAGTAGGGGGATTTTGTGGAGGGACCTGAGACACCTTACCCCCTCTGACCGTGAGGCTTGCAGCAGCTCTGGCCTGAGATGCAGGGACCAGACCCAGTTCTCATGGGCTAACTTTCTCCGGGGCATAGCCACTTTGTCTCAGCCTGGCCCAGTTTCCCCTGGTACAAAATGAAGGGGTTGGGCTCAGAGGCCTCTAAAGTCCCTTTGGGGAGTTGCTCTTATGGCTCAGTGGGTTAAGGACCTGATGTTTTCTCTGTGCGGATGTGGGTTCAATTCTTGGCCTCACGCAGTGGGTTAAGGATTTGGCGTCGCTGTAAGCTGCAGCGCATGTTGCAGACGCGGCTCGGATCCAGTATTGCTGTGGCTGTGGCATAGGCCAAAGCTGCAGTTCCCATTCAACCCCTGGCCCTGGAACTTCCCTGTGTCGCAACTGTGGCTGTAGAAAGGAAAAAAAAGAAAAACAAAACAAAACAAAAAAACCCTTTGGCACTGAAGTTCTAGGCATTTCAGCCATTGTTCTGACCCTCATTATATTAATTTTTTCAGCTGGTTTAGACCAGCGCTGTGGGTGTGAGTGTGTGTACGTGTGAGCTGGGAAGGAGGGGAGCAGTTGCTGTAAAAATTCATAAAACTGATCGTTCCGCAGCCTCAGCGAATTCGCAGCCCCCTGTGCCGGCCACCCTCGCGGAGACAAGCTGCGAGCCATCCTCAGTGAGGCATTCTCCTTTATGGCTCTTCCCCCCCACCCCAGGGAGAAACGCCAGCGTTAGGCGCTGGTCCTGCCACTTTGTTTACAGGCTTGGTGGTGGAAGCAGTCACGTGTCGTTTTTGGAGACAGGCTTGGATGGAGGGGCTTTGTTTGAAGGGGTGCAAGTCGTGAATTCCACGTCAGTCACCACCGTGACTGTATTTATTTGACCCTCCACGTTTTAGAATGACCTACAAGAGGGGCCTTTGTTTTGTTTTGATGTGCTCTGTGCATGCAGACTGCATCTCGAGCATGATTTTTTTTCCTTTTTGCAGCCGCACCTGCAGCACGTGGAAGTTCCCAGGCTAGGGGTTGAATTGGAGCTGCAGCTGCCAGCTACAGCAATGTGTGACCTTTAACCCACTGATTGAGGCCAGGGATCGAACCTGCATCCTTATGGACATTAGGTCAGGTCCTTAACCTGCTGAGCCGCAACGGGAACTCCTGGAGCGTGATGCTTGAAAACGGAGTTCCTTCTTGTCCTCTGGGGGGTTGCAGACGGGAGGGCGGCAGGCTGCCACCCCACAAGTGGCGAGTAAGCCTCCTGCTCTCGCCCCTCTCCTCAGCTCCCTGTGCCCGGCTCCCGCCTGTGCCTCTATGAGGATGGCACGGAGGTGACTGGAGATTACTTCTGGAGCATCCCCGACGACTCGGAACTGGTGCTTCTCACCACGGGCCAGACCTGGCAGGGCTGTAAGTGGCAGGGACCTGGGAGACGGGCGGGGAAGCTGGTGTGTCTTTGGAGGTGCAGAGGGCCAGCCTGGGGCTCCAGGGACTCACCTGTCCAGTTGGTTGTCCTGTGTGTCTTCTTTTCCTTTGAAAATAATTCCTTTAGGGGAGTTTCTGTTGTGGCGCAATGGAAAGGAATCTGACTAGTATCCATGGGGGTGCCGGTTCCATCCCTGGTCTTGCTCAGTGGGTTAAGAATCCGGTGTTGCCGTGAGCTGTGGTGTAGGTCACAGACACGGCTCGGATCCCGCGTTGCTATGGCTGTGGTGTAGGCCGGTGACTACAGCTCCGGTTCGACCCCTAGCCTGGGAACCTCCATATGCCGTGGGTGTGGCCCTAAAAAAAGGCAAAAACAAAACAAAACAGAACAAAAAAAACATTTCCTTTGGGAATCCTTGCTGTGGCACAGTGGGATCGGTGGCGTCTCTGCAGCGCCAGGACGCAGGTTCAGTCCCAGGCCCGGCACAACGGGTTAAGGATCCAGTGTTGCTGCAGGTGGCAACTGCCGCTCGGATCTGATCCCTGGCCTGGGAACTCCAAATGCCAAGAGGCAGCCGAAAAAGAAAAAAAAAAGAAAGAAAAAACCAAAAAAGCCCTCCTTTAGTTTTATCTGTGTTCCTGTGAGGTTTCCTAGTAACCCTAAGGGCAGGAGGGAGGGCTTGGCGGTTGGGGCCTGGTGGTTTTGCGGGAGCAGAGGAGCCAGAGAGGGGGGCTGCCCTGTCCTGTGGGCGGGGGGCTCGGGTCATGCTCGGTGTCCCTGCGCGGGGGAGGGGTTCGCTCAGGCTCCCGTTGGGCCTTATTGGAGCAGGTGCTTGCGGAGGCGCAGAGGTGCCTCTTTAGGGGGTTCTGAGTTAGATGACAAGTGCTGCTTGGGCCTTCGGCAGGTGGCAAGGAGTCGCCTACCCCCACCCACGTCACCTCTAGTGCCCTGAGAGCCAAGCGGGCTCTGCGGCTCTGCCGAGAAGGCGGACAGAGAGAGGCCTCGGGGCGCGCAGGTGTGGCCTCGCACTGGGTCGGGGCTCTGCTGTCAGCAGCCAAGGTGACACCGGCGCTGCGTGCTCTGGGGGCAGACAGCCCTCCTCTGCTGGACCTTGTCCTTCGACAGGATTGGTTCAATAAAGTTAAAAAAAAAGAGAAAAAGCTAAGAAGCTGCATGCTGCTTCCGGGAGAGGCGGCCCCACCCTCTTTCCCGCAGGCTCTGGGCTTTGCTTCTGTTTTCGTTTCCTGTGGGTGTGCGGTGGGGTCTGGATTTGCTTTTCCCTCGAGGCTGAGGCTGCTGACCATCCTGTCCTGGGCTGATTTACTCTCTATACGTACCACGTCTTTTGTCCGTTGTCTAATTGGATTTTTTTTTTCTCTTTTTAAAGATTGAGAGTTTCTCCCTAAGACGTGCTGGGTGTGACTCTTTGTCAGCTGGGAGGTTTGCAGATGTTTTCCTCTCAGTCTGCAGCTCGTCTTTTCACTCAAGGCCTTTCATGGAGCCCAAGTTTATAATTTTGATGGAGCCTCGCTCATCCCTTTTTTTTCCCCTTCTATGCCCATGCTTTTGGCCTTTTCGCCAAGCCCTGGGTCTGGAAGATTCTCTGTCTTTCTGCACCAGTTGCTATGACTGCGTGACTTGTCTTCCTTTCACCGATTGGTTTGCGGACACCAGGTGGCCGCCCTGGAAGGACTGCGGGGCCACGCCGCCTGTCCTGCTGTGTGTCGCACCTGTGTTTGGAGGGCCTGGTGGAGCCTCGGTCCCCAGTGCTGGCTCGGAGGCTCACTGCTTCGGGCCGGTACAGAAAGGCCCCGGGAGCCAGCAGGACAGTGAAGGGGCGACCTGGAGCGGGACTCTCGAGGGAGGTCGCAAGACTGCGATTGCACTTGGAGGCGGGAAGGCCCGGGAAGAGCAGCCACAGCTTGAGTGGCTTTTGTTTGCTGAATGAATCACATCACATCCCCTCCCACCTCTCTGGTGGCTTCCAGGGCCGGGGTCTGCAGGCCCCAGGGGAGGAGGTTGGGTGGGCGTGGGGGGTGCTTTCTGGCCCCGGCAGCCCCGCGCCTCCCCAGGGCAGTGCTCTGCGAACTGGTGGCCACTCTGCTGGTTTCCCCTCCGCTGACAGACGTGAGCGACATCAGCCACTTCCTGAGCGTGTTCCAGAAGCCACACGCCGGGGTGATCCAGGCTGCCCGGCAGCTGCTGTCGGACGAGCGGGCCCCGCTGCGGCAGAAGCTCCTGGCCGACCTCCTGGGCACCGTCAGCGAGAACATCGCGGCCGAGACCAGGGCCGAGGACCCGCCGTGGTTCGAAGGTGCCTGCTGGATTCGGGCGCGGGGAGGGGATGGGGGGGGGGCGCCTGGGGTCGGTGAGGCTCAGCGGGCTGCACGGGTCTCGGTTCCCAGATCCAAGGGCTCCCCAAGCGCGGAGCCCGAGTCCAGGCGGCCCCGAGACTGGCCATTTTATCTTTATTTATTTAGCAGTTATGGGGAAGGAGGCGTGACGCAAGACGGACCAAGTCTACCGTTTCTAAGCGTACGGTTCACTAGCAGTAAATGTATTCACGTTCTTGTGGGGTGGTTGCCACCATCTGTCCTCAGACTTTCTCATCTGTCCCCAAACGGAAACCGTCTCCCTTAAACACTCCCCACCCCTCCCCAGCCCCGCCCCAGGCTCCCTCAGTCTCTGCAAATTCTCCGGGGACCTCACAGGTGTGGGATGGCACGGCTGTCACAGCTCTTACCGCTTTGTGCCTGGCTTCTTCACTAAGTAGGACGTCGTCCTGGTTCGTCTGTGTGGTAGCAGGTGTCAGGATTCTGTCCCTTTTCTCTTTGTCTTTTTTTAGGGCCGCACCCGCGGCCTATGGAGCTTCCCAGGCTAGGGATCGAATCGGAGTTACAGCCGCGGGCCTGCACCACAGCCACAGCAACGCCAGATCCGAGCCCCGTCTGCGACTTACACCACAGCTCACAGCAAAGCCGGCTCCTTAACCCACTGAGCGAGGCCAGGGGTCGAACCCGCGTCCTCGTGGATCCTAGTCGGGTTCCTTACTGCTGAGCCACCACGGCAGCTGCAAGCGTTCCGTCCCGTTTTAAGGCTGGGCGACCGCGTGGAAGGACCACGTCTTTCTCCATCACTTGAGCTGCTCCCCACTTTGGACCCGCCTTTTAGGCCAGGCGGAGGCGGCCCCGAGAGACCACAGCCCTTTGGAAAAGGGGTCGAGGCGCCGCCAGCGGGCAGAAGCCCCTGGGGGGGCCTTTGAGATGCCCCGAGCTGGCGGCCCAGACAGCCCCGCAGAGGCGCGCAGTCCAGGCACAGGCAGGTCCCATCAGAGCGTCACCAGGCGGAGCGGAGCTGTCCGGCCCTCCCGCTCCGCGCCCCGGGCAGCTCGCAGCCTGGGCTCCAGGCCTTTTCTTTCTCCTCCCGGCAGGACTGGAGGCCCGATTTAGGAGTAAGTCTGCCTACCTGCGGTACAGCTGCGAGAGCCGGATCCGAAGCTACCTGAGAGAGGTGCGTCCGCCCGGCACCAGCTGTGCCAGGCGGGTTTAGGAAGCGGGCTCTGCTGTCAGGACTCCTCCCCCGGGGTGCGCACGGACGTCGGCGGAGCTCGTGGGCTGGGGTGGGCGTGGGCGCAGGTGCTGGTGTGGGTGCTGCTCGTGCGGATGCAGGTGTAGGTGTGGGGGCAGGTGCTGGTGTAGGTGTGGGTGCTGGTGCTGCTGTGCGTGCAGGTGCAAGTGCAGGTGTGTGCAGGTGCAAGTGCAGGTGTGAGTGCAGGTGCAGGTGTGAGTGCAGGTGCAGGTGTGAGTGCGGGTGCAGGTGTGAGTGCAGCTGTGAGTGCAGGTGCAGGTGTGAGTGCGGGTGCAGGTGTCAGTGGAGATGCTGGGGTTATTGTGGGTGCAGGTGGCCGTGAGCCAGCAATGGACCACTTGCCTCGGGAGCTCTGCTAGTGCTGCCTCTTGCTTTTGTCTCCCTCGGCTTTGCATGAACTCTCCCTCGGGTGGTGACTCAGACCCGTCTCTGGATGTCTTCAGCTGTCTGCCGGGTCAGTTTCAACTTGAACTCGGTTCACCGTTAGTTCCTCTGGGTGACCTCACGGCGGGGGTGGGGGGCGGCCCCCTTTCTGTCCCAGCGCCACCATTGGCTTTCCCCTCCGTGCACTGACCTCTGAGAAGTGCGGAAACGGCTCCAGCTCCAGTCGTGGGTCCGGCCTCCGCCTGGGTGGGCTCCCCCCTGGGGGGGTGTGAGAAGCAGGCTGATACAGACTTCGAGCCGAAAGGCCCCAGAGGAAACACTCTTCGCTTCCAGGAAGTGGGTCCTTGGGCCACGTGCTCGGTTCTGCTCCCTTTCAGCAAAGAGGCGGACCTGGCTGACAGAGGACAGTGCGGTGGCCATGGAGGGGCTGGTGGTGGTGCCGCTGGGGAGTGTTGCCCCTGGCCCCCCCAAGGCCAGATCCAGGCGGCTCCTTTCCACCCTGCACAGGAAGGACGGGCTGAGAGGGTGGCACGCCGGGTCCCCAGCTCTGCCCTCTGTGTCAGCCCCTCAGAGAACGGGTGCTGGAGCCCGGGGTGGCCTGGGCGCTCCCCGCTGAGGCCCGTGGGCTTCACCGTCTTTCTCAGCACTCTCGCCCCTGTGCTGCGTGGTTGCACGTCGGCCGTGGAGCGTCTTTTTCGGACCTTCGCACACCCTCCCCGCCCCTCGACTCTGCACCAGCCGGTGTCACGGCCTAAAGTTTACTGGTGGTGCTGCAGAGGCGCCCGCGCGCCCCCCTGAGGTCCCGCCACCCAGAAGGAAGCCTCAGGCTTGGGGTGTGTGTGGCGCTGGGCCCGGCCCGGCCCCCCTTTCCTCTGTCCCCCAGCTCTGCCTGCCCCGGTCGCCCTCGGGCTCCTTCTGCGCTGCCTGCCAGGCGTCTCCTGTACATGGTTCACGGACCCTGCTGGGGGCCAGCCCTCCGTCCTGGGAGGCTCGTCTGCTGCCCTGTTGCCACCCGCTCTGGGCCAGGCGGTCACCTTGCTCCTGCCCGGTACCTGCGAGCCCAAGTGTGCCCATGGGGCTAATCCCCACCTGTGCCCAGGTGGGCGGGCGGGGGCAGGACGATGAGGCGGGGGTCGCG
>PVHT020000047.1:239917-292813 GCA_004024745.2 Catagonus wagneri
CCTCTCTCTCCCTCCCTCCCTCCCTCCCTCCCTCCCTCTCGCAGGTTCCTGCTGCAAGGGTTCCTGCTGCAAACCGGTGGGGAGCATTCGGGAGACCGGGTGGCCAGGAAGCCTGGAGCTGGAGGTCGTTATCTGTCTGATTGTGACAAAGCTCCAGCTCCTGGGTCCTGAGAGATTTCCCAGGGCCAGAGAGCCACGGTCAGTGTGAGCTCAGACCCCGACCTCAGGGCCTCACCAGGCCCCTGGGGGACAGCGTGCAGCCCCCTCTCCCCGACCTCAGGGCCGGGCTGAGACCCCAGCGGCAGCGTCTCCAAGGGCCATGGTGTTGAATGGACTGGGAGCCCAGCTGCGGTTTCGGGGCGCGGGGCCAGTGCTCAGCGACACCCGTGGCTTCTTCCAGGTGACCTCGTGCGCCTCCTTGGTCGGCGTGGCGGCTCGGGCGGAGTACCTGCAGATCGTGGGTGCCATGTGCCAGGAACTCCAGGCTGCGCGGTACAACAGCAGCTACTTTGACCGGGGGGCTAAGGCAGGCCGCCGGCTCTGCACGCCCGAAGGCTGGTTCTCCTGCCAGGTGAGCCCCTGGGCACCCCGTGGGGGCCTCGGAGGCAGCGCAGCCCTCGCGCCTCAGCCTCAGTTGGGGTGACGGGTGGGGTAGCTCGGCCAGCGGGTCACAGACCTCAGTGGCGTTGGAACCCCCTGGGGGGCTTGTGAAGGGTGCTGGGCCCCACGCGGGGCTTCTGTTCCAACAGCTCTGGTCCAGGCCTGAGAACCTGCATTTCTGAGAGGTCTCCAGACAAGGCCGTGGCTGGTGCGGGGGTGCCGAGGGGGAAGGAGGACGCAGGGGCTCAGAGTCAGAGGGGGGTGGATAGTTTGAGGGGGGCTGATGAGTGTTTTGTCCCCTGGTGAGCCTTTAGGATGAGAGCGCCAGGCTTTTGGGTGGCTGGACCTGACATCTCGGGCGTGGTGGGTTGGCACCCGCCTTTGGCACCCTGGTGGGTTGACAGCAGCTGGAAGGCTGCCGAAGGGGCCCCTCCTGCCGTTTACAAGCTGCACTTGAATTTCCAGTGACCGCCCCCTGCCACGGAGGGGGCCCCGCCTGTGCCCGGCAGCCCCTTCCAAGAGGGACGGCCCGACCACCGGACGCTGCTCCTTCCCAGCCGGCCTCGGGTCACACCTCACGTGACCTCTGGCTCCTGGGGAGCATGACCTGAGCCCACGGTGTTGCGGGGGCGGACAGAGCCTTCAGCCCGGCCTGGGCAGGTCTGGGTCAGAGGCCTGTATTCGCGTGGGTCGGGGCTTTCCTGCAGGGAGGCTGCAGAGGCCCTCGGGGGTGGGCCGGGCCTCTGCTGGAGCTGGGGGCTTCAGGGAGGGGGCGATGCTTGAGAGTGACTCTGCCGCCCGGCCCGTGCAGGTAACAGAAACGCCGGGGAGCCGCGGAGGGGCACAGAGGGAGCCGGTCGTGCCCGCCTGGCATGGGCTGCAGTTCCCACGGGGAGGGTGATGGCAGCGGCATGGGGAGGCTGGGGACGCGGAGTGCAGGGGAGGAGGCTGGCGTCCTGAACAGCGGAAGGGCTGACTCGTTCGCTCCTTCGGCCCAGGGTCCTTTTGACACGGACGACTGTGCCTCCAGACACTCCATCAACCCCTACGGTAACCGGGAGAGCCGTATCCTCTTCAGCACCTGGAACCTGGACCACATGTGAGTGTGCCGGGCTGAGGGCCCACAGAGGTCAGGGGGCGTGGGGTGCCTGGGGGGCTCTGGGCCCCGTCCACACCCACGCGGCCAACCAGCAGCTCCCATCTGTGGGCGGAGTCAGTGGTCAGCGCGGCACAGGTGCTGCCCCGTAGGTCCCCTGCCTCATCCAGGATGCGGGACCTCTGCCTCGTGCCTCGAAGGCAGGTCCTGTTTCAACCAGGCGAGCCCAAGTCTTGGCCAGTGGGATCGTGTCACGTGTATGTTAACTCACTCTTGGAAAAGAGCAGAAACAGAAAGTTTTACTATTTTAACGAGATGCTTCTCTTTTTAAAAAAGTTTTATCAGAGTAGAGTTGATTTACAAAGTTGTGTTAGTTTCAGGTGTACAGCAAAGGAATCTGTTATGCATATACGTACTTCCATCCTTTTTCAGATTCTTTCCCCATGTAGGTTATTACACAGTATCTGAGACGCTTTTCTTTCTTTTTGAAAATTTTTTTATAACTTGATGAATTTTATTACATTTATAGTTGTACAGTGGTCACCACAACCCCCTTTTATAGCATTTCCCAAAGCCGCAGCCCATCCCCCCACCCTCAACCTGTCTCATTTGGAAACCATAAGTTTTTCAAAATCTGTGAGTCAGTATCTGTTCTGCAAAGAAGTTCACTGTGTCTTCTTTTTAGATTCCACATGTAAGTGGTAACATTTGATGTTGGTGCCTCACTCTCTGACTGACTTCACTTAGCACGACCATTTCTGGGTCCATCCATGTTGCTATAAATGCTGTTATTTCTTTCCTTTTAATGGCTGAGTAATATTCCATTGTGTGTATGTACCACATCTTCTTTATCCACTCCTCTGTCGATGGACATTTAGGTTGTTTCCATGATTTGGCTATTGTATAGAGTGCTGCAATGAACTTTGGAGTACGTGTCTTTTCGAGTCATGGTTTTCTCTGGATAGATGCCCAGGAGTAGGATTGCTGGATCAGATGGTAATTCTATTTTGAGTTTTCTCAGGAATCTCCATGCTGTTTTCCACAGTGGTTGCACCAATTTACATGCCCACCAACAGAATAATAGGGATCCTTTTTCTCCACACCCTCTCCAGCACTTATTGTTTGTAGACTTTTTGATGATGGCCATTCTGGCTGGTGTAAGGTGGTACCTCATAGTGGTTTTGATTTGCATTTCTCTAATAACGAGTGATGTTGAACATCTTTTCATGTGTTTTTTGGCCATCTGTATGTCTTCTTTGGAGAACTGTCTGTTTAGATCTTCTGCCCATTTTTTGATGGGGTTGTTTGTTGCTTTTCTTTATTTTTTAAAAAAAAATTTATGGCTGCACCTGTGGCATATGGAGGTTCCCTGACCAGGGACTGAATCCGAGCTGCAGCTGAGACCTGTGCTGCAGCTGTAGCAACACCAGATCCTTTAACCCACCGTGCTGGGCCAAGGATCGAACCCACGCCTCCGCCGTGACCTGAGCCACTGCAATTGGGTTCCTAACCCACTGGGCCATGGTGGGAACTCCTGAGATGCTTTTCAGCTGGCCTTTGAACAACCTGGGGTTTGAACTGCGGGAGTCCGCTTACGTGCAGTTTTTCTGTAGTCAGGGCTGTGGTGCTGCTCGACCTGCGTGGGTCGAATCCGTGGATACTGAACCACGGATGTGGAGGAACCTCGTTCACAGAGGGCTGTCTGGAAGCGGACTTTTGTTAGCCCGCGTCCCCTCCCCCACCCCGAGTGTGGCCGGGCTGCTCCCCAGGGCCACCTGCTGTGTGAGTTCTCGCTGTCAGGGACCAGCGCTTCCGCCCTTCCCTCAAAACCATCCTCCCCTTCTCCCGATTCGTTTGGCTTTTGTTTTTCACCCCTTCCTTTCACCTTTTTGGGTTTCTTCTTGCTCCTTTGTTAATTTGCATCTCTCTCTAGTCTAACCTACGTTTGCTCGTTACACTGCCCCAGATCGCATCACGCAGGTTTTGCTCCCTGTGGTCCACGAGCGTCTGTTGGTCTGAACCCCTCGGTCTTAGGCCCTGAGCGTGCGGTCAGCTGATGTGAACTCCTGGCTGGCGGCGACGCGGAGACGTGATGCTGTCGTCGTCCTCTGCTGGTATCTGTTCGCGACAAGGATGCTGTTTGTCTCTTCTCTGCCTTTCCTGTGGCATTTGAGCTGTTCTCTTTCTTTGAAAATGAGGTATCTAGTATAGATCTTTATTTCAAATTCTGACCAGGGAGTTCCCGCTGTGGCTCAGCAGGTTAAGAACCCGACCTGGTGTCTGTGAGGATGTGGGTTCAATCCCTGGCCTTGCTCAGTAGGTTAAGGATCTGGCGTTGCCACCAGCTGCAGTATAGCTTGCAGATATAGCTCAGATCCAGCATGGCTATGGCTGCGGTGTAGGCCGGCAGCTGTAGCTCCGTTTGGACCCCTAGCCTGGGAACTTCCCTATGCCTCGGGTGCAGCTGTAAAAAGAAAAAAAGAAGTGGGCATTCTGGCTGGGATCTGTATTCTTGGTCCTGAGGCACGTTTTCTTTCCTTTGGGAAGCTCTTCAGCAGGCGTCGTTCCGTCTCTCTGACCCCCACCCCCACCCCTGCTCAAGCTGGACCTGCTTGTCCCATCCGTCCTTGTGCTGCGGCCACTCGGACCCACCCCCAGCTCTGCAGCCGTGTGCCTGGGGGCTCCCTGCCGTGGACTGAACTGTGTTCCCCCCATTTCACGTGCTGCGGCCCTGGTCCCCGCGTGACTGCATCCAGGGTCGGCTTTCCGGGGGGTGGGGGGCGCGGAGGTCCTGAGGGCGGGGCCCGGATCTGAGGACTTGGCCTTGTAAGAAGAGGGGCTCTCTCCCCACCACGTGAGGACACAGGGACCAGGCAGCCGTCTGCCAGCCAGGACGACCCTTCCCACCGGGACCCGGCCGCGCCCGCCCCTGGTCTCAGCCCCCACTGCAGTGGGAAAACGGATTCCTGTTGTTTAAGCTGCCCGTCCGGCCTCTGGCTGAGGCAGCCCTGCGGTCCCCTGACTCTTGTTTCAGCTCCGATGTGTTCGGTCTGTCCTTGACTGCAGAGTCCCCTTCTGGAAGTGCTTTCGTTTTTTTTGTTTTTTTTTAAACGAGGCTTTTCATGTCTGTCTGCTTTCATTAGTATTTTTATTTCATCCTTTGGTCTCAGGCGCTCACTGTTGCCCAGCGCGTCTCTGTGTTCTGGGGCCGGGCCCACGTTATGCCAGCCCTGCGAGCCGGGGTGTCTCCAGCTCCGCTGTCGGTTCACAACCTTTTCCGCTTTTTCCTGTGAGGGCCTTGGATCCGTTGTTTATGAGTGAAACCACTTGACACAAAGTGATGTCGCAGTTGTTTTCAGTGGACACGCGCACACGCGTCCAGGTGTCCAAGAGGGGCCTAGGGAGTTCCCGCTGTGGCTCAGCAGTCATGATCCCTAGTTTCCATGAGGACGTGGCTTTGACCTCTGGCCTCACTCAGTGTTGCTTTGGCTGTGGCGTAGGCCTGCAGCTGCAGCTCTGATTTGACCCCTGGCCCCGGGACCTTCCATGTCACGTGAGACTGGCCAGGCTGCTGGCATCGGGCTGACCAGCCGGGAGGTGGGGGCTGCGGCCACGTTCCACCGGGGTGCTTCTGCCCATCTCTGGAGGGACGTCGAGGTGCTTGTCCAGTGACAGCTAGACGAGCCCTGTCCCCGCTCCCTCCTCCTCCCCCTTCCCGCTGGCTGGGACATTCCTTGCCATGCCTCGGTCCCTCGCAAGGTCTGGACCCCTCCCTCGTCTTTTCTGGAAGCAGGCCAACCTAGTTTTGTGTCTCAGCCGAGGAGAAATGTGTGCAGCCCAGCGTCTGTGTTTTGATGGGATGCGAGGCGCGGCAGGTGCGGTGGCGGGTGGCGGCAGAGAGCAGCGTTTCCGGCCTTGCTTTGCAGAATAGAGAAGAAGCGCACGGTGCTGCCCGCGCTGGCCGCGGCCGTCAGCGACGCGCAGGGTCGGCGGGTGGACTGGCGGTACTTCTACAGCCTGCTCTTCACCGTGGACAACCTCAAGCTAGTGCACGTCGCCTGCCATAAGAAGACCACGCACAGACTGCACTGTGACCCAGGCAGGATCTACCAGGCCCAGGCAGTGCCCAGGGGGAAGCGGCCCGCTCGCCGCCGCTGCCGGTGACACGGCCCCGGGCAGCACGTGCCGCCTTCTAACAGGTGCTGCTTTTTTTGGCTACTGGGGGAAAAAGAAAACCTTAAAAAGCCTTCCCACAAATTCTGGTTTCGGCAGCTTTCTGCCGCTGTTTTCTGCACCCCTGTGAGCCCAGGGGCCGAGTCTGGTGGCTCCCGGGACCCCGGGGATCAGGAGCAGCCTGGGCCCTGTGTGTGTGTGTGTGTGTGCATTGTCCTTGCTCAGGCAGCTCCCAGGCTTCGGTGACTTGTGCGTTTCGGCCTCAGCCCCGCGGGGCCTCTGCTCCCAGGCCTCTCCGCAATGCTCCAAAGAGTTGTGACCCTTTTGGGGTAAAATACAAGGATATTCATTGCTGTATTGTTTATAACAGCAAAAAATGGCAAAGCCTCCCCATGCTGTCCACGGTGGGGTGGCCGATTGTGGCATTGTGTTGAACCGTGGGAAACTGCTGTTTGTATGGCTTGAAAATGGCCAGTTATCATTCATTTCTGGCTTCAGTCCTACACAGCTACCCAGTGCAGAACTCTGCAGCAGTTTTAGGCATTTGGGTGAGAAATGGGGAGCCCACTGTTAAGGGCACACGGCAGGCAGCTCGGCCAGGCTCAGGGTGACCCAAGTGTCTGTCACGCGTTTGTGCTGGTGGTGCAGACAGCCACAAGGGGATGTCCGCGGGTGACAGCGGCTTCGGGGGTGGCGTGGGTGTGGTGTGACAGCGTCACAGAGGGTCATTTTCTAAATCATGCATTTTCTAATACCTGAAGTTTTTGAAATGAGCTAATTTCATAATTAAAAACCTTCAAGTCATATTTTGTAATATTGGAATTTTTACCTTTATTGTATCATCACAGAAAGCAATAAAAAATTTTAAAACATAGACCTGTCAAAAAAGTTTTCACTCACGGAGAATGACGAAGAAAGGTGTCAGTTAGTTTTAAAAAAACTGACCCAGGATGTGTTCATTACTGAGCTGCCGGCCCCTGGGCGTGTGAGAAGCGTGGTCTCAGTTCGTGGAAGCGCGGGGGGGGGGCCGGACGCCGGGACGGCGACGGGTCCCGCCCGTGCAGCAGGTGCGGCGCCCAGATCCCCTGCGGCCGCTCCCTCCGGCCCGCGGCTGCCAGTCCAGGGTGGGCTGTCCGCTCTCGCTGCTGAGGGGCGCCCGTCACAGCCTCTTCCTGACCTGTTTCTTGACGGTGACTCAGCAGGGTTGTCAGTGCCCCCAACCCCACAGAAGGGCGAGGGGCCCCCGCTGGTCACACAGACCTGCTGCCCGGGCACCACGGCCGCCTTGGGAGGCTGGGTCTCCCCGAGGGCCTCCCTTGGGTGCCGGGGGACTGTGGTGGGTGAGAGGGTCAGGAGAGTGTCCCCCAGGCCCCCAGGGCAGGGCAGGTAGCGACCCTCTGCAGGGTACGGTCTGTGGGCCTTTTTCCACAAGACGGGGAAGGTTCTAGGTCCTGGGGGTGGCGGGTCGTGTGCTCAGTGGGTGAAGACCCGCCGTGAGGCCTGGAAGGCGCTGGTGCCACTTCAAGGAACGTTGGGATGACCCCTTGCAGGCTGCCCCGGGCCCTGCTCAGCTGGCAAGGCCGTGGCCAGCCTCCCCATGTCCCCAGGTCCTGGTCCTGCAGCTGCAGGCCCTGCAGGGAGCTGACGAGGGGGACAGGGTGCAATGGGGTGAGGGCAGAGGCCACCTCTGCACAGGGTGGCGTGAGGAGAGGCCAGAGCCAGAGAGGTCCCGAGGCCTCGGTGGCCCAGGGGAGGGGGGGTGTGGAGAAGGCCCACCGGGGCCAGGGAAGCGCTGGGTGTCAGCCCCGGGCTCCGGGAAAAGCCCCTGATTGAGGGTGGGCGGCCCGGACCCCTGGTGCTCCCAGCCTCGGACGCCCTGGGGAGGTCTCCGCCCTGCCCGGGGCCGAAACCCCGTCGGGCCCTGGACGCTCGGCTGGCGGGTGTCCTCGGCTGGCAGCTCACACGCTCTGTCCCTGTGTGACTCTGAGGGCAGACACCAGAGGCTGGCGCAGGGTTTCTCCCGGACCGCGAGAGTAACAGCTGTGCCCAGTCCTTTGAGTTCCGCGACGGTCGAGCCCGAGGCTGGGCTGGGTCCCCGCACAGACATGTGCGAGGAGGCGGGACGCGCGGTTCACACATCAGCAGGGGCCCGGGACCCCCACCAGCTGTGCCCGCCACGCTGTGAAGACGTTGCGGTACGTGCCTCTGAAAACGCGCATCTGCCGCCCGCCCGGTGGGGCCGGGGTTCACTCGGACAGGTAGAAGTGTCCTCAGAGCCCTTGCGATTCAAGCGATTTTAGCATGCGTTTGAGACACATCTATGTGGCCGTGCCCAGGGCACACAGAAGTTCTGGGCCCGGGACTGAACCTGAACCACTGCCACGGCGACACCAGATCCTCAACCCACCGCACCGCCAGGGAACCCGACACAGGTTTTCATGTGCTCTTTTGGACTTTATTTCATCCCCGGGCTTCTCCCCCTCCCATCTGTATTGCTCGTCACCCTGGACGGGCCGCCTCCTCAACACCCCAGGGGTCCGGGGCGCTCCCTGCATGTCAGCGAGACCCTCTGACCACCGCCGGGCACGGCTGACCCCCGAGGAGGCGGGTGGCAAGGACGGAGCACTTCGCGTCGTCGGTCAGAGAGAGGAAGGCCTGGAACGCCCGCAGCCGCCCGGGGCCGCTGGGGAGGGACCTCTCCTGGCAGGGCTGGGCCCGGCGAGGCCTGTGCGCCAGCAGGGGTCGGCGTCCTGGGAGTGCGGTCACGTGTGGCGTTGTGGGAACGTCACACGTCTCGGGGCAGGTGGACTGCGATGCAGCTCGATGCCTCCCCGGGAGACGGAGCCCCCCAAAGCACGGGCCGTGGGGACAGACGTTCCCCAAAACCTCAAGCTGTGAGTCCCTCTCCCCGGCTGCTACTGAAAAGTTTGGCCATCAAGAAATCACCAAATTATTCAGAGCCGGGAAGATCACAGCTGCCGATGGGACAGTGACCACGCGGGAAGCGAAGTGGCTGCGGGGAAGGGCTGCAGGGGGCATTCTGGATCTGGATGCGTCACAGGCGGCGGGAACCCACAGGGCCCCTGCGGGACGTTACGAAGACACCCCGTGTCCGCGGCCCCGTGAAGGGGAGGGAGGCCCAGCTGCCGTGACTCAGCCAGGGTGTCTGTTTAATGGCTCGCAAAGAGGAAGACGCCGCTCGCTCGTGCGCACCCGGCCCTCCTGAGCTGCGGACGGCTCTCCTCCCTGTGCCTGGTCCCCCGGACACCCTCCCGGTCCTCGCCGTGGCGACCTGTGCCAGCAGCTGCTGACAGGGAGGCAGCAGACAAGCAGACCCACAGCCCACCGGCCTGACAGGGAGGCCAGCAGACAAGCAGACCCACAGCCCACCGGCCTGACAGGGAGGCCAGCAGACAAGCAGACTCACATCCCACCGGCAGGAAGGTCAGCAGGTGCCCTGGACACCAGGGCCCGGGGTCTCCGGCAGCGTGGCTGCGCCACGGAGGGAGCACGGCCTCGCGGGACGGCTGCCCCCCCACCATGCAGGGCCAGGAAGGCGCCAACAGCAGTGTCCCAGCAACCCCTCTCCCTGCCCCCGGCCCCAAGCCAGCTCCCCGTTCCTGGGACGGCACTCAGGGCCCCGGCCCTCTGGCTGTTTCTTGGTGCCCGAGGTGGGGCCCGCCCCGTGCTGTCGAGCACAGGGCTTGTTTCCACGTGGCACTCACACGTTTAGGAAGGAATACAGCCTGGGGGACACAGGCTTCTTTAAAAATACTTTCAAAATAGATTTTATTTCTTTTCCATGTGTTTTGCTAAATGTCCAAGGTAGACGTCGGTACAGAAACACAGGAGAGGCCTTCAAGAGCGGGCAATGACTCAGCCACGGGAAAATAAACCTGCGTGTTATCAAAACTAAAGAGCTTTGATACAAGATGTTTTACAAAGACAGCTCTCGGTCGTGAGAAAGCTGGCTCCAACCACCACCGTGGGTGTGCAAATGTGAGCACAAACATCACCTGGAAAAAGCCGCTCTCCACGCCCGGGCTGTTGGTTCAGCTGAGCCAGGCTCTGCACAGCCAGACGGGGTCTGCGCGGCTGACTTCCAGGGTCAGTCCTGAAGTTGATTAAGAGCACGCGCTCTTGGAGATAAATTCTGTGTAAATTCTGTAATTGGCTGAACTGTCAAACCGCGAGCTGTTCTCGGCAGGCAAGGAGTCGCCGTGTAGCTGTCTTTACATTTCCGCATCATCACCGTCGTCATCATCGTCCTTGGCTCTGAAATGCATCTTCCTGAATTCTCGCCTGCTCATGGAAGGGCAGGAGGAGGCGGCTGGTGGGAGGTCCTGGCGGGGAAGAGAACACTCAGCACCCGGACCGGCTCCGGCCACGCCAGCAGACTGGGTCCCAGCCCCCTGCCTGCTCTGGCGCGCGCTCGCTCCCCAGCAGAAGGATGCAGGAAAGAGGAAAGGCCCTGGGTTCAAGCAAAAGCCAGCCCGGCAAGGGTAGGGGAGTGCTCACAGTCCTAGCCAGACAGGACCTGGACACACTCGTGCCCGCCCACAGCCACGGTGGCAGCAACCCCATCAATCAGCAACCGCTCTGCTCCCTCCTCCTGGGTCAGAACCCTGGGTCTGCCCTGCACCGAGGCAGCACCCACAGGCCGTGAGGGCGGAAGAGACGAGCGGGCGCTGTGCTGGGGGCTGCTGGCGGGTGGGGGGGGGCGGCTGGACGCCGGCCTCACCTGCATGAGCTCGACGTTTCCGAAGAAGCGGCCCACTGGCAGGGGCTGGTTGCTGTCGTCGTCCAGAAGGACGCTGGCGTCCAGCTGCAGGGCAGGTGGGCGGCCCTGCTCCGCGTCCAGCCCTGCCCCGCCACCATCAGACTCGCCACGCGAAAGGGCCCCGGGCCTCGGCGGGGCCGGCACGGGCGCACTCCGTGCAGGGCACGCGTCACTCGAGGCTCTGCGCTGTCCTGCCACCTCCTTTCCCGGGAGCCGTGCACTGGTCTCGGCCGAGGCCGGAGGCTCAGGTCTACACGGGGTCTCGGTGGGCGCAGTGGCGCCGTCACTCTGGGGGACTAGTTTCTGTAATTCCGATTTCACAAGGTGACCTCTGTCATGCTTGAACTTCTTGGATGTCCGCCTGTCGGTGGCTTTGTGTGACGAGGAGGTCTGCAGAGACAGTGCGTGGGGGGGGGACCAGGCGTGTCCAGGATTACAAGCAGGCAGCAAATGGAAAAGCCTCAGCCCATGGCTGGGACCCGCCCACGTTAAACACTCGCTGCTGGAGTCACGGCTTCTAGGGCAGGGTCGTCCACTGTCCGCCACCAAAGGGGCAGGATCCAGACACGCCCAGCGCCCTCCCCTGGGGGTGTCAGCACCCAGCAGAAGCGGGTCCTGACATAAAATGGTAACCCGAGAACCAGCTTCCATTCATTTCCAATAGACAGTGGGCTCCCAGGAGGCGGGGCCTCTGCTTCCCTGTGAGCCTGCCGTGAGCTTGACTCAGCACAGCTCGAGTTAGCTTGACTCAGCACAGCTCGAGGGAGCTTGACTCAGCACAGCTCGAGGGAGCTGAGCCCTGGGCAGGGGAACCCTGCCATCGGGGATGTAAAACCAAGTCCAGCCGGACCCTGGCGCAGTGGCTCAAGAGAGCAGCTCCTGGAACTGGGACCACTGGGCCACGCTGGACGGAAGGCACAGGGCTCCCGTCCTGCCCTGTGGGGAGAGCAGCACAGCCGGTGCCAAGGCCACTGCGGCTGCCCAGCAGAGGCCGCGGCGCCCACGGCCCTGGGTGAGGAGCAGGGCACCCAGGCAGGTCCCCGGACAGAGCCCCGTCACTCGTCTTGGGTCTGCTCCCAGCGCTCAAGGCTTTCTAACGCAGCACGTTCCGTGTAAGGGGCGGCGAGGCTCACCTGACATGCCGTCCGGGCGGACGTGGCAACGCGGGCCTCCTGGGCCAAGCAGCTCCGGGCTCGGAGGCGCGCCGAGGACCGCACTGCACCTGCGAGCTGGGCCAGACCAGAGGCCGGTCAGAGACCCGAGGACAGGCCCGCCCCGCCTCGTTTTACGACTGTGGGCAGACAGACACCTCCAGGCCCCACTAGATTTGCAAGTCGCCTCTGGTGGCACTTTGGCTCTGGCTGAACTGTGGGTAAGGCCACCTCTGGTCCTGGCTCCAGATGCTGAGAATCAGCACGTTTTTCCTGACCCGGAGAACGGCCGCTCGTCAGCCGGGTGGCCTGTTTCCACGCAAACCTCCCGTCGCGGAGGCCTTCCTCCTTCCAAGCGGGCCGGCTAAAAACTGCCACGTCGAAGGCAGAAATGTGGTTCTCCAAAAAGGGTGGGCAAGGACTGACCTCTGACACATCAGCACGAGGTGCTCCACGTCCCTCTGCCCCGTCAAAGTGGTGACAGTGTTAAAATGCAACCAGGAAGTGCTAACACCCCCAGAGACGTGGTGACACAGGTGCGAGTCTGCGGGCCGGCGCCCAGGAGCCCCCCAGCTCCCAGGCCCAGCGCTTTCTCCCAGGGGACCAGCTTGGTTGTGCTTCTCACACCGCCCCCACCCCACTTGTCTGAGGCTCGGTCCCCAGAAGGTGCCGCTGAGGGGGCTGCCTTCTGCCGAGCGGCCCCCCCTCATGGAAGAGAGGTCCTGCCCTGGGCAGGTCGCTAAGGCTGGGCCCAGCTCCTGGCGCCTGCGGGGGAGGCCGTGGTTCCAGGCCCGGAGGGGCTCTCAGGCTGCCCCCAGCCCTTCCCCCAGCCCTCAGCCCCTAGAGCAGGGGTGTCACCCGAGAGACTGTGCCCGGCGGGGGCGCAGGCATCAAACAGGGAGCTCTCATGTCCTCGAACGTCATTTACAACAGACTGCGGAGCGGTCCACGCCTGGGGGTCCTTCAGGGCTGCGGAGGTGGTGACGAAAGGCAGGTGGGAGAAAGGTCAAGACAAACTGCGGGCCAACGACTGTGCAGGAAAGAACGGGGAAAGACACAGCCGAGGAGCCCCCCCCGGGGGGGGGGCAGAACAAACAGCAGACACCGACCTTAGAAACATTCCTTCCAAGAAGCCAGATGTGACTGGGTAAGTCTGCAGAAAACGTGGGCCCCAGGTCATGGCTGAAAGCAACTGGCGCCCAGTGGAGTTTAAGAGCCGGGTATGGTCAGCTAAGTGGAAGGGGGCCCCTCCAGAGAGTGCTGGGCCCCGCCGACTGAGGACGCCCTCTGCTGCCCAGGAGGGGCACTGCGGAGCTTCAGCTATGGGCGCGGCGGCTCCCCTAGACCCAGCCATCGCTAAACAATAAGAAGGTCTCGGAGACAGGGACCAGTACCCAGAGCCGCCACAATATATTGCCTGAAAGGTCCAGTTTTCAAGAAAGCTATGAAGTCTGCAAAGAAACAGGAAAGCAGACTCATGCACTAGACTAAAAGCAGGCAACAAAAACTGCCTTACAGTGATCAGGTGCTGGCTTATCAGAAAAGAACTTCAAAGCAGCCATTCACAACCTAAGAAAAACGATGTTTAAAGAAGTAAAAAAAAGGTTTGATGACACTGACAGGAACTGAGCAAAAAGGGAGAAAGCAGGTGATTAAGGAGTTAATTCCACTAGGGGACCGTAGGCAGAGAGAAAAGTGTGGGAGACCCCTGTAACTTAACGACCATACCCTCCTCCTCCAACAAAACCGAGCAGGCTAGCTTCCCAACAAACCCATGCAACAGGAGCAGAGACAGGCCTCCAAACAATCAAAGACTGAGACCCACATCCTGCCTGGTCGGTAAGTTAATGATTTCTACGACATGCTTCTGCGCACACACTAAAAACAAAAATACAGGAAAAGGTGACCTTATACTGAAACCTTAGATGATTCCATATTTTACTACATGCTATTGCCTTTTTGCTCACTTCTGCCGCACCGTGATGGGCCAGTTTGACTATGCAGGGACAGGAAAACTCCCTGCCCGACGTAGAGCAGGAGCTGATGATGGAGGCTTCATGTTGACTCAGGAATAAGGAAGAAGGCGGCCTTCTTCCCCTCCTCACTCTTCTTCAGATTATAAAACTACCCCCTAAATTCTCGGGGTGGCCCTGCCCCGCCCACCCGCCTGTAAGCCTCACACGCACCCTGTTCTAATACATCACCTCTATCCACCACTTTGCCTCTCACTGAATTCTTTCTGCACAAAGAACCAGAACTCCTCGGAGCCCGCCCCCCACCCCCAGATGCATTTCTGTGGTTTCAACATCACATCAAATAGAGATTATCGTTAAAAGAATAGAAATTATGAAAAAGAACCAAATGGGAATTCAGGAGTTGACTATTACGATAACTAAAATAAAAAAATTCACTAGGAGGCGCTCACTAGTAGATGTGAACTGGCAGAAGAATAAGTGAACCTGAAGAAAGGATTGTAGATTAGACAAGAACAGAGAGAAGTCAGAATGGAGACTGAACAGAGCTCAGAGAACCACATGGTGGAACCACTTAGCACAACAGCATATGGGTAAGGGAGTACCTGAAGAAAGCAGCAGAAAAAGTAACGACCGAGAACTTCCCCAAGTTACTGAAAAACACAGGAATCTCGAAGAACTGAACCCCAACTAGGATAAATACAAAGAGCTCTATAAGCAGACACAACACAGTATAAACGCTCAAAGTCAAAGACAAAGGGGAGATCTTGGGAGCAAGAGGAAAATGACTCCTTAGGTACAAAGGGAGCCCAATAAACAAACCACGGAGTCAGCAGAAACAGTGGAGGCCAGACTATGGTGGGTACAGCCAAACATCTTCAAAGTTCTCAAAGAAAAAAAAAGAAAACGAATACTAAATCCAGCAAAGCTATCCTTCGAAAATGAGGGCAAAGTAGACACTTCCAGATAAAGCAGGTGACCCCAGACTGTAACCCAAATCCACAGGGAAAAAAGAGCACCAGAAAAGGTAACTGCGTCCTTATAGAAGGCAGTTTACATGCATATATCTCCTCCCCTTGGGTGATTAAGACAAAACCTGCATCCAATAATCCACATGCTGTGTATGCAGGAAAGTGCTCTCTTTGCCCATCACAGTAGGAAGGAGGGGAAGGAGGCCAGCGGGAGCTAAAAAAATGACCACGTGGTAGAGTAATTTCAACAATGTATTACTGGGTTTGTAACTTTAAATATCTACAACACCAGACCAGAGAAGTGGGTTAAGGGAACAGAGCTGTACAGGAGTAACTTTGCATTTCTCACTGGAACTAAGCTAGCACAATCTGAAACTCATTCTGCTGTTACAACACCCATAGGGAAACCTAGAGCAACCACTGGGGGGAACAACAAACTAAAGAGTGAAAAAAAATCATTACATTAAAATGATACAGGAGAACAAAACAGAAGTATGGAAAAAACAAAAAAAGCAATGACCCGTGAACACAACCAAGTTGATACCTGGCTCTAACACCCATCAAAAGGCAGAGACGTCAGACTGGGAAAAACCCAACTTCGTGGGGTCGTCAGGACACAGACTTTAGGACAAAGTAGGAACAGTAAAAGGGAAGCCCGGGGTAGCTCCCACCCGGCAGGGGGCCACCCCTCCCCAGGCAAGGGGGCACCGTGACCCAGTCCCTCGCCCTCACACCGCTGGCCAGCTACCCAGTGCCAGGAACCGGCGCCCCTCAACCCTCACCACCCTCTGGCTGACCGCTCATCACGTGCCCCCGCTTGGGCCGAGGGACCCCGGGCTCTGGCTGGGCAGCATCAGCACCAGGGGGCCAGACCAGCTCTGGAAGCGGAGCCTGCACCCCAACCCAGGACGAACCTGGGACCCCCTTCCTGAGGTGTAGCCTTGAGGTCCCCACCCTGGGGGCGTGGCCGGGTGGGGGGGTCCCCTTGAGGGGCGTGGGCCTGGAGGTCCCTTTGGGGGGCGTGGCCTGGGAGCCCCGTTCTCAGGAGCGTGGACCCCAAACCCCCCTTCCTAGAACGTAGCCTTTGAGTCCGCACCCTGGGGTCGTGGCAGGGAGGAGTTCCCTCTTGGGGTCGTAATGTGTGGTGGGCAGGGGAGTCCCTTTCAGGAGCGTGGCCCTGGGGTTCTCTTCTGGGGGCGTGGCCGAGGGGGGGTCCCTCTCCAGGGCCGTGGCCCGGGAATTCCCTTTTGGGGGGCGTCCGCCTTCCCGAGGGCACAGTCTGGGGGGTGTCCCCTTCCAGGGTCGTTGCCCGGGACCCCCTTACGGGCGTCGAGATCCAGGCAGGGTCCCCTATCCGCCTGAGGCGTCCCGTGGCTCCTCTTCAGTTCCCAGACAACCAGCTGCCGGAGCCCCTACCCCGCCAGGCGCAGCTCCTGCCCGGCCGACACCCCCTCACCTTCCGGCTCCTCATGAGTGTGAGCGGCGCGCTGCCGCCCCCAGCGCCGCCGCCAAGGCCCCACGCCCGCCCCAACGCTTTCCAAGGGAGCAGCGACCCCGCAGCCCTCCGCTCGCGCCGCGGCGTATGACGCCACCAGAGTGTTGGCCAATCACAGCCGGGTGTCCCAGGCACGTGACCCAACAAAGTCGGCGTTTTACGTGACTGGCGGCGGCCGGAGGCCATGTTTGTGAGGGGCATCTCCCGTGGGGCCGTGCGGCCGCCACGATTAAACGGGGTAGGCGGCCATGTTTGTGAGGGCTCCGTTGTAATCCTCGGCCATGTGCGTGGAGACGAGCGGGAAGCGCCTGCGGGGCGGTCTTTCCACGCCCCGGCGGTTTCCGCCGGCGCTCGCCCTGCCTTCGGCGCGACGGGAGCGGAGCTGGGGTCCGTGGCGGAGGGCCCGGGAGGCCTTCCTCGGCCGTGGTCGCGCTCCCTGCCGGCGCCGTGCGGTGGGTCGGCCCGGGGCTGCACCGCGAGCTGGGTCTGCTGCGGAGCGGACGGCAGCGGCCTCTGCTGCCGAGAGCCCCGGCCAGCGCCGCCCTCGGGCGGACCCCACACCCGGTCGCCCGCACCTCCTCGAGGCGGCGGGTGGGCGCGGGGGCCTTCCCAGGCCTGCGTCTCGGGCAGGTGCGTCGGCGCCAGGGGCCGAGGTTCACGGACGAGGATGAGGTCCGCGCGGTCCTCTGGGTTCTGGGGCCGCAGGACCCTCTCGGGCCGGGGACACCAGCCTCCGTGACCGTGGGGGCCTCTCCGCGAGCCGCCCACCGTCCCATCAGGGACGCAGGGACCACGCGTGCTTCGCAGAAAAAGCGACAGTATATTTCCTTTTCTTATGGCTTTTTTTTTTTTTTTAAGAAGTGAAAACATTCAAACCGGGCAGTTTTGTCAGAAACGTTAGGTTGAAATGTGTACCATCGAGGGTCCCTCCGCGCGTGGTTCCCAGGCAGACGCGTGATTCCAAAGACTCTCACGGTGTCTCTGCTCTGAGGGAGCGACTCCCCGAGCCTGGAGGTCGAGTCGGGGCCCTTGGCGGTGCTTAAAAAGCGAGAGTCCTCAAGATCCCGCCAGAGCACTGTGCAGGCTGTCCTCTGTTTCTTTTTTATTATTATAATTATTGCCATTGTTATTTTTTTGTGTTTTTAGGGCTACACCTGCAGCATATGGACGTTCCTAGGCAGCGGGTCTAATCAGAGCTGTCGCTGCCGGCCTGCACCGGAGCCACAGCAACGCGGGTCTGAGCCGTGTCTTTGACCTACACCACAGCTCACTGCAATGCCAGATCCTTAACCCGCTGAGCAAGGTCCGGGATTGAACCCACGTCCTCAAGTTTGTTATCACTGAGCTGCAGCGGGAAGTCCGGCTCTCCTCTCTTTAGAAGTGTGCTCTTAGGCCGTCTGTGGAACCCCTCCACGCGGAAGGCTTGTGGGATTTTGCCTTTGGCAGTGGTGAAGCCACGTGCAGTCTTTGTGCACAAGTGCAGCGCACACACACGTACACGCACCTGCCACACGCTCACCTCCCTGCCTGTCCTGACCACTTTCCTTCCCAGGCCCGAGCGTCTCACCTAGAGCTGTTCCCCAGGGTACACACCCAAGGGAAAAGACGAATGTGGGCTGGCAGGAAATCTGTTTGAAGAGAAAACTAATATAATCACTAACAGCTGTTAAAAACAAAACAAAAGTGGTACCGTGTTCTATATCTAGCCTGTCCCATTTGCACTGAAATCGGTTTCATAATAAGCTGGGATCGGGGCTGACCAGGGACTCCTTAACAGTTTTGAGTTCGCGGAAACTGGAGGCTGGTCACTGCAAGGTAGTTTTTGGCCCCATGGTTGTTTATGGCTAATGTCAGTTGCGATAAACACCACACTGCTTGAACACACATGACTGGCAGATCCTCTTCTGGTGGTTCTGAGTCGAACACCCCAAAGGACTTTGCTCCCTGAACGCCACTGCCCCACCCCGGGTTTCCGCTGGAAGGCACTCACTGCCCACATCCACGCATCGAGCGTCCCTGCTGCTTTTAGACATCAGAGCCCACAGCCGCTGCCCTTCTCTTGCTGGTGCTGCCCGCGGACGCCTGCCCCCTGCTAACGGCTTCCACGCGACTTCCAGGTTCAAGCCCAACAGCAGCGCTGATAGGGCCTGTCTGGCCCAGCGCAGTGCCTGGCCCGCGGCAGCTACTCCGTGGGTGCTGGTTGAAGGAATGCACAGCTGACTCCCGGGGACTGCCCCCCACCCCTCCTCTGGACTCATCTGGCCTGCTGCTCCCCCCACCCCCTCCGCCGGGCTCCCCCCGCTCCAGCCCCCACCCACTTTACCTGGTGAATTTGTTCTTCAAACCTCAGTGCGGCTTCGACCTCATGTCTTGGAGGGAGGGCTTTAGCAGCTGTGCCTGCCAAACCCCCAAATTAAGTCTGCGCGTTAGAGGGGTTTTGGGTTTTTTTTTTTTTAAATAGCGTCATGCACTCTTCCTCCAGGACGTGGTCCTGGGCTGGCTCCCTTCTGCCCTCTCTGCTGGGGCACCGCGCCACACCCTTCCCTTGCTGGCTCCCGTGGTGGCGGGACCACGGCGGTGATGAGCTGGTGCCAGGCCGGCCCTTTTAGTGCTTTGGTTCAGGGGCGATGGGCGTTGGGGAAATAACCGCATGAGAAACCTTCGATGTACTGTGGTGGTAAGAGCCACGGGGGAGAGGCCACCCCAGGGGCGGCACGGGGGGTGTCAGACGCACTCGGGGGAGGTCAGAGAAGGCTCCTGGGGGGGAAGTGACACTGGAAGTTGGTCAGGAGTCACCTCTGCCCTCCAGAACCCAAGCCCCTTTCAGGTCCCCTGCACCCCAAGCAAATAGGCAAGTAACTGGTGTCCAGCAGATGCCACCCCCCCCCAGGTCACCCCTCATGATGGGGAAGGGCCCTTCCTGGACTCTCTGCCCTCCCCCACTCCCAAGCGGCCACACTGGGCTGTGATCCCCCGCAGAGGGCAGAGCCAAGCCACGCCCCGCAAGTCCTCCCAGGTCCTTTGTGTGCCCTTCATGTCTCTTTTTCTTCCCCGTCGGCTCTAACCCCTGCCCTTTCAGGGTCAACAGCCTAAAGAGGGGCGTCCTCATGCTGGTGGGATGTAGGATGCTGGTCCTTGTGGGTGATTGGTCCCCCCCACAGGCTGTGAGCTCCCTGAAGGCGGAGACTGTATTCTGCTCGTAACCACAGTCCCCAAACCCGGCCCGTGGCTGGGACATGCCTGCTCAGGAAATACTGGCAAATGATGCATGGCGCTGGTGGCACATAGAAGGAAACCGAGGACCAACTATTCTCGCCCGTCACACCACTTCACTGCTGGGCCCCGGGGTGCCCACAGCTCAGCACCCGCCTTTCATGAACCCCGTGGAGCAACCCTGCGGGGCTGGCGACAAAGTTCAACAGGGTTTTCCACTGACTAGCAGTTGGTAGATTTATCACCTGGGGCCACGCCCGGTCTGGAGCACTTCTTTACTGCCAGCAGACGGAAGCCTGTGTGATGAGGGATTGTGCCTTATAACCTGACCCTTTGTATTTAAGCGGAAGATGTAACAGTCTTTTAAAAAGGGAGAGAAAAACCACAAGCAGAAAAAATAAAACGATTACGGGTGGGCTGTGAAGCAGATGGAACCCTCATTTGTTCCTGGAGGGAAGGCAACACATTGCAGCCGCTCTGGAAGGCAGCTGGGTGGATGCTTACGAACCCAAACATACTCGTACGTACGATCCAGCAATCACGCTCCTTGGTATTTACCCAAAGGAGCTGAGAGCCTGTGTCTTCACAAAACCTGCCCATGGATGTTGAGATCAGCTTTACTCACGACTGCTGGATCTTGGAAGCAACCGAGATGTCCTTCAGTAGGTGCATGGATAAACACACTGCCATGCATCCAGACGACGGAGCACAACTCAGGGCTAAAAAGAAGTGAGCTGTCAGGCCATGCACAGACCCGGAGGAACCTAGGTGCCTGTTGCCGAGGGAAGGAAGCCAAGCTGAAAAGGCTCCACGCTGTAACAGCCCAACTGGATGATGGTCTGGAAAAGGCAAAACTATGGAGAGAGAAAAAAGAAGGCGGCTTTTAACCAGGGGGTTGGGTGGGGAGCAGTGAACAGACAGCACAGGGATTTTTTTTTTAACACCCCAATCAAGTTTAACAAAAGTAATTGCTATTTTAATACCAGCATAAGCATGCTCTGAGGAACTCAAAACTTTTGTGGATTCCACACATAATGCACAAGACTTGAAGAAAACGTCCCTTCGGAGTAGCCGTGTGATCCTCTCCCGCTGCCTTTTGGATCAGGGTCATGGGCACAGGGAGTTTTTAGGGCACTTAGCTGTAACGATCGCTGCAGGTCTTTATAAACTTGTCCAAACCCATAGGACGTACGACACCAAGAGTGAACCCTGGTGTAAACTGTGGACTTTGGCTGATAATGAGCATGTCAGCATTGGTTCATGGCTTGCAGGAAACGCCTTCTTCCTGGTGGGGACGGTGGCGGTGGAGAGGCTGTGTGTGAGCTGGGGCTGGGGACCTGCGAGATCCTGTATCTTTCCTTCAATTTTGCTGCGAATGTATAACTGCTCTAAAAAATAGTTTATAGGGGAGGCATTCCCTTCGTGGCTCAGCGGTTAACGAATCCGACTGGGGACACGAGGTTGCGGGTTCGATCCCTGGCTTTACTCAGTGGGTTAAGGATCCGGTGTTGCCGTGAGCTGTGGTGTAGGTCACAGACGCGGCTCGGATCCCGCGTTGCTGTGGCTGTGGCGAAGGCCGGCGGCTACAGCTCCTGTTAGACCCCTAGCCTGGGAACCTCCATGTGCCGCGGGTGCGGCTCTAGATAAAGGCAAAAAGATAAAAAAAAAAGTTTGAAGGGGAAAAAAAGCACGTGGTAAATTTCAGCAGTGATTAAAAAAAAGGAAGAAGAAAAAAGGAAAGCTCACAGCCTGATTTTTAACGTTTTGATTGACCCGGAAGAAAGTTCCTTTTGCAGCTCACCTTGCCTGCCGGACTCGGCTGGGCGAGCCCCAAAGGGCGGTCGCGGCACTGCAGTTGTGCAGCTGCCTAATTCCTCGCAGGAGTCAGCCCCACGCAGATTTGCCAAGGTCCTACTGGGCGCCAGGCACCTACAGGACTTGGGGGTTGACGAGGGCGATTAGCCTCGAAGCCCCAAAGGGCACAGGAGAGGCGCAGAGTTGCTGTGATGTCGGAAAGTGCCGAGAATTCCCAGAGGGCCCCCGGTGTTGAGCAGAAAACAATCTCTGTGGAGTGGGGTTGGTCAAGGAAGGCTTTCTGGAGGAGGTGGCCCTGGCCTCGGGCTTTGAACGTAGAGGAGCGTCCACAGAGAGGCGGAGGAGATGCAGGTGAGGCACACCTGTGTGTGGGCAGGTAGGAGCCCGGGGCTCTGACGGAGCTCACTAGTGCCTGAACGCCAGTGCCATTTCCATGGGCTGCTTCGCAGGCTTATCAAACAGTCTGTGACATTAAAACGGTGGAGAACAATAGGTCGTTTTCTGCTTCGTCTCCTACAGCCTGCGGAGAAGGGGGGTCAACCGCAGGTCTCACACAGGCTCCTATTTCAGCATATTCACAGTCAACAGAAGGTTATCCTCCTGGCCAGATGCTGCGGGCGCTTCCCAGACCTCTCTCCATCTCCACCCTGTTTCCGCTTCCTCTGTGCCTCCTGGGGTTGGGGGGCTCGGCACCGCCCTTCCTCAGAATTTTTTCTTTTTTTTTTAATAGGCATTTTTTTGGGGTCTTTTTTGCCTTATCTAGAGCCGCACCCGTGGCATATAGAGGTTCCCAGGCTAGGGGTCTAACAGGAGCTGTAGCCGCCGGCCTACACCACAGCCACAGCAATGTGGGATCCGAGCTGCGTCTGCAACCTGCACCACAGCTCACGGCAATGCCGGATCCTTAACCCACTGAGCAAGGCCAGGGATCCAACTTGCAACCTCGTGTCCCCAGTCGGATTCGTTAACCACTGAGCCACGACGGGAACTCCCAGAATTTTTTTTTTCTTTTTTTGTCTTTTTGCCTTTATCTAGAGCTGCACCCGCGGCATATGGAGGTTCCCAGGTTAGGGGTCTAACAGGAGCTGTAGCTGCCGGCCTACACCACAGCCACAGCAACGCGGGATCCGAGCCGCGTCTGCGACCTACACCACAGCTCACGGCAACGCCGGATCCTTAACCCACTGAGCAAGGCCAGGGATTGAACCCGCAACCTCATGGTTCTTAGTCGGATCCGTTAACCACTGAGCCACAAAGGGAACTCCCAGAATTTTATCTTAATCTTGTTTTTCCTCGTTCACTTAGCTTTCCATTCTGGGCTTCTGTCTTTTCTCTGCAGTTAATTATGTGTGCCCTACAAATCTAACTGGGTGTCTGTTTTAACGGACAGAAAGTCTAGGTCCCTTGGGGAGGTAGCCAGGGTGCAAAAGTCTAGATGGCAAAACCTCACAAAGCCTCCAGGTCCCGCTGACACTGGACGGGAGGGAAGTCCCCAGAATCAGCGTGGTCTCCGGATGCCGTCTCCATGCACTGCAGCTGCCGTTGTCATCCATTAATTTCTTTCATCCAACATTCATCGACCTCTGAGTGTGGGCTGTGCTGTGGTGCCTTGAGAAACCCAGCCAATCACACAGCTCGGTTGCCCGCTGGCAGGGAGCTCCGGGGTGGGGGGCTTGGGATCCAAGGGACCCAAAGACGTCCCTTGGAGCGGCAGGGAAACCTCTCCAGGTCACTGAACTTAGGGAACTGCCAGGTCCCTGTTCGCCCTGACAACACAAGGAATACAGCCGGATACTAATGGAACGGCAGTCGGCATGGAACGTTCAGGCCTTGAACCCCATCACTGTCCTGGTGCAGAAGCTCCAAGCGGTTGGCTGTGTTGGGACGAAGCCCCTGGCTGGGGAGGGGCAGGGGATCGCCATGGCCTTGTCCTTTGAGTCAAACCCCAGGGACCTGCAGGGCCTGGAAAAGGCTGCATTTCCAGGGAGATGCAGAAAATGATGCTTTATGAGAACCTTTGGCCCGGGGGAAGGGGAGACCCCAAGAAGAAAAGTTCTGTTCTGAGAATGCTGGTCCTCGGGCCAGGGCGGTGGCGGTGGAGACCGGCTTGTGATCATGTTAGCACGAAGCGGGGCCCAGGCTTCGAAGGGAATGTGTAAATTATTCTGTTGCAGCAGATTTGTTTCTGCCTCCCACGCACAGGTGCTCCCGTGCTCCTTCTCCCTCTCGGCTCGCGCGGCTAAACATCAATGACACGTAAGGGACAGCCGCCAACCAAACGAACCTGCCGATAAACGTGGCCGTCACTAACTTGGTGCTTTTTCCGCTGTGGCCGAGGGCCGGTTGAGCGCAGGAACGCGCTGCTCTTCAGGCATGCTGCGTTCAAGGCGTTGCCTTCATCAGAGTGAGAGTACCCCAGGGCCCTGCCCCCAGGGCCCCGGGAAAGGCCACTTGGAGGAGGGTGAGGTGTGGCTCTGTGGGCGCTCACCAGGTTACATTCTGGTGGGACCCGGAGCCAATTAGTGCCAAGAACAACCGACCTCGTCTAGACCCATCCCACCCAGGGCCTCAAGGGTTAATTCTCATCCGGTTCCACGCCCTCCAAGGGTCACCTGACTGCAGGGAAGTTTCCAGATGCCGCACCCTCCCCAGCTGTTGAGAAAGGTGAAGAAGCCCCTCTGAGGGCACAGGGGAGCGGTGGGAGGTAGGCGTGCCGCCTGGAGCCTTCCTTTCAACCCCTTGAAAGCCTGGAAAGCCATCAACGTGCGGTTTTGCTCTCAGGGCTTCGGAGCTGGAGAGATTCTGCACCAGCAGCCTTTGCTCGGGGACCAGGCCAGGTCAGGGGACCCCGTCCGTTCCCCCGTCCCCCGTGGCCAGTGGCTGGCGCAGGGAGTGAGAAGGGTGTTCTATAGGCGGAGGTGGTAAATTCAGAAAAAACACAAACCGCGCGGGTCTGCAGATGAGCTGGGGCGCTAAGGGGTTCCGGAAGGGCCCCCTGTCCACCTGGGCCAGAGGGGTGTGCCTGCTCCACGGCACAGGGAGCAGAGTGACAAGTGGCTGGCCTCTGCTGGCGCCGGCTGGTTCCTCTGGCCGCAGGAACCCCCGTTCCTCGAAGGCGTCTGCTTGTTTCCGTCCCTCCCCTGGCACCCCCACCGTCCTGCTCGCTGAGAATCCAGAACCGACACAGGTCCGTGCGTTCTGAGGCAGCTGAACGCCGGGCGAGGCTTGAAGTGCTGTCCCCAGGGTTACCTGTGGCCCCTTCTGTGGCTGGCAGCTGTGAGTGATGTTGAGCTCCCGGCCTTGCTCTCAGGCGGTGCCTCCGCCAGGGCTGGGCTGCCCCCGGGTCCGCTGCCGTCTCGCGCGTCTTGCTCCAGCCTCCTTTTCAGTCTGGGCCCCAGATGGGGAGCAGGGCCTGCTTTGTCGTCTGGTCTCCACGCTCGTCTCAGTTCCTGGGGCGCTGGCTCGGGGACAGGGAGCAGCTACGAAGGTCTGTGCCTTCTTGAGGGTTTGATGCCGCGCCCTCAGGAACTGTGGACGTTTTCGGGTGACTGCAGTGCGCGAGCTCGCTGGAAAGGAGGAGACGAGCTTTTCCGATGGGTTTTCCAGGCCCGGGACACTGCACTTCCAGAAGACAGAGTCACATGCATGCGGGCGCGCGGGCACGCCTCCTGGGGACTTCAGACCAGCTGCAAAGTTAAAGGGCATGAGGCCTCATTCAGTCACAGGTCTGGGGTCCCCAGGACCACCCTCTGAGTAGCTAAGTATCTGGAGGGACTCCCAGAACTCACGAGAGCTGTTACGCTCAGGGTCACGGCTTCTGCAGGGAGAGGATGCCGTGATGAGCACAAGGAGGCCCCGCACGGGCAGGGTCCCGGGACGGGGCCGAGCAGAGTCCCCTCCGCGTGGAGTCAGGACACCTTACATCTCGATGCTGATGGGCGACGCCAGGCCGGGAGGCCCCCCTGAGCCCAGCGCCCCTCGCCCTTGTCAGGGAGCCCTGGTGACAGAGGAGTGACATCCATCAGCTGATTACTGGCCGATGGCTGATGACCACACGGCTGAGCTCGCTCTCCAGGGGACCGATACCCATGGCCAGTCCCCAAATCATGAGCTTGGTCTCTCTGGCCCCGCCAGCCCCACCCGAGCCTCCCAGGAGAGGCTGCCTCCCCTCCCCCTTCACTGGACCACGCGGGGCGACCGGGGGCCCCGAGGAATCGACAACTCCCCTATCAGACAGCACATCTTAGGGGTGACTGCCTGGAAGTTGGGCGCAAAGGCCAGCTCACATCCTCTAACACAGACGGATGCACAGACATTGCAAAGACAGATATACAGACTGACACACAGACCCACACAGAGACACACAGGACACACGCACACACACAAAACATAGACTAACGGACACACAGAAAGACACACGGACACACACCCAGACATAAAGACAGACACACACAGACGCACACACGACACAGAGACCCACAGACACATAGACACACACAGACACACACAGAGACGCATAGACAGACACACAGACACATGCAAAGACAGACATAGACACACACAGACACAGAGAAAGACATAGACACAGACACACACATACACAAAGACACACAGACATACACAGACTGACAGACACCCAGAAAGACACACACACAGACACACAGACACATAGACACAGACACAGACACATACATACAGACGCACACACAGACACGTGCAGATGGGGTGGGGGGGAGCATGGCTCTGTGCTCTGAACTCCGCCTTGCATAGGCTAGTTGGACTTTCTTATCTCCTTTTTCCTGATTTCTGCTGAATTCCCTGGGACTAATGCCTATTGTATGTACCTGATTACAAAGGAAAAGATTTTATAGAACATTTTTCCTCGCAGGAAAAAAAAAAAAAGAGGCACCCTGCCCTTTTCTCAGTGAGAGAGAAATGTTCTTTTGAATAATTTTTTTAATTTACTAAAAATTTTTGACGCCGTTGCTGGGCGGATGCAGGCTTCCAGCAGACAGGCGTGCAGGGAACGATGCTTCAGTATCTGTGCCGCGTGGAGGGCGGCCGGCCAAGGCCCGGGGCAGGAGCGCTGTGCTGGTTTGTAAGACAAGCCCTGTCGTCTTGCCGTGACCACAAAAACAGGGCCCCAGGCCGCCGAGCTCAGCCTCGTCCCCTCCCCCAGGCCAGGCGGCCCAAGCCAGGCTCCTCTCTCCAGCCCAGAGTGACCGAGGCTGCCCGTGCGGATCAGAGGCCAGCCTTCCCCGTCTGCCGAGAAGCTAACTCTCCGTACCCCGAAAGAGATGCTGTGGCCTGCTGGCCCCCGTCTCCCTGGAGTTTTAAAAAAATAATGTATTTTAAGGTCAGTAAAGCTGAGATGGTTCCATGCAGCTGAGTCGGTGGTGACCTGACCGCCCACGGGCAGAGCTTTGTGTCCAAATGGCGACCTTTCCAGCCTGGGATCCTCAGCGCCTGCTTCTGAAACTTCGCCGCCAGGATGCTCAGCGCCGCGTCCGGCCGACTCTGGGGAACGGCAGGGCCGCTGCTGAGGGCCGCGGTCCAGCCGGGGACGCCCACCCGCCTCCCGAGCCCCCCGCCTGCGCGGCTTCTGCGCGCGGCCCCTGAACCCTGCAGTCAGCGTGAGGGCGCCGGCCGCAGATGCTGAGTGGGGCCGGAGGCAGAGCAGAGGCTGCGCCTGGCGCTGGGGGGGCTCTGCAGGCGCTCCGAGGGGTGGGGCGCCCCCACCGTCTGACCAGCACGAGAGCCTCACCTTTGCAGAGAACGGGGCGTCCACACCACGTGGGACGTGCCGGAACGGGAGTGGGGTCCCCAGCAGGCTCCCCATAACTTTGAGGGAATAACACTGGGGACCTCCCGGCATCTGAGCCCCACGCTAACGGGACAGGCACGGCGAGCACCTCGGGGGTGAGGCTGGCTCCAGGCCGCTCTCTGGGTTACCGCCTTCCCTGCTCGCCCCCAGCCCCCGGCAGGTAGCTTCTCTCTCAGCCCCATTTACACCTGGAAACTGGGGCCCAGAGCCAGGATGCGACTTGCCCGAGACTACAGAGCAAGGAGGAGGGGCGTCAGGCTCAGGATCCGTGTCCCTGCTTCTGGCTTCTCGGCCTCCAGCGGCTCTGCGGGGGAGGGGCCTCGACCCCGGGGCGGGGCTGGGGGCTGAGCAGGCAGCCCGAGGGAGGGCCCCGGAAGGCTCCTCAGCCACCAGGTCTGGTGTCTGGTCCCCGACGCCAGGGGGCAGGATGAGACAGGGGACAGCCGCGGTGGCTCAGGAGCGGGGCGAGCGGCAGCTCCCTCTTTAGAAAACGTGCACTTTTGGCTTCTCAACTTCCCGACACCTTGCCCACCGCCAGGGAGTGAAATCAGCGAATTAAAAGCGAATTAAGGAGAAGTGGCATCTGCTTTCAGTGCGGAGCTGACGGAGAGAAGCAGGCCTGCCGGGTGGTGCCTGCAAGGACGCCCGTGCCACTGCCTGGGCTCCCCCGGAGACAGCCCTGGGTTCCCTGGGGGGTCCCCGCGGGTCCTGTGCCGGGTGGGTGGGGTGTTTCTGCTGCCCTGACCTTCGCCTCCGGCCTGGGGCTGGCTCACTCCCGCTCCCCTTTGCTGGTCTTTTAAAAAATACATACTTTAAAAAAAGAATCGCAGTCTAGTTGATTTACGATGTTCTGTTAGTTTCAGGTGTGCAGCACCGCGATTCGGTCATGTATAGAGGTACGTACGTATATATGTTTTTCAGATTCTTTTCCCTTATAGGTTATTAGGAAATAGGGGGTCTAGATCCCTGTGCTGTGCTAGTCCTTGCTGATTATCTATTTTATATATACTCGTATGTCTGTTACTCCCGAACTTCTAATTTCTCTCACCGCCCGTTACCCCCTTGGTGACTGTAGGTTTGTTTTCTGCATCTGCAGATCTATTTCTGTTGTGTAAATAACTTCATTTGTATCTTTTTTTTTTTTAAGATTTCACCTATAGCCAAGAGCATATGGTATTTGTCTTGCTTCGTTTGGCTTCGTCTGGCCTTCTCTGTCCCCTTTGCTGGTCTCTCCAGGCACCTTCTCTTCCCAGGGACCTTCCTGTGTATAGGTGGGAGCCCAGACCCTCCCTGAGCTGGCCAGTGCAGACCTCACACCGGGCGGGTGAGCCCAGCTCCTGGTCCGTGGGCCTCAGCCCCCCGGGACCCAGGAGGCCCCACGGGGACTTAGGACTCAGGGGGTGTTGCCTGTCCCTCCCTCCCTGGGCCCACCCTCCCCTGGCCTGGACTTCTAGAAAACACCCCCTCTTTTGTGGGGTCACCTGCTGGTCCAAATCCCTGTTTTCAGGGTGGGGACCGGAGGCGCAGGGGTGCTCAGATCCTGGAGGCCCCGTGGGGGTGGCTTCCTGGGGGGGCTCCCTGAGGGGGGGCTCCCCCCGCCCCGAGGCTTCATTCTTGCCCCGTTTGCTGCTCCAGCTACATGTTTCTTCCTTTTTCTCCCCCAGATTTTCTTTTCTCTCCTTTCGTCCCAGACCTTCTTCCCCCCTCTGCTTCTAGGGGACACGCATCCAAGCCCCCGGCCTGGTAGCAGGAGGGACGTCACCACCCTGTCTGCCTTGCTGCGGTGAGAGGTTTGGGGGGCAGGGGATGGGCCAAGGGTTCCGGGAGCATCGGGTGCGGCTGGGCTCCCAGGACCCCCAGGAGAGGACAGCCCTGACTGGACAGGGCCAGTCCCCGCAGAGGCTCTGCCTTGGGCGTTGCCAGGCGCCCTCCTGGGTTGCCCTTCGCTGCCTCCACCCGGGTCCTCAACCAACCGGCAAAGAAACCGAGCGGGATCTAAACATGCAGACGTGCTGTCAGACACCAGCGGGCGCTGGCTCCCTCTGGACCGAGCCCGCTGGGGTTCACGGGGACGTGAGAGGGAGACTGTGGCCCCGGGGTGGCAGGAGCCCGTGGGTCTGTTGGCAAGGGGAACCTAAACCCAGCAGAGACCTGGCGAGTCGCCCGCTGGCCCGCTCTCCAGAGGCTGTCGCCAGCCCTGGGTCCGCGTGGGCCTTTGGGGTCGTTAAGACCAGGTGGCCTGTCTGCAGCCTCATCTCACCCGGCCGACGCAGAGCCCCTCTGTCTTGACCAGAGATGCTGCTGGGGAGGCAGGCGGTGCTGCAGGCTCAGCCACCCTCAGCGCTCAGGATGTGCATGTCCTGAGATGTCACCGGAGATCCTGGTGCTTGGGCACCATCACGAGACCACAGTGCACTCATGTGTCACCTGGGCTGGGCTACGGTGCCCAGTTATGGGGCCAACTATCATTCCAGATGTGTCTGTGAGGCTGTTTCTGGGTGAGAGTTAAAGCAGTGGGCTCTGGGGGAAGCAGCGTGCCCTGTGGAGTGTGGTGGGCCTCGTCCAATCAGGCGAAGGCCTGCGTACACCCAAGGGCTGCCGACCCACCAGCAAGAGGGAGCTCTGCAGCCAATGGGCTTCGGACCTGAGCTTTGGAAGCGCCCCTTGTTGCATCTGCAGCCTGCAGGCTTGGGGCTTGCAGCCTCTGTGACTGTGTGAGCCAGTTCTTTGCCCTAAATATCTCTCTGTGTAGACACACATCTTTTTGGACTCTGTGTTGGAGTCAGAACCCTGACTCCAACACCAGAGCAGGACACGGCTGGAGTTTTCTGAGACAGAGGAAGTAAGAAAGGGTGGATGAGCAGCAGCACCGAGGGAGGGCCGAAGAGCCTCCGTCACGGGCTTGGGTGGGGGGGTCTGAGCGGTGACTGAGGGACGGTTTCCTTGCTACTTGTGTAGACAAGACACACATGATACTCCAAAAGCCTAAGTAACTCTGAAAGAGTTTCTTTAAGAATTCTAAAATCAAATGCGAAGTGATAAGAAAGCATCGTGGGGACTTCCCATCATGGCTCAGAGGTAATGAGCACAGCTAGTGTCCGTGGGGATGCGGGTTCGATCCCTGGCTTCGCTCAGTGGATTAAGGATCCAGCGTTGCCATGAGCTGTGGTGTGGGCCGCAGACATAGCTCGGATTTGGTTGCTGTGAGCTGTGGTGTAGGCTGCAGCCTCCGCTCAGATCCCACATTGCTGTGGCTGTTTTGTAGATTGGCAGCTGCAGCTCCAATTCCACCCCTAGCCTGGGAACCTCCATATGCCGCGGGTGTGGCCCTAAAAAGCAAGCGAGCAAACAAACAAACAAACAAAAAGCACTGTGTTCAGATGCAGTGGGCAGCATTTTTCATTCTTTCTTTGTGGTTTATAAAACCATGGCACACCTTGGAATTGATGAAATATGCTTAGTTTTTATTTATTTCAGGCTGATTCAGACAGATCTGAGTTGGAGGTTTATCTTTGCAACTCAGCAGCCGTGTGGCCTTGACCTCGATCCTTAACCCCAGGTGCCTTGTCTGAGGGTGGGGACGATGGGGGTTAATACCCTGTGGGGTGCAGGTAATAAGGAGAAACCAGCCAGATGGGCTCCAGCCCAAGAGGCGGTGCAGGTGGCGGCACTGCGGCCCCAGGCTTGGCCTCAGGTTGCAGGCATGGGCAGGAGGTCAGCTCTGGGCGGGTCCCCCCAGCTCCCAAGGCCCTGGGAATGCATCAGGACCAGTGCTGAGCTGGTCCTGACCGGGTCCCGGCCGCTGTGTGAGCCAGGAGACGGCTGGAGCTGAGTGGTCAGGCCTGGGTTATGCCCCCTTCCGGAGTGGGATTCCCCAGCTTGGCCCAGATGCTGGCGGAGATGGGGTTCCCCGGGCAGGGACTGTGCTGGGGGCCCCTGCTCCCTCTTCTGTGAGACAAAGCAGCTGCCAAGTTGGCACAGGGGCTGGGGTTCCGCCAACTGGATTCTTTCCCTCCTGCCCTCCCACTCAGCCTCGGCTCCTTGCGGCTGACCGGCTGGGTCAGGGGCTCGGCGAGAACAGTGTGGGGGCAGAAATCTGAAGGGGACACCCACCCCCTGCAAGCACGAGGGAGCTCAGGTGACTTTTCGCCGTGGGGGGGCCTCTCTGCACAGAGCCTCCCCCGCCCCCATGAGGGGCGCACGGGGAAATCTCTGGTCCCGTCCTGGTGTCTGTCTGCAAGCGGGGAGCCAGCCCTTAGCCTCCTTTTCCAGAATAAGCGCATGTATTTCTGCCCACGGGGCAGGGGGAGGGCAGATGAAAGACAGACTCAGTGGGCACCTCACTGATATTCACGCAGCGGCTTTCCTACGAAACTCTTGAACTAATTCCAGGTCGGATGCGCGTCCAAAAGCCCCCAGAGCAACCGGCCCCGGATGCTGGAGCTGTGTCACAGGCCGCCAGCCGCTGAGGGCTTACTTCCAGCCCGCCCCTGGGAACAGCCGCATGGAGGGTGAGGACGCTTGGTCTCCCAGCCAGGGGCCCCGACTGCCCTCTCTGCCTCTGGAGCCCTGTCAGGCCATTCGCTGGCTACAAAGGGCTTGCCCTCTCCTGCTGGGTCTCCTGCTGGGTTCGGAGGAAGCCTTTGTGTGCCAGGAAGGCGGGGTGGAGGCCAGCCCCTCTTCCATCTCATCCTGGCCCACGCCCGTCAGCCGCTCTTGCGGGGACCCTCCTTCTCCTTTGCCAAAGAGGCCGTAAAAGTCATCTGTGTGGACGCCTGTCCCGCCCCGGGGACAGTGATGCGCTTCCCGTTCAGTCGGTCCTCTGTGAGGGCGCGGAGGCGGGGGCGGAGGGCCGGGCTTGTCTTGGGGGGTTTGGGACCCTCTGCTCTCTTTGGCCCCTTTACGCTGTGATCAGGGCAAGCGCTGGCCAGGTGGCAGCTGGACCCCAGGAAGCAGAGGAGAAGTGACCTCTGGGGCCTGTGTCTGCTTAAAGTGCGGGGGTGTTCTGGCCGATAGATGGCACTATCGGAGAGTGACCCGGACACCAGCTCCCTCCCATGCCCTGCCAGCCCCGGGGGAGCCTGGGAGGAAGGCGTGAAGGCTCCCGTCTGTCCAACCCCAGTGGCACTTCTGACCACTCGGGAGTGGCACCTGTGTTTTCTCCCATTCCAGAAATTGCTCTGAGTATCTCCCAGCCTGCTGCCTGGAAATGTTGAGGTGTCTGGGCCCTCGTCCCACGAGCAAAGTGGGTTCCCTGGACTCTGCAGTTCTGGGGGTGTCGTGGGGCCCAGGTGTCCCACCCATCTGTCCCTCGTCTGCAGGTGTTCACTGCTGGGCATGTCCTCCCACCCAATTCTTTTTTTTTGTCTTTTTGCCTTTTCTACGGCCGCACTTGCGGCACATGGAGGTTCCCAGGCTAGGACTTTAATAGGAGTTGTAGCCGTGGACCCACGCCACAGCCATAGCAACACGGGATCCTATCTGCGTCTGCAACCTACACCACAGCTCACGGCAATGCCGGATCCTTAACCCACTGAGCGAGGCCAGGGATCAAACCTGCAACCTCATGGTTCCTAGTCGGATTCGTTAACTACTGAGCCACGATGGGAACTCCCCCACCCATTTCTGTAGGTTTGCGGGGACCATGGGCAGGGATGTAGCCAGGGCCTCGGTGGGGGCGGAGGGGCAGCCCTGGCCTCTCCTTTGGGGAGAGATGCAGCTAAATGATGACAGAAATGCTTCTTAAAACCCCCTTATTCGAGGCCTCTGGGAGAGGTGCTGGGCTGGGCTGGGGCCCTGGGGAACTTTCCAGGATGATGCAGGCCCTCCTGCAGCTCCTCTTTGGGGCGATGGTTACACGCTTCTTTGTAATCGTCCATTGCACAAAACTGTGTGTACAATCGCCAAAACTCTAGGAAATGAACACTTTAGAACTCTGCATTTTGGAGGGGTAGGTAAATCATACATCTGTTTAAAAAAGTTTCCCCCCATCAGCTGGAACTTTCTGTATTTTTTCTTTTTCACATCTAAAATGGGGATTGCTTGCGTTTGCATTGCAGCTCAGCAGGTTAAGGACCTGACATTGTCTCTGCGAGGACACGGGTTCGGTCCTTGGCTTCGCTCAGTGGGTTAAGGATCCCACGCTTCCGTGAGCTGTGGTGTAGGTTGCAGACGCGGCTCGGATCCCGCGTTGCTGTGGCAGTGGCGAAGGCTGGCAGCTACAGCTCCTGTTAGACCCCTAGCCTGGGAACCTCCAAATGCCGCGGGTGTGACCCTAAAAAGAAAAAGCGGGGATGGTCGTGAAACTAGATGAGAAAACCGTGCAAGGCTCTTGGTAACTAGGCAATGAGGGCGAGCTGTCAGTATTACTACTCCTTTTTATTTTTGCCTTTTAGGGCTGCACCCGTGGCATATGGAGGTTCCCAGGCTAGGGGTGGAATCGGAGCTGTAGCTGCCGGCCTGTATCACAGCCACAGCAACGCGGGATCCAAGCTGTGTCCATGACCTACACCACAGCTCACGGCAACGCAGGATCCTTAACTCACTGAGCGAGGCCAGGGATCGAACCCGCAACCTCATGGTTCCTAGTCGGATTCGTTTCTGCTGCGCCACGACGGGAACTCCGTCCATTACTACTACTTTTTATCACCCCTGGTGGCGGGTCTGGATCTGTCCACTGAATGGAATGCATGCCGTCGTCAGTGGAAATGGAGAGTGGGCGTGGGTTCAAATCCATCTTTCCCGAGGCTTCACACGAACCCACCCCCGCCTGGACTCAGGTGCTCTCTCTGCCCTAGTGCAGCCCACCTGGGCAGTGCAGTGGCGGCGCCCTCATCTCGGACGTGGTGCCTTACCTGTCCCCCACCCACCTGTCCACCTCGCGGGGCACGTTTCACGAGTGCAGGGAGAGGAGTGTTCTCGCTTCGCGGAATGCTCGGCAGCCGGCACGGTCCTGGACACGGGTGCTCTTGAGAGGCACGGATGGGCTGATACAGGGACGAGGACGGCGATAATCGTAATGACAGTCGCCGTAATTAACGCTCAGAACCTTTTCTACTGGGAAAACAAAGCACAGGTGCGGAAAACCGCGGAGAGATGTTTAGCTGACTGGATTATTAGGAGGCAGATGCCGCTGACACCGTCACCCACGACCAGACGTAGAACTTGGTTCTGGAGCTTCAGCGGCTTAAGAACCTGACTGGCATCCATGAGGATGCGAGTTTGATTCCTGGCCTCGCTCAGTGGGTTACGGATCTGGGGTTGCCGCAAGCTGTGGCTCAGATCTAGTGTGGCTGTGGCTGTGGTGCAGGCCGGCAGCTGCAGCTCTGATTCGAACCCTAGCCTGGGAACCTCCATAGGCCGCAGGTGCGGCCCTAAAAAAGAGAAAAAGGGGAAAAAACCCCTTGGTTTTGACCTCCTTATTACGTTAAATGGGATACAGCTTTTGTCCCTCTTAATGGGCAAGTCCAGTGTCTGTCCCCTCTTTGCCCTACACCGTTTTCTGGGCCCTCGGACGGCGGCGGCGCCCGCTCTCCCAGTGTGCTGACTGCATCCTCCTGGTGTTGTGTATCGTGTCCCTCTGTTCCGGACGTCCCTGGGAAGAAGCGGCTGAGAGCAGAGGCTCCATCAGACTCTGGTTTGGTCCCTGGGGAGAGGGGCGCGCGAGCCTGCCTTCGCTCTCGCGCGGTGTGAGCTGCTCTAGCGGGCTGCACTGTGTTCCTACAAACATAGGTCCGGTACCCATGACTGTGACCTTGGAAAGGGGGCCTTTGCAGACGCGGTCAGATTAAAAGGAGGTCCCCCCGGATGAGGGCGGGTTTTTATCCCAAGACTGGGGTCCTCACCAGGGGAGGGAGGTGGGGACACAGATGCACAGGAGGGGCACCGCCTTGTGAAGACCCGGACGCACACACGCCGGGGAGAAGGCCACGTGGCCACGGAGGCAGAGGTCAGCCACTGGCCTACAAGGCAAGGCTGAGTCACCAGCAGGGGAGCGGGGAGCGGCCTCCAGCAGGAAGCAGCCCTGTGCTCTGCGCGGCTGGACTTCTGGGTCCCGGAGCCATGGAGCTGCTGCTGTTCTGAGAGGCGGTGTAGAACCACGGCTGTCAGCCAGATGCTGGGATCCGGGTCCCAGCTCCGCTCTGACTCGCTGGGGACCTGGGACCAGCCGGCCAACCTCTCCAGGGCTCCGTGTCCTTTCCAGCAACTTCCGGGCGGCGTTCACACGGCCTCCTGCGGCTGTGCCAGGGAAAGTGGGCTGATGCCCCCGCGGCCTTGAGGAGAAGCCTGGCAGGCGGGAAGTACCCATGACTGGCTGTCCCCGTTCATGGCTGAGACGAGGGGCCCCGCAGGCGGTGGGGATGGGGGTGTGGGGGTCAGCGTGCTCAGACCGCGCGGCTCCCAGCCCGGATTCAGGCCCTGGTCTTTGGCCTGGGTTCCACTCCCTGGACCACCGGCCTTGTGGCATCCTCTCAGGGTCACACACCTGGGGACGGCTCAGGACCCCAGAGTCATGCCTGGCGGTTCCCCAGGTCCCCACTCTCCCAGCGACAGGCCAGGGGTCCCTCGACGGCACCCGGTGTGGGTAGGTGGGTGGACTCGACTGGAGGAAGGAGAAACAGACACAGACCCAGACCTGTCACGGGGGGTGCCCGGCCTGGTCTGAGTGCCAGGGGAGGGGTGGCACCGCAGGGCACCCAGCTTTTCATAGGGCATGAGGGGAACCAGCCTTGGCCATTGTTTGGCACCAGGCAGAGTCTGGAATGGCCAGCTGCCCAGCACGTGGGCCCCTTGGCCGAGGTGTGGGAAGTGGGCTGGGGAGCAGCCTGCCGGCCGGGGGGACCCAGCACTGTCCCAGCCGTCCTGCTGTCCAGCAGTCGGGTTGCGTGGGGACAGGCCCGCTCACCGCGTTGTGTGTTTCCCTGGCGATGGGCAGAAGCATTTCGTAAGGCGCTTGTGCAGCTGGAGGATGAAGAAAAAGTTTGAAATCCTTGCAGATGCTCTGACGGCCCCGACTGAGCCAGACAGGCTTCCCATCGCGGCCTTTTTGAAGTTGGCTGTCCTGAGGGTTTTGCTGGAGAGACCGACCCGGGGGGCAGCTTCCAGGAGCAGGAGGAGGCCCTCCGGCCCCGCCCCGCCGCCAGGCTCCGCCCCTGTCAGGCAACCTCCACCCCCACCCCACCCCCACCCCAGGAGGGGTCCCTACCCCAGGAGAGGGGCCCCCCACCCCAGGAGAGAGGCCCCCACGTTGGTTTCTTTTTTCCTTTTTTTTTGTCTTTTTGTCATTTTAGGACCGCACCTGCGGCATGTGGAGGTTCCCAGGCTAGGGGTCTAACAGGAGCTGTAGCCGCCGGCCTACGACACAGCCACAGTAACGCGGGATCCGAGCCACGACTGTGACCTACACCACAGCTCACGGCAACTCTGGATCCTTAACCCACTGAGCGAGGCCAGGGATCGAACCTGCTGCCTCATGGTTCCTAGTTGGATTCGTTTCCGCTGAGCTATGACGGGAACTCCTGGACCATTGATTTCTTAAGCTGCAGCTGTCACTGCCCTGTCACCGTGGGCGAGGGGAGTGACAGGTGGCCTCCCCCAGCTGTCAGCACCTGGGAAAGAGCAGCGGCGGGGGCGGGAACTTGCCGCCCAGGGTGTGGGGGGAGGTCCGCTTTTCAGAGAGGCCTCTCCGTGAGGGGCGGCCTTGGTCTTGTTCTGACTGGTCGTGGCCGCCTGAGCAGCCCCTGTGGCCGCTGCCAGCACCTCCGCGGTTAAGTTCTGTCGGACCTCAAAGCCTGCAGCCCCGAACAGGTTCAGGCCCTGCTTTATTCCCCCGCCCCACATCCTGGCCGATGGCTGTCCTCCAGCCACCCAGGCTACAACCAGTCAAGTCGCTGCGAGCCCCGTGTTCTCCTGGCCCCTCAGGGAACCCCCCGCCCCCGCCAGTCCCCTAAACGGCCCTGGGTCCGCTTCCTCCAGGCAGCCTCCCAGGGACCCTGAATTAGTGGCCGAGGACATGGCTGTCTCCGGCCACGGGACAAAGGCCCTTCCCCGCTGGGACCACTCCGACCAGTTTGTAACCAGGGGCTGTGTAAGCGCCCGGCCACCGCGCTCCTGCCCTCCAGATCGGGGGTCGCTCCGGGGACCGACCTAGTTCCTTGCTTAGCCCTTTGCCTCCACCAGACCCTGAGGTGGGGGCTGGGTCTGCTCCTCATGCCTGTGGGGCTCAGAGAGTTGGAGGAGTCGAATGTCTGGGGAGCTGGGGTCTCTCGGAGGCGGGCACTGGGCTTGGAAGGGAGGTGGGCGGTGCCCCACCCACCCTCTTTCTGCCTCCAAGGTCATCGTCCCAGACCTGGAGTCCAAGAGGCCTCACTTCTCCCGGCGCTGGGTCTGCTACCTGCAGCCTAAATTCTGCCCGACGGCCGTGGGCATCATTGACTTCATCTTTCCTGGAGGCACAGCCTCAGACAGACGCCGGAGACCAGAGGAGAACTCAGGCACCTGCCCAAAGTCCCAGGGCCAGGAAGCCGCAGGGGCAGGTCTGAGGCTGGGTGCCCGGAGAGCCCAGGGGGGCCAGCGTTGACCAAGCCTTCGGGGGACGGGGCGGGAGTTGGAAAAGAGATGCTCCTGGTGTTAGTTTCCTGTTGCTGCTGTAACAGATTTCTACACACAGTGGCTTAAAGCCACACAAATTTTTTCTTTCACCCTCTGGAGTCTAGAACTTTCAAATGGGGCTTTGGGGCTATTTCCTTTTGCAGGCTCCTGGGAGGATCCATTTCTTCGCTTCTCCCGGCTTCTACAGGCACACACATTCCTTGGTCTGTGGCTCCTTCTCCATCTGCAAAACCTACAGTGAAGCGTCTTCCGTCTGACTCTGAACCCACCCACTGCCTCAGTCTCTGACTTTGTGATGACATTTGGCCACGTGCGTCAACAGAAAAGAAAAAAAAGGCACAACCCGAAAGTTGACTATTATGCTTTATTTGGTGGCTTTCTGACGGCTGAGACCTGGAAGGCAGCCTCACAAAAGAGCCCGAGGGACAGCTGTGGCCATCAGAGAGCAGTCAGGATTTGTAGGGATGTTTGCAACAAATGCTAGGTAGTCGGAACATCAAAAGATGACTGTTAATTAAAGAAAACCAGACATCTCAAGTTAATGAATGTAGTGCTTTTCTATGGATGGGGAGACGCGAGAGTCTGGGCTCATCGAAGTCCATCCTTTTTGATATGCACCTCGGCTCGTGGGGCTGGCAGGCTGCTTTTCTCCATCCCGAGTGCCCTCAGGGTGCGAGCCGGTTGGGGGTGGGGATGAGGTGGCTGGTGGCTTGATGGCTGTGATATCCTTTGTTTGCTGAAATGGCAGGTGGCACTCTTCACTCACACGGGCAATCCAGGGTAATCCCCACCTCCAGAGCCTTAACCGCACGGGTCAGGTCCCTTTGGCACGTTCACAGGTTCCGGGGACTAGGATGGGGACATCTTTGGGGGCCATGATCCAGCCGCCTGCAGCCCCTGCGGGCTCTGCTTGAGCAGAGCTGAGCGTCCTTGGCTTTCGGGGGGGGGGCACCTGCTCTGAGCTGCCCTAGAGAATGGGGGGCTTGCTTAGACTGAGACGTCCGGCGCCCCCAGCCTCGAGTGTGGCTTTGGCAAACCGGGTGCAGGATTCGGCGCTGTTTGTGCGTGTGTGTGTGGGAGATTAAAACGGCATCAGGCTCTGGAAGCTTCTGCTCCCAGCACCTGACAGGGACAGAAGGGGCTGCTTTAGAGAAGGCTCATTAAAAATGAAAACATGATGTTGATTTCAGCAAACCTAAATTACGGAGGCCAGTGTAAGTGGGTAAATATTTCAGGCTGCCGTTTATTAAGTTCCCACCAACAGCCAAGGGGGAACTCCAAGGGGGTGTTGGCTGGGTGATTAAGGGGAGCCCCGCTTCCTGCCCCAGCGAGGAGCTCATGGGGTCACCTGGGGGCCAGCCGCGAGTCACCGGGGTCCTGAGGCTGCGCTTGGATGAGCGACCAGCGCAGGGGAAATTACAGGAGCCAGAGACGGCGGGAAGAGAGCAATGGCGGTGATTCTGTTCCCAGGAAGGGAAATTAGGACGCAGACAGTGTGCGGCCTCAGGCCCTGCCCTCGTCCCCTCGCGCGTGTGCGGAGGCTGGCGGGGCGCGGGCGGCGGGGAGTCCACCTGAGCCCCACTTGTAATGGGTCTGGATCTGCTGGCTGCAGAGGTGTGCGGACACGAGACGTGTCTGCTCGCCTTTCTCCCCACAAGCGGCAGGCGTAAGGGCACCCTCTGCCCTGAGAAACCGCACAAAGGACTGGTCCCCCTTCCAGCCACCACTGGAGCAAGAGACACCCACGCCAGGCAGTCGGGGGGCACCGGACGCCAGCAACGCAGTTACGGCCCAGCCGAGGCCACCTCACTCTCCACCGCTGGTGCCACCTCTTAACGAGCTCATGGGCAGGAAAAGGTTTTAACCCAAGAGGGTGGCTTACGTGGGGGATTTGATCCTCCAGACCCGGGGGCTGAAGTCCTGGCCACCAGCATCCCAGATCCTGACCCCGTTTGGAGAAGGGTCTGTAAAGAGGTCAATAAGGTTAAATGGGGCCATGATCCAGTGGGACTGGGGTCCTTACGGGGCAAGTTTGGCCACAGAAGCCTGCATTCAGGGGAAACGCCCGTGAACACGGAGGGCCACGTACCGCCGGGGAGCAAGCCGGGAACTGTCTTCCCTTGGCCTCGGAAGGACCAGCCCTGCCCACATCTTGTGTCTGGACTTCAGCCTCCAGGGTGGGAGGGACGAAACTTCGGTTGTTGAAGCCGCCAGGCTGTGGTGCTTGGATGCGGCCACCCCAGGAAACAAAAACAGCAAATTGTGTTCCTTCCAGGAGGGGAGAGCTGGCTTGTCCCGGAGTGCCACCTGTAGGCAGAAGCTGCTTCTTGGTCAGTTGCCTTTAACAGCACTGAGCAATTTCTTTCTGTTTTTGGGCCACACCCGTGGCGTAGGGAAGTTCCCAGGCTAGGGGTTGAACTGGAGCTGTACCTGCCGGCCTACACCACAGCCACAGCAATGCCAGATCCGACCTGCATCTGTGACCTACACCACAGCTCATGGCAATGCTGGATCCTTTACCCACCGAGCGAGGCCAGGGATGGAACCTGCGTCCTCATGGGTACTAGTAGGGTTCTTAACCCACTGAGCCACAATGGGAACTCCCCATCACTGAGCATTTTCTGTGTTCCTAACTGTCCAGTGAGAAGGTGAGCTCCCCCAGCACAGGATGAATGACACAGGGCCGTGGGTCTGCCGAACCCTGCGGAGGTTGGTTGATTTGCTGCTTTCCCTCCAGGCAGGAGGAGAAAGAGTTCAGCAGGTCCCAAAGATGGTGCAGGGCTTTACTGGGCTGAAGACACAGGCAGGTGAGCCATGAGCAGCGGCCGTGCTGCTGGAACCAGGAGCAGGTGTGTCCAGGCTTCCTCAGCCTCCTCGACGCTTATCGCAGCTGCTCTGGTTGGGGCTGGGCTTAGCGATGGATGTTGGTGGTTCGCTGAGATTCTTCAGTCTGTGGGTTTACGTCTGTCGCCAGACCGCGGAAGCTCCTCAGCCATTATTCCCTAAGTATTGTTTCAGTGCTGTCCCCTCTCTCCCCTACTTCTGACCCTCCAATGAGATGACTATAGACCTTTAGAAAAAATAGTCCCATAGGTCACTGAACATCTATTTTTTCCATTATTGTTCTCTCTCCTCTTAAGATTTTACAATTTCTATTGATTTAGCTTCAACTTCACTGACTCTTTCATCTGTCATTTGATCTAGTTTGACCCCCATCTAGTGAGTATTAATATTTCAGTTATAGTATTTTTGAATTTTAAAATTTCTCATGGAAACAAACTGAATGTCCATAGAGAGATGAATGGATTAAGAAGATGTGGTACATCCATACAGTGGAATACTATTCAGCCACAAAAAAGAATGAAGTGGTGCCCTTCACAGCAACGCTGATGCAACTAGAGAGTATTGTATTAAGTGAGGTTAAGTCAGAAAGAGAAAGATAAGACAAATACCATACCATATAACTTATATGGAGAATCTGATGAACCCATCTACAAAACAGAAACAGACTCTCAGACGTGGAGAACAGTGTTTGCCAAGAGGGAGGGGGAAGGGAGTTTGGGGTTAGTAGACGCAAACGATTACATTTAGAATGGATAAGCAATGAGGTCCTATCGCATAGAACAGGGAGGTATACCCAGTCTCCTGGGACAGACCACAGTGGAAAATAATATGTAAAAAAAACCAGTGTATATCTATGTATGACACTTTGCTCTACAGCAGAAATTAGCACAACATTGTAAACCAACTACACTTTAATAAAAAAATTAAAATTTCCATTTATTTTTCCTTCCTATCTTCTGCTTTGCGAAGACTTTCTCTTTTCCCTTTTGTTTCGAGAGTGTTTGTGGTTGCCCATTGGAGCATCTTTACAACTGATGATTTAAAGTGTTCGTCAGACAATTTCAACCTTGGTGTAAGCTCAGCCTTGGTAATGGTTATTTTTTTCCATGTGAGTTGAGGAAAAAAAGCTAGCTCATCGCATGCTGTAATTTTGGATTATATCCTGGGCATTGTGAATATCCTGTTAAGAGACTCTGTGGTTTGTGTAAACACTTTGAGAAATGGTACTATTTTTGTATTAGCAAGAAGTCAACTTGGTTGGGTTCAAGCCACATGTTTCAACCCATCTTCTCTGGATCGTGGTTCCCGTGTGGGGGCCTCGTCGGAGCTGTCCACGGGTGCACAAGCCAGAGGCCAGCCTTTGGACCGGAAGAGCAGTCAGTTCCTGAAGCCTCTGATATTCTGTCTAGGATTAGATTCGTGCCTGCCATGTGCACCTTGGGAGGTGAGACCAGGAGTTGCCGAAACCACTTTATGGGGTTCCTTTCTACAGCGCTTCCTCTCGCAGTCTTCCACATCGTCTCTGGCCCCTTATGGTCCTTTGGTTGGAAACCTTGCTCTCCAGTGACTTTGCTCTGACACGCACTCTGTGTCTACACCACCATCTGCTGCCAAGTGGCGGAGAAAGAAAGAGGAAGAAGAGCGGAGGGGTTTCCCAGGGCCTTTTGGGATCACGGGTCCCCGAATTGGAGAGGACGTCTCCTCCTCCCTCAGAATTTTTGCTTTTGTGGGTTTTGGTTGTGGTCCTGCAAACACAGCCACTGGGGGCTGAGATAGGAGAAACAGAGGAGAGAGATGACATGGGATTTCTGCCTTTACTTGGAGCGCTTAGGAGGGTCTGTTCCTGCTCCGTGAGCCAGAGTCGGAGGGCTTGCCGGAAGCTGTCTGTTTGTGCCAGGGCTCACTTTTTGGTTGGGGTTGCACTGTGTTCGGCCCAAGTGACACTACAGGGAAAAATGGTGACGCTGCTGATTGGGTGGTATTTCTGAAAAATCTGGTTTTCTTTCTCCATCTCCCTGCTCTGTTTACTTTTCAAAGTCCTCCAGTAACCTGTCCACGCATATGTCCAGGTGTCACAGTTGCGGGCAGTGGGAGAGATAAGATGATGTGTGCTTACTTCGGTTTAGCTGGGGTTAGAAGCCTTGCCATTATTATTAATTTTTTCATATAATGATTTTTTTCCATTATTTTTTATTTTTTCCATTACTTGCCATTATTTTTTTAATTTTTTTTTCTTTTTGCCTTATCTAGAGCCGCACCCGCGGCATATGGAGGTTCCCAGGCTAGGGGTCTAACAGGAGCTGTACCTGCCGGCCTTCGCCACAGCCACAGCAACGCAGGATCCGAGCCGTGTCTGCAACCTACACCACAGCTCATGGCAACGCCGGATCCTTAACCCACTGAGCAAGGCCAGGGATCGAACCCACAACCTCATGGTTACTAGTCGGATTCGTTAACCACTGAGCCACGACGGGAACTCCTTGCTATTATTTTTTAAAAGATAATTTCACTGTATAGAATTCTAGGTTTTTTTTTCCCTTTAGACATTTAAAGACGTTTACCTGCTGTCTTCTTCCTTACATTGTTTTCAGTAAGAATCCTGCTGTCATTTTGATTTTTGTGCATCTTTATATAACACGTCTTTTTTCTTCTGGCTAATTTTTATATTTTCTTTTTATCCTTGAAGTCAGCAACTGGATTATGATATGACTTTATTTTTGTTTTGCTTGAGGTTCATCCATCTTCTTGAGTGTGTGGGTTTGTAGTTTTTTTTTTTTTTTTAATAAAATTTGGAGTATTTTCAGCCATATTTCTTCAAATAGGTTTTCTGTTCTCCTCATTTCCTTTGTGGATTCAAATTTCACAGTATTAGGCTATCTGAAATTATCCCCCAGTTCACGGATTCTCTGTTAAATTTTAAAGATTATTTTTGCTCTTTGTATCTTGTTTTGGATAATTTCTGTTGCTTTGTCTTTAAGTTCATTGGTCTTTTCTCCTGCAACTTCTAATCTGCTATTAATTCCATACAGTGTGTTTTTCGTCTCAAGATACTGTAGTTTTCATGTCTCCAACTTTGATTGGAGTCTTTAAAAATATTTCAGTTGTTTCTAACTTCTTGAATATATGGGATCGGTTGTAATAACTTGTTTCTTTCTTTAAAATGCAATTTTGGGAACAATTTTAGGTTCCAGCAAATTGAGAGGAACGTGTAGAGATTTTCCGTGTACCCCGTGCCTGCACAGATGCAGAGCCTCCCCTGCTGTCAGCGTCACTACCACACTCGTACATTTTTCACCAAGGAGAAACCTACTTCAGCACGTCACTATCACCCAAGGACTTTAGTTTACCTTAGCGTTCACTCCTGGTGTTGCACATTCTGTGGGTTTGGGCAAATGTGTAATGACCTGCCTGCAACACTATAGCCTCATCCAGAGTGTTTCCTGTCCTGAAGCCCCTGTACGCCCCCTCCTCCTCCCCTTCACTCCTGACAAACACCCACCTTTTTATCGTCCCCCTAGTTTTGCCTCCAACGCCTAAACGTTGTATGGTTGGAATCACACACATGCAGTGTTTTGGACTGGCTTCTTTCACTTGGTAATTGCCTTAAAGTTTCCTCCATGACTTTTCATGGCTTGACAGGTCCTTTCTTTTTTCTTTTCTTTTTTTTGCCTTTTGTCATTTTAGGGCCACACCCGTGGCATGCGGAGGTTCCCAGGCTAGCGGTCTAATCGGAGCTGTGGCCGCCGGCCTACACCATAGCCACAGCAACGCAGGATCCGAGCCACGTCTACGACCGGATTGTTAACCCACGGAGCAAGGCCAGGGATCGAACCCGCAACCTCATGGTTACTAGTCGGATTCGTTAACCACTGCACCACGACAGGAACTCCTTGACGGGTCCTTTCTTTTTAGTGCTGAGTAATATTCCATTGTCTGGATGAGCCAGTTTGTTTATCTACCCACTGAGGGATATATTGGTTCTTTCCAGGTTTTGGCAATTAGATTAAAGATGCTGTAAATATCCATATGCAAGTTTTGTGGGGACGTAAATTTTCAACACATTGGGGTAAATGGCAGGAGTGGGCTTGCTGGATTGCATCATAAGAATATGTTTATTTTTGTAGGAAACCACCAAACTGTCTTTCAAAAGTGGCTGTACTGCTCGGCATTCCCACCAGCAATGAAGGAGAGTTTCTGTTGCGTCACACCCTTGTGAAAGTTCGTGGTGGTCAGCGTTCCAGATTTCTTTGGCTGTTCTAATAGGTGTGTAGGGGCATCTCATTGCTGTTCTAATTTGGAATTTCCTGATAACATTATATGGAGCATCTCTTTATATGCTTTTTTTCCCCATCTGTACATTTCTTTGGTATGGTGTCTGTTCGGGTTCTTTGCCCACTTTTTAGTTGGGCTGTATGTTTTCTTATTGTTGAAGGTTTTTTGTGTGTGTGTGTGTGTGTGTGTGTGTGTGTGTGTGTGTGTGTGAACTACACAAGAGCTATGGCAACACTGGATCCTTTAACCCACTGAACCAGGCTGGGGATCGAACCCATGCCTCTTCAGTGACCTGAGCCACTGAGTCTGATTCTTAGCCCACTGTACCACAGCAGGAACTCCTTATTGTTGAGTTTTGAGTGTTCTTTGTATATTTTGGATAACAGTCTTATCAAATGCATCTTTTGCAAGTTTTTTTTCTCTCGGTCTGAGCAGAAAATTGTCATCATTTTCCATACTGCAGAAGTTTTTAATTTTAATTGAGTCCGGGTTAACAATTATTTATTTTATGGATCCTGCCTTTGGTGTTGCAGTTAAAAACTCAAACCCAGGGTGTTCCAGGTTTCCTCCTATGTTATCTTCCAGGAGTGCTATAGCTTTGTGTCTGACTTTTTGGTCTATGATCCATTCTGAGTTTATTTTTGTGATGGCTGTGAGTCCTGTGGTTAGATTTTCCCTTTTTTTTATGGTATGTGGATGTTAAGTTGTTCCAGCACCATTTGTTAAAGAGTATCTCTTTGCTCCATTGCATTGCCTTCGCTCCTTTGTGAAAGATCAGTTGACTATATTTATGTGGGTCTATTTCCGGAGTCTCTATTCTGTTCCATTGACCTATTTGTCTATTTTTCACCAGTGCCACATTGTCTTGATTACAATAGCTTTATAGTAAGTCTCGAAGTCAGGTAGCATCAGTTCTCCAACTTTGTTCTTCTTCAGTATTGTTTTGACCTTAATATCTCTTTAAATGTTCTTGTCTGCTATTCTAACATCTATGTCAGTTCTGATTTGATCGATTTTTCTTCTTATTACAGGTTGTGTTGTCAAGCTTCTTTGCATGCCCAGAACTTTTGACTGGATGCCAGGCATTGGAATTTTATGCTTTTGGGTGCTGGGTATATATTTTTTGTAGATCTAAAGCATTCCTGAACTTGTTCTGAGAGGCAATTATTGGGGACATTTTGACCTTCTCAGATCTTTTAAGATGTGTTCGGTGGGACCAGCAAACCAGCAACAGTTACCCCCAGCGATTACTCCTAGACGAGATCAGGATTTGGTCTGGGGATGGGGTTAATCCCCACGACTGAGCCAAGACCCTTCTGAGTGCTCTGTCCTACGCCCCGTGAATTATGAGAATTTGAAGTCTGGGTGTGGGAACAGTACCACTTTGCAGGCTAGTGTGAGCACCAAGCACGACTCCCACTAACACTTTAGGGGGCTCCCTTCTGCACCCCTGGGGAGTGTCCTCTCTCATGTGCGCAGACAACTCCTTTGCCGAATACCTGAGGGGGATCTCCTGCGTGTCTTCAGCATTCTCTCCGCAGCTTTCTCCGCCCCAGCGCTCCGTCCTGTGATCTGGATCCTTCGGTCTCCTGGATTCCCATCTCTGTCTCCTCCACTCGGGGTCCCCTGGGCTCTGCCTGGGTTCCCGCCCCTGCGCTGCAGTCTGGAAACTCAGGATAGCAAAAGTAGGAGTAATCCTCACACTTGCTTTGTTTATTTCCTCTGTCTCCAGAACTGCTCTCCTTTGCTGCCTGATGTCCATGCCATGAAAACTATTGTTTCATCTTTTCTTTTCCTTTTTGGGAGGTTGTTTTAGTTGGGAGTTATATCCAGTCCCTGTTGGTCCACTTGGCCAGGTGCACAAGCCTCTGCCTATAGACCATTTGATTAGAGTGGAAGAGTCTAGAAAATAACGCTAACGCTTATTGAGCACTAACTGCACACCAGAAATAGTTCTAAGAACCGTATTTCTCTTATCTATAGAATTTTCCCGTTAGTTCTTGGAAGTAGCCACCGTTGTCATCCCATCTTCCACGGGAGGTGACTGAGCCTCGCAGAGGTCACTCCTGTGAGTGTGAGGTCAGCCCAGGCCGCGGGGCTCAGCCGCCCTGCCGTCGTCCTGCCCCATTAGAGGCATCGTGGACCTGCTTCTTCAGCAGGAAGGTAGTTCCAGGAGGCACTTCTCAAGGGCCTTTCCAGGCCAGTGAGAGCTGTGTTTGAATTAAATTTGACAGTACTTTGTGTGGATTTTCAAACACGGAGGTGACCTTTCTCAAAAAGCTTAGAATAGAATTCCGGTGAAGACCTTAATTCCATCATTCCTTTCTTCCCTCCTCTATCCCACTGTGCGCTCCTCTGCGGATGCGAATTTTGCCCACAGGGGAGGCTTGGACATCTGAGGGGCCAGGGAGGTCTAGCCCAGTGGAGACCCTCTCACTTTAGAAATGGGGACCTTTCTCGGTATTCTGGTGGTCTATGCAAGGGACCAGGCGGAAAACAACCCAGTCACGGCCGTGGGTCTCAAGATGACTGGTGCAGCAGAAGCCAGAGCTGCTTGTACTGGAACCTTCCCGAGCCCAACTCGTTTGGTCCCACCCCTCCAGCCAGGCTTTGTCAGGTGCCCCCAGGCCCTCCCTCATTGTCCCACGTGGTGCACGCCTGTTTATGCGCCCCTCTCCCCTCCTGGGCGGTCAGCACTTGGGGCAGAGGGTTTCGATTTTTATTCCTTAGAGCAGAGACAGTTCACAGCTGTGTTAGGTTCTCAGCAAAGACAGTATGAATGAATGATAAATGAATGAATGACGGACTTGTGCAAGGAGGACACCTCAGGTCATCAGAAAGGGAAGAGCCAATTGCAGATGGCTTAACTATGAAGAGATGCAGCGTCTCATTTGACCACAGGTTCTGGGGCGAGGTGGGCTGCAGGCACAGCACCACCAGGGTTCCAGCTCCCCTATTCTGTAGCTCCCTCGGCTCGGCCTCTCTTGGGCCTTAGGCAGCCTCCCTCACGGCTTTGAGGTGGGCGCTGCCATTGCTGATGGGACCCGCCGCTCATTCACGCTCAGAAAGAGAAAGATGGCTGGAGTGAAAGTCCTCCTCATCCCTCTGATTGGCCAGCCTGATTGGTCACATGTCTGCTCTTGGACTTGTAATAGTCAGCAGAAGAATTCCACGTGCCGATTGGCTGAAATAATCGCTGGTCAGGAGGACGGCAAACTGTGATTGGTTAATCGGGGTCCATTCAGAATGAGAGAGGAACTGGCCTCCCAAGTCCATCGTGGGTGAAGAGGAGGGATGGGACGCTCCCCTTCCCCCACTCCGGTTCTCCCTCTCCTCTCCGAATGAGGGTTTTTCGGGCGCAGCTTGGGGCGACACGGGGCTGAACCTTGGGCTCCCCGGGGAAGAGGCGATAATAATGCCACATTATAGATGAGAGAACAGACGTGCAGACGAGTTAAGAAACCTGTCCAGAGTCACCCAGCTTTCAGGCTGATGCCTGCATCCACGGAACAGCCCGTTATTCTTGTGGCCACCAAGTCCTTCAGAGACGGGATGTTCTCTGTGATTCCCAGGGCACCGGGTCCCTCCATCCTGCATTCCCCCGCCTCCGCCTCTGCCCCTCCCTCCCAGGGCCGAGCATCCTCAGCGGGCAGAAAGCGCAGGCTGCTCAAGCGCCTTCAGCCGCATCCCAGAGTTCTTGAAATGCAGGCGACCCTGCCTGCCTGGAAACCGGGACCCCCACCCACCTGGCTGGGGCCGGAAGGGCAGAGTTTCAGCCTGGGGTCTCCTCCCCCATCCTGTCCCTTGGCTCCCAGTTCATTTCCTTTGGACTTGCAGGGTGACTGCGAGGCCCTCAGAGATGAGTCCATGAAAGAGGAAGATAAAACATTAAGAGAGCACTGACGCCGAGGCTACTCGAGCACTGACGCCGAGGCTACTCGAGCACCCCCGGGGCAGCAAGCGGGAGGGGCTGGGCCCTGGCCATCGCAACTCAGTCAGGACCTCCAGTCCCTGCTGCCGTGGCAGCACTCATGTCAAAGTAACAGATCTGAGAGTTGCCCTGTGGCGCAGGGGTTAAGGACCTGGCATTGTCACTGCTGTGGCTTGGATCACTGCTGTGGCACAGGTTCAGTCCCTGGCCCAGGAACTTCTACATGCTGCAGGCACAGACAAAAACAAAAATTAACAGTTCTCATTAGTAGCCTGCCCTTTCCAGGCACTGGGCCATACAGGCCCAGCCACTGGACAAGCGTTTGTCATGTGCCGGCGACAACGTGCTCTCCAGGCTGCCCGCATCCCTTCGTTAAGCCCTCATGACTGTCCTGAGCTTAGATGCTCTCTTTCCCATTTTATTCTTTTTCTATTTAAAAAAATTTTTTTTTGCTTCTTATGGCCACACCTGAAGCATATGGAAGTTCCCAGGCTAGGGGTCGAATTGGAGCTACAGTTGCCAGCCTACACCACAGCCACAACAATGCGGGATCTGAGCCACGTCTGTGACTTACAACACAGCTTACAGCAAAGCTGGATCCTTAACCCACTGAGCGAGGCCAGGGATCGAGCCCGCAACCTCATGCATCCTAGTCAGGTTCGTTAACCGCTGAGCCACGGAGGGAACTCCCTATTAGCCTTTTTATAACTGAGACAGCAAAGGACAAGAGAGGCCAAGGAGCCCATCAGGCAGGATGATTTGAACCAGCCTCCCTGCCCCCAAACCTGCAGTCGGGACCTCTCTTCATAAGCTGAGTAACTGGTGCCTCCTCCGCCCTCAGGCCCAGGGCACGTGGCCACGTGTCACTTCTGTTCCCCGAAACCAGGTGGCTTTTCCTCCACTGGTCTTATTGCTGTTTGCAGGCGAAGAGGTCCTGGCAGCGGAGGCCCCTCCTTGCTCCCTGCTCCCAGATTCGGGTCCTCCCTCCCCTCCTGGATGAGACAGAAGCAGCCCTGACAGCCGCCTGCGCCCCCACCATCCATCACCCCGCACATGCCTGGAAAAATGCATATGAAAGTAAGATTAGGGCATTTTTCGTAAATAAGTGATGTGGCGACCCAGCTCTGGTTCAGGCTGCCAGCCGAACCCACCAGAGAGGCATCGGCGTTGAAATATGTGCGTATGTTCTCATGGAACATTTATTGCGGAGCGCTGGGCTCCAATAAAGCCTCTGTATAAATTATTCATTACAGAATTCAGATGAAACGCCAAAAGCCCGCCCACCCAGGGGCTACCTGTTTCATTTTCCCTTTTTTTCCTGTTACCCCTGAAGAGCTGGTCCTGGTGAGCGTCTAGTGCCACCGGCCAGGCAGGTGGCGTAATTATCTCGGAGAAATGAATGGGCCGGCGCCACAGTTCTGAATTACGATCGCGTGTCTTCGAGGTACCTTGGCATTTCTGAAGGATTTGCTCTGCCTGCAGAGCGTGTGCGCGCGTGCTCTTACGCCTGCTGGGACTGGTTTTCGGAGGGCAGTGGAGACCCGCGCCACCTGTCTTGGGAGTGGAAAGCCTGCTCCTGCCATTAGCTCTGCCCAGGAAGGCGTCCAGGCATGTTCTCGGCCCCAAATCTCTAGCGTCTGCTCTGCGGGAGAGTCAGGCAGCTGGAAGGGGCTGGATTCCGCCCCTTAAAGTCCATATGTTGAAGTGTTAGCTACAGCGCCTGTGGATATGACCTTATCTGGCAGTAGGTTGTCACAGAGATATGCAAATGAGGCCATGGGGATGGACGGGGCTCCGATCCAGCATGACCCGTGCCCTGGGGAGAAGGGGATTTGAACACAGAGATGCACATACAGGGAGCGGGCCGGGGCCGTCTACAGCCCAGGAGAGGGGCCCCCGGAAACCAGTGCTGCCAACACTGACACTGTGATTTCCAACTTCCAGCCTCCAGAGCTGTAAGGAAATACATTTCTGCCATGAAAGCGGCCCAGTCTGTGCTCTTTCGTTACGGCGGCCCCAGCAATCAGCACAGCATGCAGAGATGTTTCCAGGTTCACAAATAGTGTATTGGGGGAAAAGCTGACAACCAAAACCAAAACCAAGACAGGAAAAGGGAGTTCCTTGGTGCCCCAGCGGCTTAAGTCTCTGGTGGTGTCCCTGCTGTGGTGCGGGCTCGATCCCTGGCCCGGGAGCCTCCATGGCCGAGGGCCTCAGTGTCCAGCCTGCTGGTGTCCGTGGGCTGGAGGAATTAGGGACGTTCCCCGAAAGGGCCTGAGACCTTCTGCGAGGCCCGAGAGTTAACAAGACAGAGGCTGGAACGGGAGCTCTGCCAGCACCTGCATTTTTCCTTTGGAAGCGCCCTCCGTAAATATTTGCGGAATTCCACAGTATTCGCAAGCGAGTAAATGAGTCAACAGGAAGTCCCACTGCCAGGACGACTGCCCCCCCCAAGGCCCTCCCCACTGCCGCCCTGGGTGTTCGCTGACAACGGCAGGTCGGCAGGTCACGTCTCAGGAGCCCAGTGCCCTCCAGAGCCCCGGCTGAGCTGTCGGGGGCGAGACTGAGCAGGGCTCAGCCTTTGGGAGCAGACAGGGTCTCCCTCCTGGACTCGGGGGGCCCGAGGCCGGGTTCTGCAAGGACAGGGCAGCCAGGGACATGCTGCCCGGAGCTGCGGGCCTTCAACCCCAGGACGCGCTTTCTCTCCAGGCCCCCCCCCCCCCCCCCCGGCCCGGCCACTCCAGGTCCGTGCCGGCGGCAAACCCGAGTCCGGCAGCCTGTCAGGGGTTTTCCACTTCCATGGTTGACATTACTAAGCGCTGCTTCTCTCTGATGGAGGAGCAGGCGGTGCGGCAGGAAACTGTGAAGTTTACCGGATCGATGCTCCGAGCATTTCCCGTCGCACAGAAGGAGATTCGGTCCCAGGAAACCTCCGGATCCTCGGTTCTCCGGGACTTTGGGCGGGGTGGGGCGGGACCCCCGGCAGCGGCTCGGAGCAAGGCCCACACCAGGAAAGGCGGCCGGGCCGCACTGTGCCGTCTGCGTGGATGGGTGCTGGGGAAGAGGAGTGGAGCCGTGTCCTGTGCCTGACCCGCAGGGTTAAGCCTCAGAATCACCGCTGCTCAGACATCTCGGTGATTTCTTCTTGGTCACCGGTGACAAAGGCCGTTAGCTGCCCAGAGGCCCGCTCTCTCCTTCTTCGGGCCCGGCCAGCTTGCTTCCTGCCCCGTGGATCCGCGTGTATGTGAGGACTTTAAATCTTTCTGTGCGCAGACACTTGCTGTCGGCATCTCGTCGAGATTTCCAGCTTGCAGCGAGGACTCGGCCATAGGCATTTCTGGGGTCCCTTTGGTCTGACCAGACCTGGAGCTGTCCCCTGGCCACGTCTGGTGCCCACACTCCACCTTCGGGGGACCTCCTTGCCCTCCATGACCCCCGCATCCCCCTCCCAGCTCCTCCCGGGGTCTGGGGTCTGACCCGGGCTGTGGGGTCCCACCCAGGCTTGGGTCCTGCCTGCCTGTCTCGTTGTCCTCTGGTCCTCCAGCCTCCCCCGGTGCCACCTCGGTGCAGAGCACGGTGCCAGGCTGTTGTCAGGCCCCGACTCTCCCCCTCCTGCCCCCAGGGGCCAGGTCTCCACCGCAGGGTCTGTCCTAGATCGACTTTACTGTTGCTCTTGGTCTTCGGGGGCGACAGGCCTTCAAACACCCGTGTAAGTGAGCAAGCTCTGGGAAGAGTGAGCAAGCTCTGGGAAGAGTGAGCCACGGGCCCGCAGTTACCAGGAAAACCCATTCATGCCGCGACACATTTTTGTTTTTTTCCTAAAAAGAGCAGCATTTGGGAGTGAGGAAGGCCTAGCTTGCGGCACTGGCAAAGTCAAGGTTGTGTGTCTGCAGCGGCAGCAGGGCCGGTGGTGCGAACACCTGTTCCCTTTTGCATAAAGCGGAGAGGCGGCTGGGGGCCCCTATCCCCCACCCCCATGCCCTTTGCTGTGATAATGACTGGGCCCTGTTTTGGCACGACTTCTGTGCTCTTGGGCCTGAATTTCAAGCCGGGGGGGGGGGGGGGGGGGGGAGGGCGTGTCTGCCCCACCCCCAGGACCACGTGGGTGTGACAGCGGTTTCCCTGCCGCCTGGGTTTCTGGGCCCCGAGG
>PVHT020000047.1:292913-314390 GCA_004024745.2 Catagonus wagneri
TGGCAAAGTCAAGGTTGTGTGTCTGCAGCGGCAGCAGGGCCGGTGGTGCGAACACCTGTTCCCTTTTGCATAAAGCGGAGAGGCGGCTGGGGGCCCCTATCCCCCACCCCCATGCCCTTTGCTGTGATAATGACTGGGCCCTGTTTTGGCACGACTTCTGTGCTCTTGGGCCTGAATTTCAAGCCGGGGGGGGGGGGAGGGGGGGAGGGCGTGTCTGCCCCACCCCCAGGACCACGTGGGTGTGACAGCGGTTTCCCTGCCGCCTGGGTTTCTGGGCCCCGAGGTTCTGAGCCCCGCTTCCCGGTGGTGAGAGTGGAAGGCCCAGGGGCGGCCAGAGGCACAGACCGAGGCGGACGGGCCAGTTCCCGCCGCCTGTCCCAGCCCCTGGTCCCCAGAGTCCCTCCAGGACCCCCTCGAGGTGGAGTGACAGGCAGCCTGTCTGCTCTCCGCTGCTCAGCGATGTGTCACAGCACGTTCCCGGGAAGTGTCCTTGCTGTCTGCCTCGTGTGCTAGGGTACCTCGCGGGCTGCTAGAGCGGAGCTCCAATTTGCAAATTGTCAGTTGTCTTTTTTCCTCCTCTTCATTCCTGGCTTTAGGGGCTGTCTCGGTTTGCAGTGAGCGAGGCTCGTTTTCCGCATGGCAGGAAACTTGCGCCTTCGGAGAACTTGGACCTGGGACGGGCCCGTGGGGCTGGGAGGCCTTCCTCCAAGGTGACCCTGGCCTGATTCTGGGCCCCACCCTGCACTCTAGCACCCACTCCAGTGAGCCCACCCACCAACCGCCTAGGGCCTCCCGGTGACTTTCCTGTGTCGCCAAGCCGTCTACTGCACCGCCGGCAGACAAAAGGCGCCTCGCCCCCTCTCCCCACGCCCCCCACCTCTTCACTGCTCGGCCGGGGACCCTGCGCGAGGCCGAGGCCAGCCCCCTCACCCGCTCTCCATCTCTGCCCCCAGCAACGCTGACCTGCACGGGGTTGTGCCTTGACCACGCCAGGCACACACTCTGCGGGCCTTTGCCCAGGTGGCTTCACCACTGATTTCTGCCCAAATTGTAAAGTATTATTACCAGAACCTCAGAGACTCTTCCAAAAAAAAGCAGATGAGTAGACAGCTCCTGACTCATTCTACGAGGCCAGCGTGAACTAAGGCTGAAGTCAGGCAGGGACACTGGTCTCGGTCAGCTCAGGCTGCCGAAACAAAGAGCGTGGACGGGGCGTAGATGGAGACCTCATTCCTCAGGGTTCTGGGGGCTGGACATCCGGGGTCGGGGTCTCCTCCTTCCCGCGGCGCCCTCACGTGTCGGGGCCGGCCGGCTCTGGTCTCTCTTCTTCCTGCTGTACGGGCACGAGTCCCGCCATGGGCCCACGCTCAGGCCCTAATCTCACCCTGATCGCATCCCCAAGGCCCCACCGCCTCCACCATCACACTGGGGCCGGGGCTGCAGCACGGGGATCTGGGGACACGATTCAGTGCCCAGGACACTCCAAGACAAAACTGTACCCAGCGCCTTCTTCCCCACATCCTTCCCCGGGCCGGCCCACCCCCCTTGCCCTGCTGCTCTCCTGCACTGGGCACTGCCCACCAGGACGTGGCACGGCTCTCTGATTGCTGGTCCCCAGAGGATGCTCCTGGGTCTGTGTCTGTGGCCACCCCCCCTCAGAGCTCGGATGGGGCCTCTGCCTGCATGGGGTCCCCCAGAGAGGAGTCAGGTCGTCTCGCCTCTCCTGGAATCGTCCAGGGTTCTCACCTCCTTCAACCCAGATGTACCTGCACCAGGCTCAGCCTTGGTCCAGCGCTCTGCCAGCCGTGAAGCCTTTCACATCCACCTCTTCTGCTCTGCGTCTGGCGTGGGGGTGGTCCCGTGACAAAGTCCAAGAAGCGCTACTGGATCCAAGGTGCAGAGAGGGACACTGAGCCTTGGGAATATGAAGTGAGTTCCGAGGGCACACCCAGGGCTGTGTTCAAGTGCCCGCTGTTTCCGCCACATCACGTTGCGTGTCACGGGGACTAGAATGATGGCAACAGACAGACACGTGGACAGACAGTCTGGACAAGGTGGCTAGGTGCCAGTCCCAGGGGCGGGTGTTGGTTGCGGCATGTACGGAGCAAGGCCACACGAAAGGCCTTACCTGCCCAGTCCACCCTCAGGGGCTTGACCTCAGGGGCCGGGTCTGGACACGCAGGGTCACAGGCCCACTGGTGCGGAGCCCGTCTCAGGCCAAGTGGAAGCCACTCTGCAGAGGGCCCAGGACACCTCAGACCCACGGCCGGGCCTGGGGCAGTCAAGGGCAGCCATGGTGCCCGTGGGGGAGACGGGGCCTTTGTCCCAGGCTTGGGCGGAGCCTGGTCCATTCAAGGGGTTGTTCATGGGCCCCTCGGGGGGAGGTGGGACCTGGGCGCCGGAGCCCCCAGGAGCAAGAACGTTGAGCTTGGCCGTAGAACCAAAGCCATTTGCCCAGCTGAGCCCGTGCCATCTCCTACATGGGGGAAGAGGGAGTCTCAGTCGGCAACCTGGGGTCTGGGGCAAAGGGCACTTCTGCCCACTTTGAAGCCTCCGTCCTGGCAGCTCCTGCCCCCTGCCCCCGCCCCAAGCTCCACATTCTCTCACCCTTTGCCCGGAGCCGCAGTTCGACCCCCGTCCTCATCTCCCACCCGCTCCCTGCTCCCTCCTCCCGCTGGAGCTTTCTGGGTTAGCGCTGCAATTTCAGCAAACACAGGCTGTTCCACTTCTCACCTGGGATAAGAACCACCAGAAATGTCACGGCGAAGGCAGCCTTCCTGACTCCAGCGGAAAAGCAAAAATCGATGGGCAAAGCCCCAGGTAACAATTTAAGCTCCCAAGCCCTGGCTCCCTCTCAATTGTGCACCGTCTCAGTGCTAACCGCAGCCCCGAGCGCTCGCATCGCTCCTGGACACCGCGTCTGGCAGAAGGCACCCGGCCCAGGGGACGCCAGTGACGTCAGCACAGGTGGAGAAGCCCTTCCCTTTGGCTGTGACAGTCCTGAGAGCGTCGTCCCCAGTGACCTCGGTCGGCGCTGGGAAGCCAGAGTTTGGGTGACTGCAGTGAAGTGGCTGTGGGGACGTCGTCCTCCGGAGTGGGTCCCCGTGTGGGGGCTGGGCTTCCGCCACCCAGGTGCCTCTTTCGGGCCACGTGAACTGGAGGCTGGCCCTTGACTTCTGCTCCTACGCAGATTAGCTCACGAGCCACTGCAGTCACCAACCCTCAGAGCCTCGATGGACACCTCCTCCGTCCTGGGGGGACACGGGCGTGGTGGGCGGGGGAAATGGTGTGTCTGTCGTTGTGATGGGGGACGGCAGAGAGGACAGGGTCTCCTGGGTTAGGACTCTGCCTGTCATCTGTGCTGTTTTGAAATGAATCGGCGACTAGAGTCGGTATTTAGTCACCCCCGGCCTCTGGGCAGATCCACCCGCCCCCCAGTTAGCACAGCAGGCTTAGGAGGCTCAGCGAAACTTTCCAGACTTGCCGGAGGTCAGGCTGCTAGTCCCCAGTGGCTCCAGGATTTAACTTTCTCTGCAAAGCCCATGTGCACGCGTGTGCGGGTGCACAAACCCGGGCATGCACGTGCACTCGTGTGTGCATCTTCAGACCAGGCTGCCTTCCACCCGCAGCACAGCGTCCCCTGGTGCCCGCTGCCCTGCGGGCTGGATGGAGCCCTGGGTCCCCGGGCCTGGAAAGGATGCTCCGGAAAGCCTCCTGGAGCAGGAGGAGCTCGGCCCGTGCGCCTCCCGGAGCGTGAGCGCCTCCCGGCCTGGTCCCAGCCCCTCCCCTGTGAAATCTCCTCTTTCCCCAGCCCTGGGTGGCCTGGGGCTACTGCGAGCCTGTGACCTGCTGTGGGGGCTCCCCTCCTCCTAGGGGCCAGTGGGGTCCCCCAGCCCGGCCCCCACACCAGCACCATCCAGGCAAGGCGGCACAGCCTGGGGCCTGCCCCCTCCCCAGGCACCGCCGCCCAGCCAAAGTCTGCGTAACCAGACCCTCATTCAGCGCTGCCTGGTTGGGTTTTTATTTCTCGTCCTTCAGCCAGGGACTAATCTGGCCACCCCGAGGGCTGGCACTCCCCGGGGTCCCAAGAGGATAGAGGTTTTGGGTCACCAGTTTCAAGCTCTGCGCAGCCACTCAGGTGGGAGGGAGCAGAGGCTGGCTGGAGGCTGTGGCTCCGAACACCTCTGTCTAGCACCCAGTTGCTGACCTGATTTCCTGCTGCATTATTTTCAGCCGGGGCACCCACTCCCGCCGCCCCCCCACCCTGGGCTTGCCACCCAGCCGGAGCCTCTCGGCCAGACCTGCGGGGACCGGCCTTCCGCGGGGGTGACGGAGGTACCACTTCCTCAGATGGGGGAAAGCCCTGCCTTCTCGCTGGCGTAGGACGGTTGCGCCCCCCATCCCCCAAGCAAACATCTGAAATGATCCTCATTTAATTGGGCCGATTTAGGGGGAGCGGCGGCGGCAGTTTCCTTGCGTTGCCGAGTCTGAGAGATTATTAATATGCCGATTCCAGGAAGGATCGGCGTGGATTCCTCGGTTACAGATGACACAATTATACTCCGAAATTCTTCGCCTCCATCAGTACAGATTGTTAAAAACACTCTTGCCTTTTAATTAAGCTTCTGAACAATAGTCTTATGAATACAAATGGATCGTTGCTGCCCATGGCAGACAGGCCGTGGGGGAGCTGCGGTTTCCAGCTGTGGTCCTGCCCGGCAGGTTGCGAGGCCTCTGGGGGCCATGGGCGCCAGGCCTTAGCGAGGTTCGGGGGTTTCAGCCATAGGGGAGAAAAAGGGTCCCCAGCTCGTTCCTCTCAGTCCCTGCCCCTTAATCCTGCTGGGCCACATGATAGAAAGTGACTGTCCCTGAACAAAGAAGGAGATTCTGACACCTGCCACCCCACGGGTGGCAACCTTATGTTGAGTGAAGTGAGCCAGTTGCAAAAGGACAAAGCCTGTTTGAGCCCATTTATATGAAGTCCCCGGAGGAGTCAGATTCATAGAAAGAGAAAGTACGGGGTGGGTGGGTGCCAGGAGCTGGGGGCAGGGGGTTGGGGAGTTAGGGTTTAACGGGGACGGAGGTTCACTTTTCTAAGAAGAAAGGAAAACGATGGTGGTGACGGCTGCACAGCACTGTGAATATACGTAACGCCACCAAGCTTGGCACTTAAAAATGGATAAGATGGTAAATTTTATGGTGTGTAGGTTTTTTTTTTTTGCCTTATTTTAGGGCCGCATCCGCGGCATATGGAGGTTCCCAGGCGAGGGGTCTAACAGGAGCTGTAGCCGCTGGCCTTCGCCACAGCCACAGCAACGCGGGATCCGAGCCGCGTCTGCAACCTACACCACAGCTCACGGCAAGGCCGGATCCTCAACCCACTGAGCAAGGCCAGGGATCGAACCCGCAACCTCATGGTTCCTAGTCGGATTCATTAACCACTAAGCCAGGGCTGGTACTCCTACGGTGTGTAGATTTTATCACAGTTTTAAAAAAGCTGATTCTCTTGGCCAGTCTATGCTGAGTCCAGGCTGGGTATGTTCCCCGGCGCTCGCCCTGGGCCTGGGGGTGGGTGTGAGAGCGGAGCCCATCACGGGGAACCAGAGCCAGACAGGGGGTAAAAGCGATACAGTCAGATTTTACTCAGGACTGTTGCAATAGCAGAAAAGAGACCTCAGTGTAGACTGGTCCCAGCCCCGAACACAGCAAGGGCAGGTGGAGATTTGTAGCCCAGAAGAAGGGTGGGGGAGTGGATGGAGAGCAGGCCTCAGGAGTAAGGGGGTTCCCGCTGAGGGCGGGCAGGTGGTCAGACGTCACCCGGGGGGCAGGTGGGGACCTGATCAGATTCCAAGGTGGGGGTTCTCTGAGCTGCTTTAGCAGGATTCTTGTTGCAACTGGACGATGCGGGGCCACAGCGATGAACGCCAAGGTCGAAGCCTGGAGGGGGCGCTTGGGGAGGAAAGTTTAGTCGAGGAGAGAGTCTTCATCGAGACCGCAAAGCCTGGAAAGGGGATTCCTTAGTTGCAGGCTGGGTCAGCCCAAACCTGTCTGCCCGCCAGGAAACGACCCGTGGAAACAGATGGATCTGCGTTTATGCAGAAAAGCTGCTTCCTTTTGGCAGCTGGTCCCGTAAACCCATTCCTCCCCCATAGGACTCCTGGGCCTTTGGCTGACTTTCCGGAGCTCACCCCTGGCAGCGCCGGGTCCGTGCGGTCAAGGCCAGAGCTCAGGGCGTTTTCCAGGATCAGAGCTGAGCCGCAGCCACTTGGAGTGAAGGTGTGGGAAAGGCTGAGGGGTTCAGAAGGTCGAGGTGGACAGAGCCCAGCGTCAGTGGCGGGCTGGCGACCCCACCGCCAGCTCTCTGGCAGTGTCTGCACACGAGTCCTTATACATTTTACTGATGCGAAGGACACACAGCACACAGTTTACAAGTAATAACGAAACACTCAGACTCTTTACTGTAAATCCCATACGGTCGGTTGATTCTCACAGACTGCTTTTGTTGATTTTTGCCAGACTCTTGTATTTGTCATAGTCAACCAACGCTTGCGATTGCCGAAGGGTGTAGTTCCGACACACGTTAGCTCACGCTTTTGTTTTACGTGGGTGAATAAGATGAAAAGTGAAACCACAAAGACACACGTCTGAACTTCATCAGTTTGTTCGTTGACGTGGGTGGCTTCCCTGCTGAATCGGATGAGGGTTTTTGAAAGCTAGATTTCCTCACATGTTGTGCTCTTTGCCGTGTTAACACTTCTAAAGTCAATCTCTGCATTATTAGCACTTTCTCTGCCATTTTCTTTTTTTTGACTTTAAAAAAAATTATTTTTCAATTTAAACGTAGCAAAGTCAACTTCTTTCTACCGTTTTCTAAGCCCAGACAATCCACATATCAAGCAATCGAGCCTTGATTTCCAGTGCTTGCCTCTTCCTGTGGTGTAAATTCTCCTACTGGGCTGATGTCAGGCTACCTACTCATTACATCTGTGCTGACGATTTCTAAATAAGGCCCCATTCTGAGATAACTGGGGTTAGGACTCCAACATATGAATCTCTGGGGACATAACTCACCTCCATAAAAGAGAGAGAATGTAGAACTGTCATCCACCCATCTGTCCATCCACCATCCATCCATCCATCATCCATCATCCATCCATCTGTCCATCCAACCCTCCTTCATTAGTCCTTTATCCATCCTTCATTCATCCACCCATCATCTATTTATCCATCTGTCCATCCATTCTGACATATTTATCGAGTACCTTCCATGCTCCAGGCACTGTTCTTGGTGCTGAGAATCCAGTGAGGTCAGAGCAGATGTGGCCCAGCCTTCCTGGAGCTCTGGTTCTGAACAACTAATCACGTGATTGGTTCGTTAGACATATCGGTTGTATACTATTTCTAATGCATGTTAAAAGAAACCTTCATGTTTAAAATAGAAATGTTTAGCGTGGATCCTCTGAAATCTCCAAGAGGACCAGAGGAGGCGGGTGTCCCAGGCCTTGGGAAACCCTCTGGGGACACAGCCACCAGGCAACAGGACACAGGGTGGGCGCAGGGAAGCTGGGCTCTGGAGACAGCAGACGTGACAGACATGGTATTGACACGGAGAAGGGCCCTGTGAGGCTCCTGGGCACAAACCCCTATGTGCCCCCATTGCTCTTCAGGACTTAGGCCTCAGTCAGCCTCCTGGACCTTCCCTGAGTTCAAAGAGTTGCCAATCAGGGAGGGGAGGGGTCGCAGAGACCGGGGAGGCACAGTCAGGAGACAAGAGCGCAGCCTTGGGGCGGGTCCTGGTTCCTGCTCAAGGAACGTACAGAACAGTATCTTTAAACTCTTCTGCAGAACTCAAACCCGCAGCAAACGGAAGATGTTGATGAAGGCTTCTTCTGAAAGAAGGGCCATCAGAACCAGTCCCGGGGCCACTAAACGCCCGCTGTGAAAGACAGTGCAAGCTTGCCTCTGCCCGGATCCTCATCAGCGGCCCTGTTTTCCGCTCCCCAAACTACGCCACCTCCCAGTCTCTCCCAAGGGGGCGCTGTCTTTAGGGGTCAGCCTGCTGGATCCTCCTTTGCCAGGCAAAGCAATAAAGCCGTCTTCTCCTTCACCGGCTCTGTCTCCACCTTTGTATTTGGCGCCCACGCAGAGGCTGAGCTTTTCCAGCAGCGTCCCCTCAGCCGCCCCAGCCACCTCGCCCCACACGCAGAGCGGCGGCGGCATCGGGAGAAGATGCTGTCTGGTTCCCGCCCCCAGGAACTTACACTTGAGCTTTGGAGCCACGTGTGTTTTTTTTTTTTAATGGCTGCACTCATGGCATATGGAAGTTTCCTGGCCGGTGACTGAATCCGAGCTGCAGCTGCAACCTGAGGCATGCTTGCAGCAACAGCAGATCCTTTGCAGGGCTGGGGATCAAACCCGAGTATCTGCAGCTACCTGAGCGACTACAGCTGGATTTTTTTTTTTTTGCTTTTTAGGGCCACACCTGTGGCATATGGAAGTTCCCAGGCTAGGGATTGAATCAGAGCTGCAGCTGCCGGCCTACACCACAGCCACAGCAACACAGGATCCAAGCCACGTCTGTGACCTACACCAGAGCTCACGGCAACGCCGGATCGTAAACCCACTGAACAAGGCCAGGGATCGAACCCGCAACCTCATGGTTCCTAGTCGGATTCGTTAACTGCTGCACCACGACGGGAACTCCTGCAATTGGATTCTTAACCCACTGTGCCATGGTGGGAGCTCACTGGAGACACTCTTAGGAAACTGTTCATACTGTGTTCACATAAGGCAGCTTATAGGTAAGAGCTGAATTGTCTCTGCATGTCAGAGGAGAAGGTATTCCTGAGAACACGGACATCCGGGGAGAGAGCTTGAAGTCAGCCCCTTGCATCTGCTGTCTAAGCTGGACGTGTCACTCACCCTCCCCAAGGCTGGCTTTCCCACTTTCCTGTCTGCCGAACAGGTGGGGGGGTGGGGAATCCCTTTTCTCAACTCTCTAATGTTCAGTGACAGGGCCTGCAAATTAAACTGACAGCAAGACAGACTAACAGGAGAAAAATCTTACTATGCATGGGCAGGGGTGTTTCTCAGAAAAGAAGTGGAAAACCTCAGGATGCACCTGGACCTGGGTTTAGCCCTTTTAGAGTTCCCATCGTGGCCCAGTGGGTTAAGAACCCAGCACAGTGTCCTTGGGGGATGTGGGTTCAATCTCTGGCCTTGCTCAGTGGGTTAAGGATTCAGCACTGCTGTGGCTGTGGCTGTGGCTGTGGCCCTGGCTGTGATGTAGACTGGCAGCTACAGCTCTGATTTGACACCTAGCCTGGGAACGTCCACATGCTGCAGGTGTGGCTGTTAAAAAAGGAAAAAAAGGGGGGGATTTAGACTTCTGGGGGTGGTAGTTAAGCTGTGGGAAGATACTAGGATATACACGGTAGATAAGGGTTGTTTAGTGAAGTTTGCTCTGCAGACTCAAGTTGTCTCCAAAGTCCTTTTCTTCCACGTAAGAAAGGGGAGGAAACACTTGCAACCAGAAATTTCCTTTACAAAAGGGAGACTTACGCCCGGCTTTTAGGCAGGAAGAAGGAGGACAGAGAGCTCCTTGTGTATTTGCTGCTGCTTTATGCTCATCAGCTCGTGATAGTGCTAATCCATACAGCAAAGTGGCTCATTTGGGGTGACACGTGGGGATCCCCTTCCCAGGGACGAGTCTCTTCCCCTCGGGGAGCTGTGGAGACCAAAGGAGCCGAGATGCTCCCACAGGGGCCCGGGCCCAGAGACACTTGCTCTGGGGGCTTTGTGGCCTTGCTCAGGCCTGGCTTGGGGGCCAGGGGTCAGAGTCAAGGTCTTCCCAGAGGGTCTTCGACAGGAAGCCCCCCACCCCAGGGGAGCCCCCAGAACAGCATCTTGGGACGATGCTGAAACTTGCTGGGAGCCTCTTCCTCACTCTGAGCTGCAGCCCTTGGTGACTTAAGGCTGCTGGTCTCGTCCCAGGCTCCACGAAGAGTTGGGCTCGGTGACCTGGGACCACCTCGGAAAGCCCTCTGGATACTAGGACTGGTGTGGCGTCTGGGGGGCCCCTGGATCTGGATGCTGGGAGGAGCGGAGCTGGTACGCTTGTAGCCAAAACTCAGCCTCTGTGCACTGGTGCCGAATAGGAATGAGGAGACAGAGTTTTGAGGGAAGGAGAAAAAGAGCTGTTGCTTTGCCAGGCAAAGGAGGTCACAGCGGGCTAAGGCCTTAAAGACTGTGCCCTCCCAGCGGGAAGAACTGGGTGGGTTTTATAGTGTGTGGCTCTAGTTATTGGCCTGAAGGCAACCAAGAGCGGATAAGAGGTCCTGAGGAAATAAAGCACCATCTTACAGGCCTGATAGCATGAAGCCTTTTTATAGTCATCAGTTTAGAGCAGGTCTCTTTCCTCTAGAAAAGGGGAGGTTCTTCGGAGAGCTCCGAGCATGAGCTTCAGGATTCCCAGGTGCTTTCACCCAAATGCGTCACCTTTCGACCCCGGGTCCCGCCCCTCCTCACCCAGCCCTCGACCTGAGCCTTGAAGACCTGGCAAGGACGCGCAGGCGGAGCCTTGTATGGTTTTCCTACCCTCGCGTTTAATTACGGGCCTGATTTCGGACCCGCCGCCCTCTGCCTGCAGGCGGGGCACCGCGGAGGGGTCCGGGCTCTGACGGCCCTGTCTCAGCTGCCGACCGCCTGCCCTGAGCTTGTCTGTCTCCACCACTGAGTCGAAGGCAGTTAACAAAAGGCCAGCAGCCCTCAACCTTATGACTCCCACTGCTTCTGTGCACCGCAGGCACAGTTACTGCATAAAGCAAGGCTTCTGTCAGCCGTGCCTCGCCCCGCACACTGAGAGCGAGCGCTTTGAGGGCTGTGAGGCTACGGCACAGCAGGGACTACCATCGCTCCATTTACCCCCCGGTAACGGGCTAATTGTCGCTGTCACACAAGGAGCCATACCGTCCCAGGACTGCATCTTGAAGGTCAGCTTCCTTATGTTTCGTTTGGATTCCCCGGAAGCAGAGCCTGCGATACGGGACTGGGCGCAGGTGCTTCAGCAAGGACGTGACCCCAGGGGGCAGGGGCAGCGATGGCGCGGGTGGAGTCGGGCAGGAGGGAAGCTCAGTGAAAACATTTGCTGTGGAGATGATGACCGCTGTGTTCAACCGAGCTTCGGTCCCTCCAGGGACCCTGTAAGCCCTGTGCTGAAAGCCCCTCATTGTTGTACCTCGGAAGGTAGTGACGCTGGGCCATTTATCCACCAGCTCCCACACCCTGTGTCCGCAGGGTTGTTCCTTTCCCCCCACACCTCTGGGGCTATGCTTACGCAAGGACACAGCGGCCTCTGTCATCTCAGGGAAGGTTCTGATGCAAAAACGCTGCGCCAGCCAGGCGGGGAGCTGTCCACGGCCGTGGTGCTGAAGTCAGGTGGGCGGAGGGGCTAAGCAGTGGGATACAACCAGCTTCTGCTACACTGGACAGGAGGATTTAGATCCAGGATGTTTCCCAAACACTTTAATGCCTTGTTCCTCCAAAACCTTGCCTTCTTTAGAGCACGCATTTGCTTTAAAAACCCATTTTACTTCACCTAGGGCCCTGAGACTTCCACCCAACCTCCGAAATCCCCATGGGTTTACCTTCCACGGGGGCACCAGGAGAGCAGAGGGCGGGACACCAGCTGGGTCCTTGTTGTCACTTGTCTGTCAGCTCTTGTTTGTGCAGGGAGAAACCAGACAACCAGCTGTTGCACCGGTGCGTGGAGAAAAATCACGTCGATCCCTGTTTTTGCATGCTGGTCGAGTCTTCTGCTAGAACCTCGGGGGGTGTCGGGTCGGGACATCATAATCTCCGGCTGGGATAAGCAGCGCCTGCCCCATTTTTCTCAGTTTGGGCTCTTGGAGACAGACGTCAGCTGTTTCATCAAAAACAAAGTGCTCCCTGTGGGAGAGTTTAAGCAGCTCACCTATGAAGGGTATTACTTTCTCTTCTGCTTCTGAAGTCTGTCCTAGTTTTCTCTTCTGCTGGCAGCACCCTTGTGTTATGGATCTCCCCAGCCATAAAATAGACATAACACTCACCTTCCCTGAGTGAGAGGCCCAGGGGCACTTGCCAAAGGCTCTGACAAATGTGCGTGGCTTTGACCTTCTAGCTGCAGAAGCCCCGTCAGATGGGACCGAGTGTCCCAGATGTGAGAGGATGGGAGGGCCTTGTGGGCGGGGAGGAGCTAGCAGGCAGGCGGCCCCTGTGACCCTCACGGCACCTCACTGATGCAGGAGAGGTCGGTCGTGGTTTCTCTGTTCCAGGGCCCCCAGGACACCAGTGAGGAAAACTGAGGAGACACAGGGTTTGAGGATGTAAACAATTTCCAAATTGTCTTAGACTTTTCCGAAAGCGCGGGACCCAGGATGATTTCCCCCATGGGCAGTGGGAAGAGAGTGCGGACTGGAGGCAGACCTGGATTGGAAGCTTGACTGCCCATTTGTCACGTGCAGTGACCTTGAACACCTGATTAAGTCTCTCGAGCACCGGCTTCTTCACTTGAATCAAGGGCATAACACTCTTCACTCATAAGCTTGTCATGGGGATAAGTGCAGTGACACGGCCACGTGCTGGCCCCGTGGAGGGCGCACAATGAACACGCAAGGCAAGCTTGCTCTTTTTCCTTTTCCTCGTGGCAGGGAGAAAATGAAGCTCTGAGCCTCCGCTGCCTGGAAAGCACACGGGTCTGGGATGGATGAACCACTCTGTCGTCTGCTGACCTCCGGCAGACTGAAGAGTGATTAAAAGGATGGTTTCAGATGCTGGAAGCACCACGAGCTGCCTCTTTGATCTGCCTGCTTTAAAAATTCTCTCCTTATAGTGGCCTTACTTTAGGCTTTTCATTTTTGCAGGATTTCCTAATCCTCTTTAAATAAAGATCAAAAAGGAGCCAGCTCTTGGCAGCGTTCCCCCTTTTCCGCTGGTCAGTACCCCGTAGAGGTTTGGGTTGAAAGTCCTAGTGACTGGCTCAGGGGAACTGAAAATACTAGCTCTGGGCTCCAAACTGGTTGGAAAACTCGATTACCTAGAACCTGATCTGACCTCGGGTTTCTGAAATAATTGGTGCAGAGGCTTCTACGTGCCAAGCGCGGTTTCAAATGCATTAACCCCTTTCATATGCATTAACCCATCTACTCCTCACAGTAACCAGTGAGGCAGGGGGCCATCGTTTTCATCCCATTTTACAGATTGGGAAGCGGAGGCTCAGAGCAGCGCAATGACTTCCCTAAGAGCATAAGAGGGAAAGTGGCAGAGCTGGGGTTTGGGGTCCAGAGTCTCCATCCTTAACCGCGTGGCTGAGATACCAAGGACTGAACCAGTGGCAAGTCCTCAACCCAGAGGGAGTTTGGAGTAACTCCCTTTGCGGAGAATGCCTTCCGCCCCCGACCAGAGGCTCCCCCACATGCCGTCTGGCCACCGGGGACTCCTGCACATTTGGGGGTCCTGTTCCCCACAGTGTCCTGGGGAGACCTGGGGAGGGAGTACGGACCTGAGTCCTGGGGAGTCACTAGCTGTGGGGGCCTCGTCATCTCTGTGATCACATCTCAGGCAGCAGGAAAAACACCTGCTCCTTCGTCTCAGGTTAACCACGGAACCGAGAAGCCCTGTTCCTCTAACCTTAAAACAGGGGTAGAAAGGCCGAGTGAGCTCTCAGCTCTTTCTGTTCACAGGAGGTGGGGGTGGGCTGAGGGGTTCTGGCTCTGGAGCTGGGAGAGCAGATGCTACAGGCGGGGACTCAGTGGTGGGGGGGGGACTCGACCAGACGTGAAGTCAGCAAACACAGGTCTTCAGTGAGAGAGTCCCGCTGAAGTACAAGAAGGGACTGGGCAGCGGGGCCGGCGTGGGCCATGGGCGCTGCTTCTTGTCCTCGTGGCTCAGGGCAAGGGCTCCCCAGACCCGCCCCAGGATGGGGACTCCAGCCACCCCCGCCTCCCCTTGAGACTGTGAGATGACTCTGGGGCGGCATGAAGTTGGGCTGAGCAAGGAGCCAGCTGCCTCTTGACGCCCTTCGCATGCACACACACGTGTGCACACATGCACACCCATGCACACCTGCACACCCTCGCAACCCACGCACACCCACGCACACCCATGCACACCCATGCACACCCCACGCACAAGTGCACCCACACGTGTACACACACACACACTCTCTCCAGGGCGTGAGGGGTTCCAGGCTTCGCCTCTAAGATTTGGTGTCCTTGCCAGGGTCGGCCCGGGGTCACGGTGATCAGAGATAGCAGGTCAGAGGTCAGAGGTGGGAGGCTGGCGTACGATTAGGGAGGGGCTGCAGGCGTGGCAGGTGCAAGGTCTAGGTCAGCAGCAGGGTGAGTGGCTGAGGGGAAGCGAGGCTGTGAGGAGAGGGGACAAAAGACCGAAAGGCTGTGTGTTGGGAGGAGGCAAAGCGCACCCCCCAGACGGAGGCAGGAACGGATGCAGAGAGAGTCACAGAGAGCAGGGCTGACGTCCCCAAGGAGCGAGGGCCATGCTGGGGAGGGTGGAGGGTGATAGAGGCCAGGGAGGAGGGCCGAAAAGTCCACTGACGTGGTTGGGGGCGAGGTTTCGGCAGCGAGACGGACTGTGGCTTAAAGGAGAGCCTTCTGCCAGGTGGCCCTGAGCCCCCTCTGCATCCATGCCCTCAGGGGCTCCCGCTCAGCCTCTGGGCTTGGCGTGGGACTTGCCCCGGCTGGTGGGACGTTAGCAGCAGAGGCTTAGCACTTGCTGTGCTCAGAGCCCGAGGTTACCACCTGTACAGGCCTTAGCCAGCCCACTAAGGTGAGCTCCACAGGCGGATGGAGGGGCCAGCCTGGGCTGATCTCAGCCAGGTGAGGAGGCCCCGTGAGGTCACCAGGCCGCCAGGCTACATCCTGGGGACCAGAGACACAAAGGGGAGCCCAGCCGGGATCAGCTTTGACCAGCTAGAGCAGGAAGGCCACCCAGGGAGTTCCCACTGTGGCTCAGTGGTAACCACCCGACTAAGATCCATGAGGATGCAGGTTCAGTCCCTGGCCTCGCTCAGTGGGTTAAGGATCCGGCATTGCTGTGAACTGTGGCGTAGGTCACAGACGTGGCTCGAATCCTGCATTGCTGTGGCTGTCGTGTAGGCCGGCAACTACAGTTCCAATTCAGCCCCTAGCCTGGGACCTTCCATATGCTGCAGGTGGGGCCCTAAACAGCCAAAAAAAAAAAAAAAAAAAAAAAAAAGGGAAAGAGAGAAAGAAAGAAAAAGGTAAGGTCACACAGCCAATCCACAGGATCTTGAGAAGTAACGAATGTCGTGTTTGTTGGGCTTAGGCTAATTTGTTATGCAGCAAAGCTGACTGAGAGAGTCAGAAAGCCACAGTGAAAACTGAGGAGGCCACCCCCCGCTCCCCACCAGCCCCAGGCCCAGAGGTCAGAGGTTGCTGGAGCAAGAAACTGCGGAGTTTGAGGATGCTGGGGGGTCTCGAGGACTGTCTTTGGGGTCAAAGCATCAGAGGGCTTTGAGGATGGGGGTGGGTGGGCGAGGGGGTTGGAGTGGGGCCGGGCCACCTCCGTGGGGAGAGGGTGACATTCGGAGGTTGCGGGAGCAGTGACCCACCCTGATCCGTCCAGTTCAACAAAAGTGTCCCAAGCGCTGGCCGGGCGGGTGCGGGGGCAGCTGCCGTGCGACCCCGTCCGTCCCCTCTGTGCAGCTGTGTGGCTGCCCCCGGCCGGACAGGCACATGTGGTACCCTCCCCCGAAGGCACAGGCCGCCTCTTCAGCCCTGACTGCTGACGTCACTGGGTTTCCTCTCTCTGTGGGAAAATGTCCCTGTTTTTAAGCAGGAACGTGGAAGGAGGTCAGGCTCACGGGCACGTTTTCTTGGTTGTCAGCGCCTCTTTCTGATCAGCAGAGGGCTGCCTGGCAAGGGACGTGACCTCCCGGGAGAGCCGTACCCCCCGTGAGCCGCCAGGCCAGGCAATGCTCCGCGGGGCTGGGGAGAATTTGAACTTGCTCTTTGCAGGCCCTTCAGGACGTAAACCAGCTGTCATCAGATTCTGGAACCCGTGTTTGTGGTTCATTAACTGTGTAATGAACTTTCCTCCTCTGAATGCCGTGGAGGAGGCATTCGCCCGAGAAGGCGGAGGACCTGGTCACACGGAGACGTGGCGCCCAAGCCTGCCACAAGGGCGCGTCCATCCAGCGGGGTCGACAGAGGCCTCGGCCGTGCTCGTGACCCCGTGTTTCTGGATCCCCTGACATCTGGACACTGAGCCTCCACGCTGCCCTCCTGGAGGGGACCCCTGCATGAACCAACCTTCAGCCTAAGTGCCTCTTGCTCGGGAGAGGCGCTGGTAAGGCTCCAGGAACCCCATGTCCACAGGGCAAAGGGGCTAGACGCTATTTCTTCCTTGCATTTCAAGGGCCTGTAGGTAGAAGCTGAATTCCCCGGAGTCTCAGAGTGACGGCTGTTCTGAGCCGCTGGCTTTGGAGGCTGCAGCCCGGCTTAACTGGACCATCAAACACTGGATTTTACAGCCCAGCGAGCCACCTTGGAACGTCCCGTGGAATCCGCTTGGGCACTGGAGGCTTAGAGAGAACCAGGAATTTATTTGTCCAAGGTCTGGTTTGACGTGTGCGTGAGTTCGCTGGTGTCTGCCTTGTTGTGTGAGTCATGCCTTCGTGGCTGAGACGGATGTTTCCGCTCTACTGACCCACGTGAAACAGTCGTAATGTTTTATTTAAATGGGCTTGTGTTTGAAGGGATGCGGGGTATGTGAGGAAGATTCCTGAGCATGCGTCCATCCCTCCATCCATCCATCCCCCATCTATTGAACTGTCTGTCCATGCAGCTTTCCATCCACTCATCTGTCTATTGAACCATCTGTTAATCCATCCTTCCATCCATCCATCCTTCCATCCATCCATTGAATTGTCTGGTAATCCATCCATTGATGCATCCACCACCTACATACTGATCTGTCTGTTAATCTATCCGCCCATCCGACCATCCACATCTATCTGTCCATCCACCTATTGATCCAACCGTCCATCCAGCTATCATTCATCCTTCCATCCATTCACCCATCTACTGAACTGTTTATCCATCCATCCATCCATCCGTTTGTCCATCCATTTGTCTGGAGGTGAAGGAGACAGCAGCGTCCTGGCCTCAGGGAGTACAGGGTCACATGGAGACTGACAGTGGCTTTCTTAGCCAGGGGGATCAGGGAGAGCTTCTCTAATCAAGTAATTTGATCTGAGGCCTGAAGAATGAGAAGACACCAGCCCTTTGGAAAACAGAACAAATCCTGTGCTTTCCTCTGGGTCCATCTCAGCAGACCGTTTTGAGCACTGGACTTTTTCTCCTTGTCCTTAGTGTCCTCTTTAACTCCTGACTGCTCTCCCTCCACAAATCCTTGTCTGCCCCTGGATCTTTGTGACAGAGCCCAGATGAAGACAGTTCAGGGCTGAGGCACAAACCAGGCTCCTTCCACTTTCTTGTTCTGTCATCCATACAGGGTACTTCCATCTTCAAGGCTGCAAGAAGGCTGCGACACTTCCAGGCACCGTATGTACATCCCAGGCAGGAAGAAGGCAAGAGACAACCTGAGACCCACCACCCCGTCCAGGGGTGGGTTCCTGTCCCATTGGGCTGAGTTCATTTTCCAGTGAAGCATCATGGTACAGCATTTTACTAACGGCACGTACCTCTCCGACCCTCACAACTGTCAGCTGCATGAGGGCTGACACCGTGTCCAGGAATCCTTTTTTTCGCTAGTCCCTGGCATCTGGTTGGCTGAACAAACCAAGGTCCTTAGGCAGGGAGAGGGCGTGTCCCATTGCCAACCCACCGACTCTCCATGCCAGCCTCACTGTACCACTTGTCTGCCATTTCTAGATTTCTTCCTACTGTGCCACGGAGCCCCACGGGGTGTTAATCCTTGTGAGGGGCTGGCATCGAAGTGTCATCCGTCCCCCCACACTTAGCCCTGAGCCCTCCCAGCTCCCTGCTCCTCCTCTCGGGCCCATGGCCTTTGCCTCCCCATCCTGCTTTTTCTACGGGCAGGTCCCCTTCCCGACGCCTGCAGGGTGGGCCTGCAGGGGAGGCTCTGAGTGGGGGCCACTCAGCAGGGTCGTGGGAGGAAAGATGTCACCGGGCGTGGGAGGGCGAGGAGGAGGCCGGGACGCTGCCATGCAGACCAGCCCGCGGACTCAGCCACGGTCCTGCGTGGCGTGCACGCAGCCCGGAACGGCCACCTCGGCCTGTGGCCCCAGGGCCCTTCCTCCAGCCCTGCGGGGCTGCTGTCGAGGGCCGACCTTGGTGCCTGGGCCTGGGGAGGGGAGAGTCGCCCCTTAAGACGGCTCCCGCGCTGGAGCCACAGCTTGCCTTCCTTCAGAGAGAGCAGGGCCAATGTGCCTCCTTACAGATGTGCTGGCCTGCGGCCCAGAGATGGTAGCTGCGGCTGCAAGATCTCGGATTCGAAGTTTTGGGGTGCAGGGGCCTGGGAGCCAGGAGTGGGCTCCCGCCTCACAGTGGGGGCCGGTTACCCAAGTTCCCGGGGGCGGTGAATGCGCCAGCAGTCACAGTCACATGGCCAAGCCCCCTCGTGCCTGGTCCTGTGGGGGCGGGGGAGGCGGGGGTTCCAGGTGGGCAGCCATCCTTTAAGATCTGGGCGTTTACGCTGTCAGACTCAAGCAGGGCGCCTTTGTCTTCCCCGGGGACTCTTGTCTGGAGGCATTTTTGGTGTCGCACTGGGGACGTGTGTGTGTGTGTGCCCCCGGTCCCCCGTCACTCGCGTGAGCGCGCGCGCGTGTTTGTGAGCGTGTGCGTGTGTGTGTGTGCGTGTGTGTGTGTGCGTGTGTGTGCACTTCGGGCGTCTCAGGGTAGCGTCGGGGCTGCTGCCGACCTCCCTGCAGCTCACAGGACAGCAGTCACCCCGCCCGGGACGGCAGCTGTGTGGAGGCGGGGGTCCCGGTGGGGGACGCGGAGTGCCCAGGGTCCCTTAGGTGTTTGCGGCCCCCTGCGTGGCGGCTGCTGCCGTGGCTCCTGTTCATGTTCCTAAGGCGCGGCCCGCCCTCCCATTTCTGGCTGCAAAGGGAATTTTGGGCCTCGATTTCAAGGTCCTGTTGTCGCTGGGCGGGGAGGGGGCGCCCGCACCGCCCCCCAGCAGAGGGAGGACCCTGAGCGTCGGGAGCCCCGTCCGGCGCCCACTTCTCTGCCTGATGGGACAGCCTTCTTCCTGGCTCCTCCTGGAAGACGAGGCGATGCCGTCAGATGGGGTGGGCTGGACTGGGTGGTCCCCGGGGCCCGAGCTCCGACCCAGTGGGAGGGAGGCGGTTGCCGGGAGCTGCCTCCAAGCCAGGCGCTGAATAAGTGGCTTCCCAGCATTCCTGTGTCTAAATCCAGGCAACAGTAAAGACACCCCCTTGATGGCAGAGAACTGGGGGCTCAGAGAGGGTGAGTCACTGGCTCACACCACCCAGCACCACTGGGAGGAGCTCAAATTTGAACTCAGTTTCCCTTCTATGCGCCCCCACGGCTGAGCGCCAGCAAGCAGCACCCTCTCTGAGTTCCATCTGAGGACTGGAGGTGCCGGGGGTGGCCCAGGCATGGCTGTGGGCACAAAGGGTGGCTTGCCGGGTGAAGACTGCGGGGGTCCCCCTCCCCCACAGGGCAGTGACCTCATGGGGCAGGTGTGCCCACTCGCCAAGCCCCCCGGGGCCCTGAGTCGGGATGGATGCCCGGGTCACTGCCCTCTGTCCTTTGGGCAGAAGTGCCGTGCTCACTCAGTTCCGGGCGCGGGGCTTTGCCGGGGGAGACGGATGAGGCAGGTGTGTGCCCAGCGCTGGCTCTAGTCGTCGCGAAGTGCCGAGGCCCGGCCCCAGCTTTGAGTTCTGAGCTTTGCCTGGGACTCCCTCACTTTCCTGCAGCCAGCAGAGGTCAGTGGGTGGGCTTCTCACACCTCCCATCAAAAGAGCCCGAGCTGGTTCTCCTGATGGCCTGGAGACCCTCGGATGGTGGGCTGGCTGCAGCAGCCGGTCCTGCCTGGGACCCTGAAGAACCGAGGACCTGTCGGGTCATCCTCCGCTTCCTGGCGGAGCCCCAGCAGAGGCCAGGCCCACTTGCTCCTCTGGCCGCCCTGGGGACAGGGACACTCCTTGGAGGGTCCCGGGCCCTGCGCTGGGGAGGAGGGCCCTGTGTGGGGCCCGTGAGTGGTGCTCAGGCTCCCCAGAACAGACACAGTCCCCGCCGCTTTCTCCTACTTTCTTTTCCAATGACTGTTCCTTGATGACATAAAAGTGTCACTGTTGCCTGTTATGGCCTGAATTGTGTCTCCTGCACCCCCAGATTCACAGATTGATGCCCTGCCCCCCAGGACCTCAGATTGTTACTGTAATTAGAGGTAAGGTCTTTATAGAAGTAGTTAAAAGTGAAATGGCCCTAATCATAGATCATAGATCATAGCGGCCCTCATCCCGCAGGTCTGTGTCCTCATGAGAAGAGGAGATCAGGACACAGATCTGAGGGCCGACGGTGTGAGGACACGGGGAAAAGATGGCCGTGTGCACGCTGAGGGGGAGCCAGCCCTGCCCTCACTTGGCTCTCTGACTCCAGTCCCCAGGACCGGGAGAAGGTAAGGGTCTGTGGTGCTGTGCCAGGTTTGTGGTGCTGTGGCGGCCACCTCTGCAAATCCAGACTTTATCTAAAGCTGGTATGTGGCTGCAAGCGTCAGTGATAATGGCCCAGAAACAGGACTGTGTCACAGCAGAGCCTGGAGAGAGATCGACGCCATGGGTGCTCCTTCCCCTTTGCTTGGTTTTGCCCTATTTTCTTGTTCTTACCTTTTAGTCTCATTATTAGTCAAGGTCATTTTTGTCTGAAGGTCAGAGCACCCTTGGGGGGAAGGTGATGGACTGTGGTATGATTTGGGCTCCCCTCCACGTCCAGTCCAAGTTCTTTGGGGTCTGAGGAAAGGGAGCTGACCCCTGCAGAGGTGGGGTTTTTAGCTGGTCCCTCCCAGAGGTGGGGCATTTCCCAGGACACAAGGTTCCAGGAAGGCAGACTCACAGTGTCCTATCCCATCTTATGGGACTGGTGGACAGCAGAGCACCATCTGTACCACTCACCACCAGGAGCCGCTTCACAGAGCTGGGGACTCAGGAGTCTGGATCACTTTCCTGCAGTCATCAGTATACACTGGATCACTGTCCTGCAGCCGTCAGTAGACACTGGATTGCTGTCCTGCAGCCATCAGTAGATGCTGGATCATGACACTGGATCGCTGTCCTGCAGCCATCAGTAGACGCTGGATCACTGTCCTGCAGCCGTCAGTAGACACTGGATCGCTGTCCTGCAGCCATCAGTAGACACTGGATCGCTGTCCTGCAGCCGTCAGTAGACACTGGATCGCTGTCCTGCAGCCATCAGTAGACGCTGGATCGCTGTCCTGCAGCCATCAGTA
>PVHT020000047.1:315390-335420 GCA_004024745.2 Catagonus wagneri
CTGTCCTGCAGCCATCAGTAGACGCTGGATCGCTGTCCTGCAGCCATCAGTATATACTGGATCGCTGTCCTGCAGCCATCAGTAGACGCTGGATCGCTGTCCTGCAGCCATCAGTAGACGCTGGATCACTGTCCTGCAGCCATCAGTAGACGCTGGATCGCTGTCCTGCAGCCATCAGTATATACTGGATCGCTGTCCTGCAGCCATCAGTAGACGCTGGATCGCTGTCCTGCAGCCATCAGTAGACGCTGGATCGCTGTCCTGCAGCCATCAGTAGACGCTGGATCGCTGTCCTGCAGCCATCAGTATATACTGGATCGCTGTCCTGCAGCCATCAGTAGACGCTGGATCGCTGTCCTGCAGCCATCAGTATACACTGGATTGCTGTCCTGCAGCCGTCAGTAGACACTGGATCGCTGTCCTGCAGCCATCAGTAGACGCTGGATCGCTGTCCTGCAGCCATCAGTAGACGCTGGATCGCTGTCCTGCAGCCGTCAGTGACGAAGAACATCCCCACCAAGGGAGGATGCATTAATCTACACCTGACTTTGAAGTTCAGTCAGTTGTGAAAGTTTATTTTTTGTTTGAAGTTAAAATGTAACAAGTACATTTTGGAAAGTGGTTCTGCCTCAAATACTTTTTCAAACTGGGGAAGTACACATCCTGAATGAAAAGCACTTGATTGCAGATTTTCATGGTCCTTTGCAGTATCATATTTTATCCTGGGAAATCCACTCTTTGGCTCATATGCAGGTGTGGAGACCTCTGACTCCTGCCTTGGTTATTTATGCTGAGGAACAAATCACTGAAGTTGTGTCTTAAGTCAGCACCCACTTATTATCTCACCGTGTCCATGGGTCAAGGGTCTGGGCTGGGTCCTCTGCTGACGGTCCCACAAGGCTGCTATCGCAGTGTCAGCTGGGGCCAGGCCCCTTCCTGTACCTCGGTTCTTCCTCGGAGCTCATTTGCTCTTGGCAGAATCCAGTTCCTTGTGTTTGTAGGACCAGGGTCCTCCTCCTACTGCTGCCATGGGGGCTGCTTTCAGTTCCAAGGGCCGGCCTGCCCTTCCTGGCCACTTGCTCCTTAGGCAGCTCCTAAAGTGGGCATTTACATCCTTCTGGGCCCTTGAGTGTGTCTTTCTGACTCCTCTCGTCTTCGACTAGAAGCCCCCTTTTCAGAGCTCACCTGGGTAGGTCAGGCCCAGGGAGGAAAATCTACTTTTTTTTTCTTGGTCTTTTTGCCTTTTTCTAGGGCCACACCCACGGCATATGGAGGTTCCCAGGCTGGGGGTCTAACAGGAGCTGTAGCCGCCGGCCTTCGCCACAGCCATAGCAACGCGGGATCCGAGCCACGTCTGCAACCTACACCACAGCTCATGGCAACGCCGGATCCTTAACCCACTGAGCGAGGCCAGGGATCGAACCCGCCACCTCATGGTTCTTAGTCGGATTCGTTAACCACTGGGCCACGACGGGATCTCCCAAAAATCTACTTTTGATGATGCTGTTGACCGGGGACCTTAGTGGCATCTCCAGCGTCCCCCGTACAGCGTGACACGGTCCAGGAGTGACGTCCCCTCACCCACACATGTCTCCCCACGGCCAAAGGAGAGCACGACACAAGGCTGTGTACCATTGGGGGTCCTCTCAGAATCCCCGCTGCAGTCCCTTTCGGGGGCCTCTGGAGGGCTGGCCGCGGAGTGTTCACCTGCACGTCCAGGCAGCGCTCCGTGCGGGGTCCATGCTCGGTCAAGTGACCCCATTAGCCCCTCTCTTGCCACCCGGGCTGTGGTCTCCCGCAGGCCCCTGGACCTCCGGCTTCTTCATCCTTCTTCCTCAGGGGCGAGTCCGGGCACACCGTGCTGGCCCCCTGTGAGCTCTGCCTCCCAGGAGACCCCACCGTGGGGGGGGGGGCGGGCAGGGGCTCTGAGGGGGGCTGGGGTTACAGGGGAGCAGACGAGGCTTCCGATGAGCCTTGGCTGGACCAGTCTGGAGGCCTGGGTGGTCTGGGTTTGGCAGGGTCAGAGCGAAAGGAGGGAGGTGCGGAGAGGGGGTGAGCGTGGAGGGCAGACCCGGAGGAGGCACCTCCCTGGGGCGGCAGGTCTCAGCTCGGGGTCTCTGCCTCTGTTGCGGAATCGGGCTGTGACCCCAGGGCTCTCTTTTCTGGATGACCCTCCCCGAGGCGCTTGATACCAGCCTCTGGCCTCTGCAGGTTTGGAAACATTCTGTGAAACATTTTTAATAACTCAGCACTTAAAAAGGTTGCCCTCCTAGCCCAGTACAAGTTTCAGGTCTGTAACAAGGAAGGTTCTTTCTGTGACTGGAGGCGGAAGAGAAGGACAGGATGCCCGAGGAAAGGCAACTTTGGGGACCAGGGGCTCCCACTGTGCAGGGCCAGGATCCCCCATCACCCCCTGGCCCAGATCTGAGCTTGACCTCGGAGGGCACGGGCGGGGGTCTGGAGGAACCCTGCCCTCCAGATGGCGGCTTAGCTGTTAGCAAGCTCCGCAGGGGTTGGGTTTTTACAGAAGACCCAGCCTACACTTCGGAGGCCCAGGCTTTCTTCCTATTTACGCACCTCCCCTCGGAAAGCTCAGGTGAGCTCAGGATGGAAAGTTCTGCTTCAGAGCCGTTCACTGGGCTCTAAAGGAATGACACCATCCTAATAGCAGTAGAGCGTTCCGAGTGCCCCGTGGATGGCGCTGTGTCGCCCGAGGTTGGCAACGGTGGCGGCTGTTGGGCTCTTGCTGTCTTTGGATGGTGGGGGAGGGGAGGGCGGGGTCCTTCTCCTGGTCCTGTCGCCGGGGTTCCCCGTGTCCTTCCTACTTTGGGGACCTTCAGTTAGTAACAGCTACTCATTTAATAATAACAACAAAGTACAACATAGATGACGCAGTCGTCACAGGACATGTCTTCGGAGCCCTGGCGTCCGTGGCGGACGGAGGGGGGACAACCGGAGCTGGCGGTGTGTGGCCCGGTCAAGTGAACGAGCTCACTCATGGCTGGGCAGCAGCCCCGGCTTCCCCACAGCCCGAGGGGCCGACTCTTGCCCTACAGACAGGCCGGCCAAATTGGAGAAAACACCGTGACGTTTGGGTTAAAAACAACCCTGGAGTTCGCAGGCCTGGCTCCGAGCCTTGCTGGGTTCTGGAATCTGAAGCCAAGTTGCCGCATTCGTTCAGCGGGTGGCAGGCGGGGCGACTTTGCTCTGCAGGTGTCCAGGGGATCTCGGGGAGATGATACTGTGGGGTTTCGGGTGGCCCCTGAGAGTGGGGGGCTCTTCTCCCGGGGATGATGGGGCCCTGCGTCGGGCCTCCAAGCGCCTCCTGAGCCCAGAGGGAGGTTCCTGGACAGGGAGGCTGGGCCTGCCCGCTGGTGACACCCAGGCATGGCGCCAGCAAAGCGAGAGGACGCAGGGCGGGCTGGGCGATGGCGTGTGTCCTTGTGGTAGGATGCTGGGTGAGAGGTCGTCGCCTTTATGGGAGAGCTGGAGAGCTGCTAAGTTCAGAGTCCAGACTCAGACCCAGGATCGTCTGTTCTTGGGGCTTGTCACCTCTGCTGGAGCCTCGGGGGCAGAGGCGCGGACAGGTGCACTTAGGCTGAAGGGGGCAAAAGCTGGCAGGCGTTTGGCCCGGAGGACACAGGGTGGGACAGGACTCATGAAGTCCTTGGGTGCTGGACAGAAAAGTTTTCGGCCAGGTTATCTCTCTGGTTTTTTTTTGGTCTTTTTTAGGGCCTCAGTCATGGCGTGTGGAAGTTCCCAGGCTAGGGGCTGAATCAGAGCTGCAGCCACCGTCCCACACCGAGCCACAGACACACCAGATCTGAGCCGCGTCTGCGCCTACACCACGGCTCAAGGCAACGCCGGATCTTTAACCCACCAAGGGAGGCCAGGGGTTGCATCCGCGTCCTCATGGCTGCTAGTAGGGTTCGTTGCTACAGAGCCATCATGGGAACTCCTCTTTGGGTCTTAAAATAAGGACAAACTCCGTGGCCCTCCCAAACAGAATCCCTCTTGCTCTGGGCAGCCCCTAGCCGCGTCTGTGGGTTTCATTCTGACCAAGGTTATGCGACCCCTGGTGTCGCAGTCCAGAGGCGTCAATGTCACGACTGCATCCACTTTTGATGAATTTCAGGCTCTGTGCTGACCGGCATCGCTCCGTTTCAGGCACTCCTGTTTCCTCCTTTTCAACCTGGAAAGGAGCCCTTCAGAAATTCTGCTTTCCCACCACGTACACGAGGAGACCGAGGCCAGAGGGCTTAGGGGAAAAGCCTGCGGTCCGCCAGCGGCTGGGGGCCAAGCCACGCGTGTCTCCCCCTGGCTTCTGTTCCCGAGTGGACAACTGTCTCGTATATTTTCTCTGAAGCCGAATAAATGGGTCTTTACAGAAAATCTGGTAGTGGAGTAAAGCACAGATGAAAAAAATCAGACACTTAGAAAAATCATTTAATGTTTTTATTTATACGCTGCGTGAAAAGACCGGCTTGGTTTGGGATTGGAGTTGCTACATAATTTATAGCCACAAAACCAGTTCCTAATGCAATGTGCTCTTAAGTTTTGCTTGTCCCCGAGGCACCCAATTTATATTCCATTCCACGGTGGAGAGAGTGAATGGCAGGACAGTGGTGGGTCGGGATGGGGCCCCCGGAGCCTGGGAAGGAAAGTCAGCTTGGGGAAGAGGCAAGACAACGTGGCCTGGACGCAGGACAGCAAAGTGGTTTATCATGGAGGGACTGTAATTTATTTTGACACCGAGCATGTATTATTCAGCTAGAGTAAAAATGAACCTTATTAACCAGGAAAACAGATCCTCTCTTCAACCCACGCTATGCCAACTGCAACTTAACCGTCCTGATCAGGACAAGAGTGGGCTTTGCTCAAACATCTCATCGGCACTCGAACAATCAGATCCCTCGCCGGGAAGAGATTTACACAAATGCAGCACGTTAAGACGCGAAATCTACCCCGCAAAGGAGCCTGAGCTGCAGGGTTAAGTTCTGGGTGGGGGGGAGCCGGGCCTGGCTCTGCGGCGCCAGGACCTAGCCGGTGGGGCAGCTAGGGTCCGTCACCTATCCACTCATCAGTCCAGCCGGCCATTCTCCCATTTAGTCGTGCATCCATCCATTTATTGATGCATTTGTTCCTCTCTTCCACACCAACTCTGTGCCGGGCAACTGGCCTATAACCCCTTTAAGAGGCTCTTGACTCTGAAACAGAAATTACTCGTTGACTTTGCAGCCTGAACCCAGCTGGACTGAGAGGACTCTTGCTGGAGGCATGGAGAGAGCCCCTCGGGGGACAGCCCAGTTGGGCCCTCATTCCTCTCAAGACCCATGAGCTGGGCTCCGTGTCCCTGTACCCATTTCACAGATGTGGCCCTGAGGTCTCGTGGTCAGGCCCTGGACCACAGGGCAGGGGTCGGGGCTGGGGTCCATCCCGTGCTGCAGCCGTGTAACTGGCCGTGTCTCTGAGCACCAGCTCAGCAGAGCGAGGCGGCCTGAGTCGGTCGAGAGGATGCAGCTCAGGCTTCCAGGCGCTGCGGACACAGGGGTGGGTGAGGCAGTGGACGGGCCCCCTCCCCTCGGCTTCGCGGAACTTCCACTGGGGGGAGGGCTGGGAAGGGGGAGGAGCATAAAGCCCGGTTCATCGACTCTAAGACACTCAGGTCTGCGTGCTGGGATATCTCTGAATCGGGATGTGACTTGTGACCACAGGCATCGTCACCGTGTGCATGAAACAGGCTGGGGGACAGTTCTGGGGGTGTCAGTGGGGAGGGCAGGCCGGGAGAGACAGCAAGCTGTGGGGAGGGGATCAGGGAGGGCGCTTAGCACAGGTCGCCTGAGGGGAGGCTGCGGGCTGACCCGCCTGACCCGCGGTCCCCGGGCGGCTCTCGACCGCCCGCGATGCTCCTGGGAGCTCAGAGGGTGCTGCCGTGGGGAGCTGCGCCGGCCTCAGTGGCTCGGAGCAGAAAATCAAAGAGGAGGATCGGACTTCGGCAGGTGCCAGTTTTAGGAAAACCGTAACCAGTTTATTTTGCTGATGGCTTTCTTTTTATGTGTGCGCTGAAGTGGTGGCCAATAAAAATCGGGCCTAATTAAGTCTAGAAGAGCTCCTTCAATAAGTATGAAATAAAAATTATAAGTGATAAGAAAGCTTCGTGTCAGTTTAATTGGCGGTGTTTTTTCTTTCTTAGTGCTACATAAAGTAATGAAGTATTTTGCCGTAGACGGCGTCTTTAATTCAAGGAAACACTCTGAGTAAAATATGGCACCATGCCGGGCACAGTCACACAGGTGCCGCGTGTTTTAACTCTTAATTCCGCGGCGCCTCGCAAGGCACCGGCTGGGAAGGAGGGGCTCCTCTGGGCTGTTCCAGGGCTCGGGGCGGGGGGCAGTGGAGAAGCAAGTGCCGGGGGGTGAGAGGCTTGACCAAAGACCAGAGGAGGAGGAGGCTGTGCCTGTGCCTGGGGGGAGGGGCCCAGTGGTCCCGGAGCCGCCTGGGCCAGGGGTCTCTGGTCACCAAGGCAAGTGGATGCCACGCCTCCAAGGCTGGACTGTGACCTGCATGAGTCCGCCGAGTGTCCCCTAATCTGCGTGGCCCTGGGGTCCGATGAGAGGAGAGCAGGGCCACGTGGTCCCCAGCGCGGGAGGAACCCCGGTGGCCTGAGAGGCCCCTTCCAGCTGCAGCGAGGGAGGGCATCTGTGCCTCTTGATGCGACCCTGTGGGGCGGGAAGGACCGTATGAGGGGTCCCTGAAGCACCTAAATTGTCGTTTCCCGAGTGGTTTTGTGGATGCTAAAATCCCCACCGAATGGAGGGAACGGACGACCTGAGACCATGAGCACGCGGCTCCGGGGCCTGCCAGAGCCCGAGGAGTGATGCTGTGACCCCTGGACGCCACCCGCCAGTCAGCTGACCACACACCCGGCATGGCCCGCCCCTACCCGGCCTTTAGAAATGATTTGCTGAAACCCCTCAGGGAGTGTGGGCTTTGGCAGCACCAGCTGCCTGGACCCCTTGCCTGGCGCCTGCAGTAAGCGTTGTACTTTCCTTCCCAACACCCCGGGGTCGGCAGCTCGGCTTCTCTGTGCACAGTCGACCCAAGTTTGGTTCAGTAACACCGAGGCCGGCTGCCAAGCGGCTGCGCTGCCCGCACCACGTGGTCGGGGGGCGGCTCCGCCAGGGTGGCAGGGGGGCCCAGGCGGCACTGCCATCGCCTTGGCGCTCAGGGTCTGGCCAAGACGGACTCATGTGAACCGAGCAGCATGAGCATCTGTGAGTGGAAGCGAGGAAACAGGGCGGGAGGAAGGCAACTCGGCGTAATCATGGCCAGGGCCCCCCAGGCGCCCTTGGTCCGAAATGTTCCTTGTGGGGCATCAGGTGAGGTGAGACTCATCTGCTCACTGATGCCGTCCTCCCACCTGCGCTCTAGAAATTGTCCCGCGTGGTCGCAAAGCCCAGTCTCCCAGCTTGGATCCAGGAAGGCCTGGTGCCGAGCCCTGGTCACGGGGAGCGCGTGGCGTGTTGGCGAGCCCCCGGCCCTTTCCCATGCTGATTGCTGGTTTCCACTGGGGCGCAGGGTGGGGAGGGGCACAGGCTCGGTGCATGGACAGCCCTCCTGTGCGGTGACCCCTGAGTGGTTTTGAAACTGACAGCGCTGATGACTTGAACCCAGCCAGAACCCAGACTGGGACTTGAACCCACGATGTTTAAATTAGAATCACTCACCCGGTGTCTGGACTCACTGAGGTTCAGGTTCTTCATGGCTCAGCGCAGAAGGAATTCAGCGAGAGACAGAGGGAGAGGCAAGAAATAGATTTATTAGGATGGGACGCTGGTGAGAGATGCAGGCGGGCAGGCGCGGAGGCTCCGCCCCCAGGACCCAGGGGCTGCAGTTTATCCTCCAAGGGGAGTGGGGGTGGGAAAGGGCCGCCTCTTCCTCTTTCTCTGAGCAGTAGCTCCTCCTTGGTTTCTGGTAGGAGAGTATTTGACCCTTAAGGTCAGACTAGGACTGTCCTGGTGCTTATTCAAATCAGCAGAAGTGTGGTTCTTAAACTCCTGCCCTTGGTCTGAACTTGAAAGGCGGCCCCCCCCCCCCCCCCCCCAAGGACCTGAAGCACATCTCATGCCTCCACTAGTCAGGCAAGCCTGCCTTGTTCTGACGGCTTTCCTCAGCAGTCATGAACTTACAGCGATCTCCCAGAGTCCCCTAGCTTTCCCCTTCTGTCTGTGGTCCCTGACTGGGACTTCAGCTACCTGCGTAATCGTCCTTCTCCGCCCCCATCAGTGTTGCTGCCTGAACCTGGCCCTAACTTGTCTCACTGTTGTCAGAGACAGAGGCTGGAGGCTGTCCAAGTGAAACATCCTGTGTTCCCATTTCCACTTGACAGGCTTCTCTTTCTGCTCCTTTGGGTTGAATTTCTCAGGCTGGGCTTGGGGATCACGGCTCCTTCTAATATTCGGTAAAGGGTGTCCCAGAAAGATAAGGGGAAGCAGACGGCCCGCTCCCCAAGAGCTGCAACAAAGAAGCCAGAGGTCACCGATAAAAGGCGTCTTGGGGACCCCTGGACGCCATGTCCCTCGGCCTTGAGAGGGTCGCCTTTGTCCTCAAAGCAGCCCGTGACTCTGATAAAGCATCCGGATGGGAGCTGGGCGGCCCTGGTGACAACACTTGAATCAACGGCTTTGTTTTCTTGAATGGATAAATGTTTGTTCTTTTTTTCTTCATTAAACCAGAAGAAAAAACCCATCAGCACTACTTCTCCACAAGAATGGAGGAAAAAACAAGAGAAAAATCCTCCCTCTTCAAAAGACCCTGTTGAACTTTTAAAGACAAAGTGTTTGAGAATCTAATTGTATGTAAATGAATAACAGTAACTCTGCAAAAAGTTTGACTTACTCAGTTGCCAGAGGCTCCTTTCGCAGGAAGCCTGGGGACTCCCCGTCGCTGAAGTCACGTGATCGGGCAGCAAAGCCGTGGTTTCCCGAGGCTGAGCTGGGCTGGTGGCACTTCCTTGCCCACATCCCCTGGGCCACGCTCTACGGCACAGGGTTTGGGAGGTGAGGTCATACGATGTCTTATCTTCTGAAAGGAAGCCCTGAGGAATAAACAGTGGGTTTCTAGAACCTGTCTCTGGGGGTGTGGGGAGTTTTTGCTAAGACCTTTGTCTGGACACCTGGTCAACCCAACAACGGTGCCTTTGCTCTCTGCCTTCTCACAAAAGCCCAGCGATGACTTTTGAAACTAGATGATTATCAGCAGGGCTTGTTGGTCCATCCGTCCCTCTGGTGCCCTTGCTCTCTGGAGCAAGAAGTTTGCATACTCAGACCCCAGGACCCTCTCTTGGCAAACCTTGGTCTGTCTTGTCCCTGACCTTTGCTGAGATAGTTCTGAGAAACAGCTGCATAAAGTGTCGCCGTGGTCCTTTTCCACAAAAATGTCACCCAGGAGGTTTTCAGCTTATCCCACGGGGTTCCAGCGTCAACTGCACAGGCCCCTCTTTTCTGGAATGCACCTGCTCCCTCTTTTCTGATGAAAGACCCTCACCTGTTCATGTCCTGCCATTTGGTTTGCAGGGAGCTTGGGACCACAGCCAAACTCAATTGTATCTTTTTATAGAAAAAAATTTCTCTGCGAGTGTAGTTGATTTACAATGTTGTGCTAATTTCTGCTGTACAGCAAAGTGACCCAGTGCGATATGTAATCACACATATACATACATTCCTTTTCTTGCACGACCTTCCGTCGCGGTCTGCCCCAAGAGACTGGATAGAGTGCCCTGCGCTGTGCAGCAGGACCTCACTGCTTACCCATTCTAAGTGGAATAGCTTGCGTCTCCCAACCCCAAACTCCTGGCCCATCCCTCTCCCTCCTCTGCCCCTCCCCGCTGGCAACCACAAGTCTGTTCTCTATGTCCGAGGGTCTGTTTCTGTTTTATAGATACGTTCATTGGTGCCATATTTTAGATTCCACATAGAAGTGATCTCATATGGTGTTTGTGGCTCTCTGTCTGACTTATTTCACTTGCTCTGAAAATGTCCAGTTGCATCCATGTTGCCCCAAACCAAGCGCAGTTACAGAAGCCAGTTCTGACTCTCTCTCATCTCCGGTTCTCCTGGTCTCCTGGTACTTGTCCTCCCAGCACCTGATCCTCCGTTTAGTTGGTACTTATCGTTGGGAAGCACAGGGGCTCAGCAGCCAGGAGCTTGGGGTTTGACTCAAACAGGCTGTGTTCAGACCCCAGCTGCGTGGCCGTGGGCAGGTGACGGGCCTCTCTGAGCCTCACCACTCTCCAGGTCCCCTGTTTTACACCGAGGGAGCCCTATTTAGCAGGTCAGGGAGTCAAAGCCTGGAGAGGAACCAAAGAAATGTTTGAGCTTCTCATTGGGCTTTTAGGTAACTGAGCACACAGAAATTCACACCTTCCATAGAGCGTACAAAAAGGTTGATTTTCTATCTTATTATTTTTAATCTTTGGAGAGAGACAGATGGGCTATTAGCTCTGCAGGGCTGGGGATCTCGCCTCCGTGTATTTTCAGAGAAGAGCCTCCTGAAACCACGAGAGGTCCCGGCTGCCCATGTCCTGGGGAGTCCACCGGCACCGGTTCCTGGACGTACGGGGCCACGGAAGACTCCACAGTCCTGACCAGTTCCGGCGTGTGGTGGGCTTTTCCACACCATTGAGCGACTCTCAGACACCTGCGGAGTGCCCTGCCACTCAGCTCGATTCCCAGCCCCTCAGGTTAAGGGGCTCAGTCCCACCAGACTGACACCCCCACCCCCGACTTCAGATGTCACCTGTGCTTCTGATCAAGCGCTGGAGGTCAGAGGTCATGGTCACTTTCCCCTCGGGTTTGATTAACCAGAGTGACTCACAGAACGTAAGGAACCCTTTTACTTGCGGGTCACAGATTGCCGTTTTACGACAGAAGGGCATCATGCCAGGCAGGGGAGGGGGCGCAGCTTCCTGCCCCCCAGGTGTGGCCCTCCCCCCACATCTGTACCTGGTCACAGGCTGGAAGCCTTCTGAGCTCTGTCCTTTGGGATTTTTGTGGCGGCTTCGTTCCGTAGTCCGCCTGGTTAACTCATTGGCCATACTGGTGTTGGCTTCAGCCTCCAGCCCCGCTCTCCCCACCCGGGGGGCCTGGAGGCAGGGCCGAAAGCCCCGAACTTCTGAGCACAGGGACGGCTCCCTTCGCTGCTTGGCCTCCCACCTGCCTCCTTAGGGGCTTTCCCAAAGTCACCTCATCTACACGACAAGAGACACCTTCACTTCATTTAGGACCTTCTGAGGGTTGTGCCCTGCCAGGGACTGGGACGAGAACCAAGCACGGATTTCACGTCACAGATCATCGCAGTGGCACAGCCTCGAGAGAAAAGCACCGTGGGGATCCACGCCGGGCGATGCTTTACCCAAGGGATGGGCGGGTGGCCTCTCTCGCTGTGGCCGCTGTGAGAACGGCCTGAAGGACGCGTGGCCGGGGAGGCAGGAAATCAGAATGGCCTCAGAAGGACTGATCAGAACTCAGAATGCAGACTCCCGGGCCTCTCCCCGGACGTCTGCAGGGCCAGCAGGGGTCCAGGGCGCTGCGAGTCCTACAGGCTCCCAGGCGATGCCGGGGGCTCTGGGGGTCTCCGGGCCGTTGAAGTCAGGGCCTGGCAACCCCGATCCCCTCCCAGCCCTGGGTTCGGGTCAGGCCCAGAACCTGCCGGGAGCCTTTGTCAGAGGTGGGCGCTCCTCTTTCACGCAAAACCATCAGGAACAAAACACATTGAAAAAATATTACTCGTTATCCACTTATTCATTTTTTTTCTTTTGGAAGTGAGTTGGAGCCGGAGATGATAAAGCTGGGGAGGGAGGCAGCTGGAAGGAGCATGTTATTAAAACTCTCGGCCTAATTCAGATTGATAACAGCATTTAAGAGGCCAGCTTTCCAGGCGGTAATTGAGTTACACTCTTAGCAGCCGAACCGCTCCGACCCCATCCCTGGGTGTGTGTGTGTGTGTGTGTGCGTGTGTGTGTGTGTGTGTGTCGGTGGAGGGGGGGGCGGATGCCGCGTCCGAGGCCCCCCACAGGCGTCTCCCGGATGCCAGTTATCCACCGCTCTCCCGGGCTGACTGCTCTCCTCTGCCTGGAGACCTGGGAGCAGGGGTGGGGCCGTGGGTGCTCTGTTCCCCTCCCCTCTCTGCTGCCTCACTAATGAGGCAGGTGGTCCTTCTGGAAGCTCCTCTCACTGGGGGAAGCTGGCTGCTCTCCACAACTTCTTGCCCAGGGCTCTTGGCGGTCACACTGACCAGCTTCTCTGGTGCGTCGGTCTCTCACTGGGCATCTGTGTAAACCAAAGCCCCTCCATCTGGATTTTCTTCTCTTCTTGCCCTGCTCATCCATCCAGCTTTCCCCCCCTCCCTTTGGCCAGGCGGAGACCCTCTCTCAGAGCCTGCCCGTCCTCTCCCCTGCCTGAGCCTGCACGCACCTTCCACTTAGTGGGGCAGGTGGGGCTAAGCAGAAAGGCAGGGGATCCAGCAGAGATCGGCAGAGGTGTCCTGGCCACTAAGAATTGTTGAGACTCACGGTATATTAAAAACTGGGAAAAAGAGAAAGTTCATACTTAAAGGGCTTCAAGACTCTAGACCCAGTTTTAAGTGCGTTATGCAGATTAACATATTTAATCCTCATGTTACTTCTGTGATGCAGGGAGAGTTAGTAAATAAAGAAGGATTTATCATACACATATAGGTATCTAATTACATAGCTTAAGAAAAGAACAATTAAGCAATGCTAATAGAAAACCCAGGAGAGGAGTTTCCACTGTGGTGCAGTGGGTTAAGAATCCAACTGCAGCAGTATGGGTTCAATCCCCAGCCCAGGGCACTGGGTTAAGATCCAGCATTGAGGCAGCTGTGATATAGGTCACAGCTGTGTCTCGGATTCAGTCCCTGGTCCTGGAACTCCCCTATGCCATAGGTGTGGCCATTAAAAAAATAAAAAATCCAGGGAAAAGTTATAATGGAGGTTTTGATGACAGATCAAGCAGACAAAAGGAAAGAGAGACACTGAAATCCTGACCGAGCAGTCAGGAAGCAGAGCTGTGACACGTACAGGGATCATGACATTCAGCAGAGGGCGGGTGTGTACCTTCCCCCCGACACGCGGAAGCACCTGCAGAAGCAGGTCGTGTGTGAGGCCATACAGGAAGCCTCAATCGGCTTCTAGGAATTAATGGAGAATGAACTAGATTCTGGAACCGCAAGTAAATGCCATTCAGACTAGCAGCAGGATAATTTTTGCAGAAACTTCACTTCTGGGGCAACTAATTAACATAGCTCTGAATGACTCATCGAAATCGTCAAGGAAAATAAGAAAGATATAGAAGAAGTGGTAACAGAATTTGGCATGTCGAAGTCAGCGGGACGCCGCCGAAGCTGTTGGTCAAGAGGAATTGCATTTATTGGGAAGAAACAGATGTGAAAAATGAAGAAGCCGGGTCTTTTTGTGAACTGTTAGAAAAAGAGCAAGAAAGACCCTACCCTATCTATTCACCCCCCCCTCCCCAAATAAGGAAGGAGATACAAATTTAAAAGGAGAAATAGGAGTTCCCATCATGGCGCAGCGGAAATGAATCCAACTAGGAACCGTGAATTTGCGGGTTCGATCTCTGGTTTCGCTCAGCAGGTCAAGGATCCGGTGTTGCCGTGAGCTGCGGTGTCGGTTGCAGATGCAGCTTGGATCTGGCGTTGCTGTGCCTGTGGTGTAGGCCGGCAGCTACAGCTCTGATTAGACCCCTAGCTGGAAACCTCCATATGCTGTGGGTGCGGCCCTGAAAAGATAAAAAGATTAAAAAAAATATTAAAAGGAAAAATAAATGGAATAGATAGACCCAAAAAGGGATGATCAAACCCAAAACATGGTTAGAAAAAATTAACATGTTAGACTTCTGGAAAGACTAATCAAGAAAAAGATTAGAACTTAGAAATAAATAAGAAATTTAAATCATGAGTAGGAATATTTTACTAAATTTGATATTTGAATGGAATGGATGAATTCTTATGAAAGTATAAAATTCCAAAGCTAGCGTAAAACAAAACAGACAGCTTGAACAGACAAATACGTGTTAAGGAAGGTAAATGGTAGACAAGAACTTCCTTCACCAAAAAAAACCTCAAAGTGCAGACAATTTTTCTGAGAGATTTCTACAATATTTTCTAGGAACAGTTAAATTCTGTTTTATACAGGACATTTGGGAAAGTGGAAAATGAGTGAAATTTGCCCGGCTCATTTTGTGAGGCTGGTAATAATCTGGATTTCACAAACAAATAAAGACAATAAGAGTAAGAAAATGTAGGTTCATTTTATTTATCACAGAAATCCTAAGTAAAACATTAATTAACTAAATCAAATACTTTAATAAGAAAAATGGGGAGTTCCTGCTGCAGCTCAGCAGTAATGAACCCAGCTAGTGTCCCTGAATCCCTGGCCTCGCTCAGTGGGTTAAGGATCTGGCATTGCCATGAGCTGTGGTGTAGGTCACAGACGCGGTTCAGATCCTGCTTTGCTGTGGCTGTGGCATAGGTTGGCAGCTGTGCTCAATTTGACCCCTAGCCTGGGAAAGTCTACATGCCTCAGGTGTGGCCTTAGAAAAGAAGAGGAAGAGGAAGAGGAAGAAGAAGGAGAAGGAGAAGGAGAAGGAGAAGGAGAAGGAGAAGGAGAAGGAGAAGGAGAAGGAGAAGGAGAAGGAGAAGGAGAAGGAGAAGAAGAAGAAGAAGAAAAGTGACATATGATGGAGTAGGATTTATTCAGGAACTCCTAAAAATCTCTCACTGTAACTTATCACAGTAGCAAACTAAAAGAAAAGTGTCACAGTTGTATCCTAGTCAATGAGGGAAAGGTGCTTATCTGATAAAGCTCAGCACTAAATAGGGATAAGATATAGAAAAAACAAAACATAATAAAACAGAAAACAAACCCAGCCTTGGATCTCTAACACTGTACACCAGCTGGATTCTGAGTGAGTTAAAGTCCTAACAGGAAAAACAAGAGTTAAAGAAAATCCAGAAGTCCTTGCCGCTTAGGAGCAAGCATTCCTTAAATAAAAATTCCAAACTGCAAACCCCAAGGCAACAAATCGATATGTTTCATTTTATCAGGGTTGGGGATTTTTTTGTTCAGTGAAAGACAATAGGACAAAGTTAATACACAGTTGAGCAAAAGAGAAAAGATACTTGCAGTGTTAAAAACTGACAAGGGATTAAGACCTAGAGTTTATAAGGAACTCTTGGAAACCGCAAAGTCAAGGACGGCAACCCCAGTGGAAAAATGGGCAGACGGGCGATAGAGACGAAAGCCCAGAGCTAGTAAGCAGAAGACAGCAGTTCAAAGTTACTAATAATTGCACAGGGAACGTTAGGGCAGGCACCACTTTATAGCCGCCAGGCTGGGAAACGTTCACAAAGTGGCCTGGACGCGGGCTTCAGGGACAGACATCACGCTGCCGCGGCCCTGGACGGCGACGGAGCGGTACAGCCGCAAACCTACGCGTCTTAGGACCCGGCAGTCTTACCTCCGTGTATCCAGCCCGGAGACAGCCTCAGGGCCCCACCGAGCGTGTGGGGGGAGGCAGCCTGGGGGCCCACCTGTTGGAGGGACGCAGGTGATACACGGCAGGTGCTCAGGGTTGGGGGCTGGGCGGGAAACAGGACCTGCCCACTGGATCTGCACCCGGGGACACGGTGGGGCTGAAGAGTGAGACCCACGACGCAGCATCGCTCACACAGATGAAATATCTATGCCCCTTTTGTAAGAAGAGCACACGCAGAAGAAACTGTGCCGGGCTGGAAACATGCCGGCCTCTGGGGAGGGGAGTGGGAGGGGAGGCGGAGGGGAGGGAGGGGAGGGGGGTGGACGGTCAAGGGAACCAGGGTCAGATAACAGGGAGCAGCGGGATCAGGGATGAGAACGCGGCACCAGGTGATCGTGAGTCCGCGGTCTCTCTGTCTGTCCAAGGACTTAGAGCAAAGATACAGACCCTGCAAAACAGTGGCAGCTCCCACGTTCTTAACCACGTGTCGAGCCGCGGCTCCTGGGAGACAGGACAGTTAGCTGAGTCCTCCGTGATCCCTTCCAGACTCGGTCACTGAGACGGCTCCTGGCCAGGAAGCCCGTGTTCCCGCCTGCAGAGCTGTACACACAAAGGTGTACACACACACACACACACACACACACACACACGCAGAGCACAAACATGGGTGCACACCTCTCAGCCTGCAAATGGGTGAGCAGGATTTGGGAATCTTGCTCTTTTTTGGTGTGGGCTGAGATGAGATAGTCTAGATAAGCTCTCTTATTAAATTTCCTATCTTTGATCAAACCCAAGGAAACCCAAGAAGATGGATTATTAACACGGGCTCCTGTCGTTGAGGGCTGTTGTTAGACAGAGGCACGCCACTGAGGGGCTGCCACACGCTGAGCATGGAGGAGCCACCAGGTGTCAATTTCCTTTCAAAGCCACCAGCCCTGCCCCTGTCTGCGACAATATGCACCACCTCTGTTTCCGCCAAGGTTCCATTGCTCAGGGAGCCGCGGGCTCGGGACGCACTAATTACCAGCAAAGGCGTCTTTGTAAACGACGACGCTCTGGGTGGGTGCCTGTGGGGCCAGCACTCGCCTTGGGCCGAGTGAACGTGAACAGAGCGACTTGGAAGATGCTGGCAGCGGAACACGATTTTTGTTTTCTGAAGCCTCTCCATCTCCGTGGCTTCAAATGCATCTTTCTGGGGACAACTCCTAAATGGATCGCTTGCCCCGGACGGCTGGCCTCCCCCAGACGGCCAGCCTCCAGGACGGCGTCCCAGCCTGGCCTGTCCCTGGGAGGTCTCCTAAAAAGCTCCCCGTCTTTCCCTCCCTCCCCGTCTTCCCGTCACTAGAAGCACCACCTGCACCTTCTCTGCTGCTCAGGGACACCCCGGTCCCCCACGCCGACCCCCTCTGCTCAGCCTTCATCTTCTATCGGGGTCTGAGCTCAGGCCCGTCAGAGGAGGCGCCGCCCGCCCTGCCCCGGGGGCTGCCTTGTCGGCTGGACCTGTGCCTGCCCAGCATCTCCGCTCCAGCGCCACCGGCCCCCAGCTCTGCTCCCCCCGCTCACCTCGGGAGCTCCTTCCCTGGTTTCCTCGCGCCTCTGTCAGCCCTGCTGTGCACACCGAGCCCACTGGCCACACGCGACTGTTACTCAGATGAAGCCCGTCTGCACCCTCTGGGGCTCATCCTGGCCTGGGAGGTCCTGCAAGGCCACCCGCCTTCTTCTCCCCTGCCCCCCGGCATGTCACCCTCTGCACGCCAGCCGCTGTCCTGTGCACACCCAGTGGCCCTACCTCAGAGCATTCCTGCGGCTCTGTCCTCTGTCTGTAGCCCTGCTCGTGGCTGGCGCCTTCCCCCAGGTCAACTCACTGTCCCCTTCCCATGGGGCAGGGTATCACTGTCACTGTCTCAGCTCTCTGGGTCCCCCGGGTTGACTCTTCTGGGTCTGTTTTTATTCTATGTTTCTGTTTAGTTGACAGCTGCTGTCCCCTTCATCAGACTGTGTGCCCATCCGTGTGCTCTGTGGAGTCCCCCGCCCCCAGCCCCACCTTACAGGGGCTTAGCTGGACGTGGGAGGCGGAGGGGATGGAGGGGACAAGGTGTGGCTGCTCCAGAGGCTCATGGTAGATGCTCAGGGGCTGGGCAGGTGAATGTCCATGGCTAATGGTTCTGGTGACCCTGAGCTGGGGCAGAGTGTGACACGTGGGTTCCCCTCTTTGTCACAGAAAGTGTCACTTCCAGGACTGAACTTCTAGAGGCAGTGACTCTGCTCTTGGCTCTGGCCTTCTGGGTCACAGGCAGTAAGTTCAGGTGACCCCCATGGGGGGGCGTGGATTCAGGAGGGGGGTGCAGGCGCTCAGCTGGGGCCCCAGGAAGGCGGGTCACCTTCTTCCCTGGCCTTGGCCACACTCTGGCTTCTGAAGGCTGGTGGTGGCCACCCTGGAGAGGGCGGGAGACTGCCCCCAGGCTGATTCTGTTCCCTTGGGTCGCAGCCGGGAGCCGTGGTATCTATGGTACCCAGCCCACGGGAGCTGGAAGGCAGCAGAACTTTGCTCCATCCCGGAGGCAGAGGGTGGTGGGGAGATGCTAGGACAGGAGTCAGGCCCAGCCCCGGGCAGCTTGGAAGCCCGTGGAAGGTTCAGTGTAGGCAGGAGCTGCTGGGGTGCGCTGGGAGGGCGGGTGGGGGCCGGGAGGGGCCAGGTGCCCCCCTGCTCTGCCTAGACGTATCCTAAGACACACACAGGTCCGGGCCTGCTGAGACGAGAGAGGCTGTTGTTATAAAATAGACGCTTTGGTTTCCATTTCCTGCGTGTGTCGGGCGCTGGCACGGGAGTCTCCCCTCTGGGCTGCGAAGGCCCTGCAGGCTCCGTCCAGAAGCACCAATTCAACCTGTTGTTTTTGGAGCTGGAGCCAGTCCTGGTCCCCTGCAGCTCCATCAGCCCCAGCAGCTTTCAGGCTGCCGGGGGCATCACTGCAGTGACGCGGCCTGGGGTGCTGGCACGGCCCCGGGTGACCTGCAGAAAGAGGCAGAGGAGGATCTGGCCTCCAGGACCTCAAGAAACTGGGCGAGATGGGAGGAGCGGTCCCCAGGTGACTCATCCGGGAAGCAGAGGGAAACAGGCTTTGGTGAGGGCGTCTGAACGTGAACACAGGCCACGGAAGAGGTGGCTCGTTCTGTGCTGGTCCAGCACCGCCCGGGTCTGCCAGCTCCTGGCCTCCCGGGTCCTGTGCAGACGCCTGTGTCCACCCATCGCTGTGCCCAGCAGCCCTCACGACCCAGGGGCAGCGAGCAGAGGAGGGGCGCCCCCCCCACCTCTGGCACCTGCCACGAGCCCCTCCTCCAGCTTGAACTATTAATGCTGTATTGACCAGAGTCCCTTTTGGCATCTCAATTTAATTTCATTTTACTTGGATCATGACGGATTTTAACGTAAAATAACAGCAAACTTTTGCCAACCTTGGGCAGTTTAATAATGAAAAATTTTGATTAAAAATTTTAATAGCCTGGGATGACAGCATGGTGGGGAGCGGGGACAAAATTAAGCGTCTGCCGTTCACAAACGTGCACGCTGCTCTCCCTGTGATGAGGACGATCTATTTCTTTCTTCTTCTCTTTTGCTTTTGTTTTTTAGGGCCGTACCCGAGGCACGTGGAAGTTCCCAGGCTAGGGGTCAAATCGGCGCTACAGCTGCCAGCCTACGCCACAGCTGCAGCAACGCCAGATTGGAGCCACATCTGTGACCTACACCGCAGATCACAGCAATGCCAGATCCTTAACCCACTGAGCAAGGCCCGGGATCGAACCTGCCTCCTCACGGACACTACTGGGGTTCGTAATCCACTGAGCCACAGTGGGAACTCCCAGCACAGAAGGTCTATTTAAATCTGAGTTTTCTCCACTTCCTGTTTTTCGATACCTTTGCGGGACATTTGTGGGTGCACAGTTTTGGCTTCCAAAGAGGTCCCAGATTAGTTGGGAAAAAGAAAGACATACAAGCAAATATGTATGATGCCTCGTGGTTGTGATAAAACAGTCCAGGAGCCAAGTCACACATGGCAGGGGGTTTAGGGGGTCGGGGAAGGAGGCGGCAGCGAAGGCGTTTGGGTCCCAGGGGACAGTGAGCAAACGGCGGTGGGGAACAGCCGTTGTGGTTTGCTGTGGGGTTTGGTCTTCTCTTGGGGGGACTGTGGGCAGCCACGGGGTTTCTGAGGAGTGACGTGAGCCCTCTGGAGGGCAGGTCGGGGTGGCGGGGCAGGTGGGCTGCAGGGAGGTGGTCCGGGAGGCAGGGGCACCGGGGGGAGGCTGGGCCGCGGTCCAGAACCTTCCTCCCGCCTGAACCACAGCCGCTCTACTGAGCCTAGTGCCCACCTCGGGGCCCGGGGGGCCTTTCATCTGAAATGGATTAAAAGGGCCTGGCTCTTATTCGTGCTGGAGAGCCCCTCTCCCGGCGCCCCGCCG